>JAEQBH010001266.1:0-110148 GCA_016808115.1 Tetrastigma voinierianum | reverse complement strand
CCGCTTCTTCTCCAACCCCAGAGTGAGAACTCCTTTTCGCATATCTATTAAAAGTACCCACTTGCTAGAATGGCCTTCCTAGGGCAAAGCAGAGGGACTCGTGAATCTTCTTCAATGTCCAGGATGACGAGAGGCCGACAGAAAATGAATTCCACCTTACAGCATCGTCTTCAATGACTCCTTCAGGTTTCGCCATTGTTCTATCTGCTATTTGAAGAGTAACAGTAGTGGGAGTAAGCTCCCCCAAACTTAGTTTCCTTGCAACAGATAATGGCATTAAGTTAATGCTTGCACCGGAGTCACAAAGAGCTTTTTGAATTTCAAATCCTCTAATGGTGCAAGGAATGGTGAAACTTCCCTGGTCTTACCCGTAAATTCTTCTTTATCACTACACCCGTTAAGTGGCGCCGATTCAATACTCCTTCCTCCGCAATTGCCTCTTCGCTTTACCAGTCTTTCAAGAATTTAGCATAAAGTGGCATTTGAGTTACCACTTTTGTGAATGGCATGCTTATCTCCAGCTTCTGGAAAGTTTTCAAAAACTTTGTGAACTGCTCCTCTATCTCGACTAAGTAGCCTCATGGAATGGAACCGTGTGCATAGAGTTCTCGCCTTTTTCTTGCTTCTTTCTTTCTTCTTTGTTGTCGCTTCTCCTTCTTCCTTTCTTTCTCCAAGATTCAACATTTTCAGCCTTCTCCCTGCCAGCTTTCCATCTTTCTCCTAATTTTCCTTTTCTAATTCTTTTTTCCCACTTAGTCGCACCGCCATGCGCTGGATTTTTCGTCACCTGAAAAGCATCTTTAATTTGATTCTCAGGTCAGTATCACTGCCTGTCGGTCTCCAGTTCTTAAGAGAGCATTATGGTCGCCTGGTACTGAGACTATGATCAAGCTCCACTCTGCAAACTTTGAAATTATGAAGTTCAACAAAATTTCTATTTTCCCTCCCATGAACAAGACTGGTCTGGTTTTCAAAGGTCCAGCCCTTTTTTTTTTAACCCCCGATATTCATTTCGCCCCTCTCCCCTCGCTGGGCCGCTGAACCCAGGAGCATACCGCTGAAAATTTTGCCCATGTCTGGGACGTGTTTGCGGCTCCTCCTCCACCATAAGAGAAATTTCATGGTTCCTTAATGCCAAGAATGGGTCAAGGTGTTGGGGTTAGCTTGAAATGATATGCTCTTCAAGCCGTTTTAAATAGTTAGCCTTCCACCGTATAGGAAACCTCTTCAAAGACGCCCTCGGGAAGATATTACTTTCCTTCTTCACGCTTCCTTATTCATTTGGTGTAGTGTATTCTTTATCCAATCGATGCATCAATGCATCCAGCTTGGCCTCCATGGCAAATTATCTTGTTCAACTCAATCATTCCATTTCCTTTAGCTCTACTGGCCGCTCCCGAGGACTGTAAGGAGGTCTCATGTCGCACCTAGCAAGATCCTAGATCACGTCTTCGCTTCTTCTCGCTTCAATGCTCCACAAGAAGTCGCATCTATTATACTTTGAGGTATAATTCATGGAGTGGTAGAAGATGCTCATTTGAGTCTTCAAGTCTATCCCGTGCATGGGACATCTCTTCAACAGTTTCTTGTATCTCTCCTAAGCAGTGTACAGACTCTCATCTTCCCCTTGTTTGAAAGTAGTAATTTCCCTCTTCTGCCTCGTGGCTTAGGGATGAGAAAGAATCAAGCCAAGTAAGCTTCCACCACTTTCCCATGTATTGTCAGACTGATATGGGTAGTGGAGTCACCATACTTAATAACTTCTGGTCTCACACCATTCAATTTAATTGTATTGTCCATTCTCAGAAACCGTCCCAAGTGTTCGCTGGGATCTTGTAGGTGACCAGAATTGGTTCTGTTGGAACCATGGTGATCGTGGCCGGCTCTGCTTCAAAATTGTTAGCATCTATCGCCAATGCCTCACCGCCAGTATTCATCTTGGATCATCGGGTCCTAAGTCCTCAATAGTGTCTCGCTCTAAGGTACTTCCGTCGCGACCCCGGGTCGACCATTCCTAGCCAATCTTCTGGTCTCGCCATCTCGCTATTTTTGCAGACTTTAACCTTTCTTAGTCCCTCTGGTGTTCTTTCAATCTCGTGTCTATTGGCAACAATTCAGCTCCCTACTTCCCCGCGGCATGAATTAACTCCTCGAAATTATAATATACCGAGATCAAATGGAGTCGGCGGATACCAAAATTGTATTTAACATGGAAAGCTCTACAAAATTTCGTGAGTTTGCCAAACTACTACCTGCTAATCATATTTTTGCAAATTTCATTTTCTTTTATAAATTATGTCCAAACTAGTATTCGCTAACTGGAATATTGATTCATCATTAAATTCTTTCTCGATCCCTAAGAACGGTGCCAAAAAACTTGTTCACCTTCTTTCAAGGATTTGACCAAAATACCTATACAAATTTATAGCTGCTATTACTCCAAGGACTATTATTTAATCCCTCAAAGAATAATGCCATGAACTTGTTTGTTAGATTCTCATCTATTGTACTGATTAAAAGCGGTTTCCTTAAGAGTAAATCACTTTTCTCTTGGTTTTGATCCGTAGATGCCGCAAGTGTACAGGTCAAGTAGTAAATCGGATTAAGTCAACAGATCGATCCCACAAAGATCTCAAGAATTCTCAATCAACTACCCCGACTACTCAAACTCTATACTATTTGGACTTTGATAGGAAATTTGAAATATTCTTAGCAAACCTTAAAATTAATAAAATCCAGTGACTTAATAACAAATGAAGTAAAATGAAAATCTAAAATAACAAATTAAGACTATCTATTAAAGTGGAGCATTGAAAATAATCGCTATCAGGAACAATCAATCCCCGCACAACTCGTAACTTTATCATGAACCACAGACAAAATTATTCCAAGGAATAAGGTGGTGAAGCTGATCTCTCCTTACTGTGACCATCATCTAATCTTCCCCGATTCTTTCGAAGACGTAGGATTAGATAACTACTTTTAACTGGTCAGCTTGCTCAGATATTTTTCTTTTCAATACTTCATACCTGTAACATGGACTCAAAACCTTAGCTCCTAAGACATAAGCATAGCATGGGGGCTTACAACTAATGTTTCTTCTCAAAATTGGAACAATTTCATCCTTTCCCTTGATTAGATCCCCTTACACGGATTGGACTGATCGTTTAATCGAGGTGAACTCTCCGCTTGTTTAAATGATGTCATTCAACTTATTCGATTTCAAGTGAGAAAAGATTTATCGATTTAAATTGGCGTAGCTCATTAGGATCACCATTATCGATTCGCATAATTTTCTTTAAATTGTTCATCACTTCCGTGACGCTTTCTCATGGCCACCCAAAGGCCTCCCAAATCGCAGCGAATGAGACAATCCTGACGCGTAGCAAGACGCTACATCGGGATCAATTACGTAATACCTAAACCAAAGAAGTAGATTTACAAACTGGAGCAGTTCAATAGCTTCGTAATAAATTATGCAGAGTGATAATTTTCAGCACAACAAAGAAAGTCTATTCCTAATGGAAGCCGGGTTTCTAAATCACTAGATTACACCCTATAATGGTTTACGATCAAGAAAAACCACAGAAATCGGAAACTGAAACTGACTCCAAAATTCACCGAATCTCGCATAATTCAGGGAGTAATTTGAAAGAAATAGAATTCTGCATTCAGCTTCTACTTGAACAGCTAACGTCCAGATCCAAATTTGAACGAAATAACAAACTAATCTAAAATAAAAACAAAACAAAGAAAAGAAAATTAAAATACAAGAGCCTTCAGCAACCCAGATCTCTTGCCCACGAGAGCGCTTTCCTTCAAGAGCGCCACAGATGATAGAGTTCTCAAGTCAGCCCTAACTGATGCACCTCCTGTGGATTTCGACAACCGCCCATTTGGTTGTTAATGTCGCGACCGATTCTTCTTTGCCGCGACCTCATTTGTCCCGCCTACGCCGCTAGCTTTTATTTGGTCGCACTTGCCTTTAAGATCCTCGATCTCGATGTCACCAATTAACGAATGACGTCGCAACCTTAGTTCTTTGCAACTGATGTCGCGACCACTGAATGACGTCGCGACCTTAGTTCTTTGCAACTGATGTCGCGACCACTGAATGACGTCGCGACCTTAATTCTTTGCAATTGATGTCGCGACCACTGAATGACGTCACCACCTTAGTTCTTTGCAACTGATGTCGCGACCACTGAATGACGTCGCGACCTTTATGTTCAGTCTCTTGAAAATCTTATGTCGCGATTTCATCTCTAAGGTCACGACTCCATGTCTATCGCTGGTTCTTCAATTCGTCATACCGAAATTGTGTTATGACATCATATCTTGTTCTTCATTAATTTATGGTTGCCTGACTTGAGTTTCGTCATGACCGCCGTTTCGCCTCGCCGTTCTTATGTCGCGACCGAGTTTTGTGGTTGGCGCACCTTGATGTGATTCTTCATCATCACATGTCATACAACAAGTCCTTTCTTCCTCGTGCATTTCTCCCAAACATCATTCACCACAGGTCATTCCCGCCGCCCAATTTTTGCTCCTTTTATCGCAATATCCTCTTTCTCTTGAATTTCCCACGATAGCGCTTGGTGAGTTATTCAACATTTCGCATAAATCGCCTTAGATAGAAATCAACGTAAAAATAGACTCAAAATGGATGAATTTTAAGCTCATCAACCACCCCAATGCACACTTTGTAAGGTCGAAGGCTCATGCCATACTAGAGCTCAAATGCCTGCTGCAAATGCGTAGTGTGATCCAGCGCCCTTAGACCTTACTAACATATCATCGATATATACTTCCATAGTTTTTCCGAGCAGGGGCCGAAACATCTTAGTTACCGGGCCCCTGGGTGAGGGTGGCCCGCATTCTTTAACCCGACAACTACCTTTGTAGCAAAAGAGCTCGTGTGAGGTGATAAAAGATGTTTTCTCTGCATCAGGCGGGTGCATAAGGATCTGATGATACCCTGAAAATGCATCAAGCTAGTACAACATGCCATGCTCGACTGATGGCGCTAAATCGATCCTCGACCTTATGTGAGGTAAAGGGAAAGCGTCCTTAGGTTACGCCATTAAGATCCATATAACTATGCATACTCTTACCGCCTCTTCTAGAACCACCATACCGCAAGCCATTCCGGCATTCACCTCCTCTAATAAACCCAACTTTCTCAAGATTATCCACCTCTGCCTCCTGATATCTGATGGTAGTCTAGGTGGGAGCTTTTTTACTTCTTTTTTGCCTCGGTAGGTCTAGAAATGAGACAAAGATTTAGCTCAGGGAAGCATTTACTGTGGTTTATTCTCATCATATCCGAATGGGTCTCAAAGAGACGGCTGCTAGCTTGTAGTATTTGCTACAATCGTGCCCTTTCCTCTCCGGACAGAAGGGAACTAACATAAGTGAACTTACCGAGCCCGCCTATGAGTATGGACTCCAAGGGATCTACTACCAACTAATCCCTATCTTCCACGCCAGGCGCCGATCCGTGATCGCTATTCTGTTGGTCAATTTCTCGCGCGTAGCTGTTGAAGTTTCACCTTTTTCACGCCCCGTGACCGATACCGATAATATCAAGCAGCGTGCCTAATTGGCTACCCTGGAGGTCGACTTGCCGGATGCAGTCAAATAACTGATAGTTTGGTGGTAGGTTAAGGGGACTACTTTCATAGGGTGTAACCAAGCCCGACCCAAGATAGCATTGTACGATCTCAAATCCTTAACCACTAAAAACAATACTTGTTGTGTTACCGGCCCTGCCTTGACGAAAAGAACAATATTGCCCACCGTCAGTGTGGTGGCCCCGTTGAACCCAGACAAAATTCTGCTAGCCGAACTGAGATGGTCAAGCAGGACTTTCATCTGCTGGAAGGTTGGTAGGTGCAACAAATCAACCGTGCTGCCAGGATCAACAAGGACTCTGTGCACATTAAAATTGTTAATACACAAGCTAAGTACAAGTGCATCATAATGAGGAGTGATGACCCTGGTCGGGTTTATAGGTTGAAAGGATATGGGGCCGTCAACCGGGTCAATTACCGCGCCGCCTTCCTGGGTACCGATGGTGCTTATCCGGCTTTCGACCAGGTAAAGACGGAGCATTTTTCTCTCCGTCTTGACCGGTATTAGTCATCGACCGGGCCTCCTATCATAAAGCTGGCGGTAGGTCGGGGTTCAAATGGTGTTCCGCGACTAGCACTGCCTTCGTCGGGTCGCGCGCGCTTCGTTTACCTGCCTACCGAATGTACCTTTCCGAGGTGCCCCACTGATCAAATTTTCTACCAGAACTTTAGGCTTTGGCATCGGCTGGTTTCATGGCCGTGGGTCCCCGTGGTAATCGCACCAAGGATCGATTGTGTTGATCCGGATTCGCCTCATTGGTGGGGCCATTTAACCTGTGATCTCTGATGAGAGGTGTGGAGTCAGGTCATAAGAGATGTCGAGAGGGTGAATCGGGAGGCTCCCTCCTCCTTTTTCTCTCGACCGTTCGGGAGATCTTTTGATTCTTTGTTTGGCCTTTCGTTAGGGTTGGCCCTTGGCTGGCTTTCTGTCGCTCGAGCAATTATCATTATTGTCCGAAGCCGCCCTGATATTATCCTCCAATGTGGGAATACTTGTCCGCTCGCCGACAGCTCTTCCATCACAGGTGCGCATCCAGGATAGAGACCGGAAGAAAGGGTAGTTGACCAAGCTTCTTCGGAAGTTCTGCAGGACCGCGTCCATGCTGTAAATATCAATTTGTTGGACGGCTTGTCCAAATCTGCGAGTGAAATCCCATAGATCCATTTTCCGCTAAGTGATTTGCCTGTAGTGAACTGATGTTTCATTTTTGTCGAATCGAACATAAGTATCGGGAAATGACGCGCACCCACAGCTCTTTGAATGAGTTTATAGGATCCTCTCAAGAGTTTGTGGAACCAGATTTAGCTGGCCCTTCGTAGTCGGCCAGAATACTCTTGCAAAAGAGGCGGTCATTTCACGCTAAGAATCATTGGCTTTGGCTTAAAATTGCAGATACTACTGTACTGGCCGGGTCAGGTTTCATCCTACATAGAAAATGGTGCAGATAACAAAGGGGGTGGGGCCTGGGGCGGGGCTCGTAACTTAAAATATGTGGGCCTAAGGGTGAGGACAGCATATCCCTCTGCACTTCTGACGGGAAAGAAACCAAATACAGATCGAGGCCGCCTAATGGGTGACGACGGGCGTAAACCGAGCCATACCCCGAGCCGATAGGCACATACTGGGGCTAGCTCGAATGGCATCCGTCTTATTAGCCTCTTCGTACCCGACGGGCGCTACGCTTACTAATGTATTGGATCGGATTGTCATGGGGCCTTTGATTCAAATTTTCGCTTGTTCTAGGGTGGTGAGCAATCAAGGAGTGGAGAGCTGCCATAAGATAATTCATTGTCTATTGGGGATCACTTTCCCATGAGACGGGGCCTTTACCCTTATTCGCCGAGTCGAGGGTGCACGGATAAGCCTCGCAGTTTCACCCCTGCTAGTCTCTGCACTGCCCGCAGCGCTCATTCTCCCACCGCAAGCGGTCTGCGTGCTCGCTAATTCGCCATCTACATTTGGCCCGTTCCTCTTGCTTGGCTCTACTCTGGCGCCGTGCCAGAGAACCGATCTTTGATAGGTCAGGTTCGCTAGGGTCATAGACACATGATAAACTACGACGGCTCTGCGGAATGATCAAAGAACTACCAAAGCTCGGGGGAAATGCTAGAGATCACTGGGGATCGGGTGTACCCCAAATACCTCGCCGCATCGCCTGCGAGATTTCTCACTGTGGCCTCTACGTGACGAATCCACCGCGTCCCTCGAACTTTCTAAATCAATCGACCGTCAAGCATGAACCGCCTAGAGAATGCCTACAAACAAACAAGAAAAACGTACCTGGGTGGTGTGCCCGCCGCCTCCGTTGCTTGCTAGATTCATTAGGCCCTCGAAGAGTGTTCCAATTTATTTAGTATAGAATCTCCTACCTTTTCTTATGTTACTTCTTTCTTTTATCCAGAAAAGAGACGATCCTATTTCCATGGAAAGTAGATGATCTCCTTCCAAAACAGAAGGGAAAGGGCGTTTTCTCATGTGGCAGGACATGTTCTTCCCTTTAGATAGCAAGTCGTTTCAGATTTCTTCTCGCCCCTAAGGAATGCTCACCACCCTCAAGGTGGTTATGCGGCGACTTATAATCATTCAAGTTCGTAGAAATATCCCATCTTTTAAAGATGATAACCAGCCAAAAGCGATCGTATCTAGACGGGTATATGCCTTACCTACGTGACGACAAGCCGGGACCTAACTTGTAAATGGAGAACGACACCAGATCGGGCCATCATCCCGGTGGTCCCGCTGACTGTGCACCGTTAGCTGAGTGTCAGCCCAAGCCCATGGTACCCATAAGGGCTAGTTTCATACCTTTAATCTCTTTCTTTTCACTTCCTTCTTCTTGTTTCATTTCAAATCTGAGCACATAGCCAACTTCCTGTCTCTCTACTCTCTCAACCGCGCCTCTAGTTCTCTATGCAAAATATGCCCAAATGAGAATGTTATTCAAAAAAAGACCAATTTTCGTCTTTAACTCAAAACTTACTATGCTCTTTGTTTAGGCTAGCACATTATTTCTCATTTCTTATTTTTGCATTTTAATCATTATTTTCTTTCATTTGCAGTTATTCAATCCTATTACCCTTTCTTTCATTTTGGTACATACACTTCTATTTATTACCATTGGGTACTCATTTTGACATTTGACCAATTTAACCTTAATTCTTTATAATTTTCGGTTTTATTATTTTTTTGTTCTTAACAATATAAATTCCTAAAAATATAATTTAACTTATTTTATACCCTAAATACGTTATAAAACTTTTGTGTTATTTTTAGGGTGTTACAGGAACCTACATACCGACAAGCTGATCTTAATAGCCATTCCAGCCGTGGAACACTTTAGCTTCCTAGCACGTTCTCAGCTACTATATTTTGTATGTTTCGTATGATATTCAAAATCACTACAACATATACTTTTGAAAGGATGATTATGATGAGTTATCTATCATAATAATTTTAATTTCTTATTGATAGTTTAGGTTGTTATACAAATATTATATAACATTTTGGTTTTATCAAAGAGACAAATGTTAAATAATCATCATACAAACAAATATTAAATTAAATTATTTTTTAATACATTAAGATGTTAAGATGTTGATTTTTAGCATATAAAAAACAAACAATTTATTACCTAATAAAAATAAAATATTAAAAACAAAGAACTTAACGCTGTAATTATTATACCATTTTATTATTAAGTTAAACAAAATATATTAATTAAGTATTTAAAAACAAATGTCACATTTTTTCATTAAATAAAAAACACCACCTTTTAAACTAAAAATTTTAAGTAATGCTACACATAGGGTTGGGCTGTTCATGGCCTACCAACTTAAATTTCATGTTTTTGACTCCACAGGCCACAACCATGATTTAGATCGTTAATTCATGAGCCTGGGCTTTTTTAGTTCTCAACACGTTTTAACCCACAACCCATGATTTTTTCTTCCCGTTAGTGGCAGTGAGCTGGGCTTGCTCCAAGCCCAACAGTTTGAAAATTAAATTCATATTATATCGATTTAACGCTTATCAGTTTTTATCTACTTAATTTTAAAATATAACTTTTATTTAACTTAATAATAAATAGTGTTTATTGGTTGTTCGATTTTTTTATATCCTAAAATCAACATCTTAATATTTCACGATTAAAAATAATTTAACATAACTCTTATTCGTATGATGGTATTTAACTTTGTTATTGTGATAAAATGTAACTGTTTATATAATATTGTACAATTGTGGACCTTGTTGTTATGTGTGTGTTTTATTTAAAATTAGACTTGCTTACAGTCCTCATTTATTTTTATTTTATTTTAAGAAGAAAAAAATTTAAAAAAATCTTAAATCGTGACTCCTAAGAAAAGACATATTAAAAAATCGAGTCAAGAAAGGAGTCATGTTACTTATCAAAAAAGCACAATAATAAATCTTAGCACTCTAAGTTCTAAAAGTCGGGTCTCTATTGATTAAATAAAGGTAGGTACAGCGGCAAGTAGTAGAACCTTCAAACTTCTAAAGATTGGCCTCACTAATCAAGAATATAAATATAATGTTTCATTGGTTAATCTAATAAGCGCCAAACAATAGAAGAAGAAAATTAATATTAAATCTTTGGAAACTGTGTGACTTTTTATTTAAATTATGAATAAAAAAGTTTATTTTTAAATATAGCATTTTCTATTAATTTTGTTTTTATATCCCTAATAAAACTCTGAACCTTTTTACCATATTCAATGTGACACGATAAAATGACGTTGTTTTGATACTAAAATTATAATTAAAATAAAAATTAAAAATATAAAAACAAAATTCATAAAAGTTGATATATTAAAAAAAGCAAAATTTTTATTCATAATTTAAATGTAAAAGTAAAAAAAAAAATTCAGGATTTTAATAGAATTTTTTCCTAGAAATTATAAAGATGGAAAATAATAAATGAGAAAGCATGCTTGAGTCAAAACAAGTTGATGTGGTCCGTTTTTTGAAAAAATAATTGTAAGTGTTAATTGTATTGCACTGGGATGAGATAACTCATGAAATACTTCTGAACTCGACTCGATCAAAACTCGACCAGTAAAGCCGACTCAAGCCCACTGACTTAAAATGTTGGACGAAATAGCCTGTGCCGTTAACTTGTAACTCGACTCGAAAAGCTCGCGAAAACTCAAAAGATTTTGTATATAAAATTTTAAAAGTTTTTTTTAAAATTCCGATATCTTACTTTAGGGGATGTCATAAATATTACATCTCTCTATTTTAATATTAAAAATCATAAATTTTCATTATCATTTAGTTATAAATATTTATTTTAAAATACCAATTTTTCTTAAAAACATTTAAGAGAACTCGAGTTCAAGTCGAGTCAGTCTGAAGCCATACTGAACTGGACTGTTTCATTTTTCTCGAAATAAGGAAGCCGGAATGAAGTCAAGCTCTCTGATTCAGCCAGTCGAGTCGAAGCAATTAACTCAACCCACTGCATCATTAAATAATCTCAGCATATCAAGAATTACACGACAAAAAGAAAAAGTATCACGCGCGTATTTGAACAGCAGGTAGAGCCTGCTGAATAGTCATCAAAGTCAAAGGTAAAAGAAAGAAATAGGAATGTCGCCCCCAACAAAAAAAGGCCCATTTACTCTATTTAAAACAGAATTTTATCAATCAAATTAACAACGATCCTATTGAAACATAATAAATTCTATTAAATCAATAAATAAGATGGCATTCAAATTAATAGCCACTCAACATAAAGACTCGATAAAACCTATACATTTAAAATTTATGATGACTATAATTTCATTAATATTTTATTGTAATACGACTGATCCTGAATCAATTTGATGCTTTCTTCCGATCAAATACATTTTACGTTCACTGGTCCAAACTATATATTTTGAAAAATTATAATGACTAGAATTACAGATTTTAGTGTTACAAAATACTAACGATCCTGATTTGAATTAATATATATGTTTTACTGTCTAAATAATCCAAAACACTAGTTCCCGCCGTAACAAGTTGACGAATTTAATATAAATACATTTCTAATAAATGGCAGAATGAAACTTAGAAAAAAAAATCAGTGATTTATATAAAAAATCACTTGATTGTGCAAGAAAATGAAATAAAGTTACAAAGGAGTGATTTCGAGTCAAAATATTATCAAAACTATCACTCATTTAAAAGAAAGGTTAAAAATAACAAGAATGAGAGAAAAAGAAAAGAAGTGGTTAGGGTTTTTTGGGAGTTAACTTCATACTCTTAATTTTAATTAGGATAGAAATAGTTCAACTAAGTCTATTTAATTATTTATAATTAATAATCATAGAAACACAATTATTCTTAATTTACAGTCGCCACTCTTAGCCATAGGATACCTGATTTTTGTCTTGATCTAAGAATTACTGAGACCTGAAGGAAAATCCATCTTGACTTCAAGCCGTTGGCGCAGTTCCACGATAGGTTTGTAATCAGGTTTGGTGTGCTTAGTTTAGCTCTCCCGTTGATGTGGTCAGGTTAAAAATGTCGCGAACATCGACGATATTCTCGAAAGTTCTAAGTCATCCCGACATGATTTCTGTGTTGAAAATCGCTTTTGAAAAATCGAAAAATCGCTCAAATTCACCGATATATCGCAATTTACCATCTCGCACGTAACCGACACAAAAATATAGGCTTGTATTAAAACACTCAAATCACGATATATCGGCAATATATCGGCGATATATGCCGATATATCGGCAATATATCGGCGATATATGCCGATATATCAACCAGTTTTGGTGTTTTTGAGAATTTTTTCAAAAAAAACAATATTGGCAGGAGTGCCCAAGAGAGCAAATAAATAGATGAAGAGATGTGAGAGAAAAATGAAAAGTCTTTTCTTAATAATTACATTACCGTATGTATTTCTTAATAATTAATATCAATTATCATGTAAAGAGAAGAAGATCAAGAGGGACGGACGAATTCTTATGTCTTCATTAATTATTTGTGTAGAAAAGAGAAAAGATCAAAAGATCATGAAATTTTATGTCTTCTATCATTAATTGTCACTAATTATTATAAAATTTCGGGAAAATCTAAGACGGTAGGAGAGAAATAAAAGGTCTTCATTTCATATACCTTCAAACTAATTTTGATATAAATCTGAATATTGATAGGGTTTAAAACAGGCGCAGAGGGCCCATTCGCCAAGCCCAAGGAAAATAAACAAGAACGCCTAATTTCTCGCAGGACCGCCCAAACGGAGCCTGGGGCTGTTTCGCCCCAAGGGCCACCAGTACGGACAATCTTAAAGCCCATAGGCGCACAGCCCACTCGCCAAGCCCGGAAAAGGTAAGCCTAGTGAAACGCCCGAGCCCCCTCGGCACGGGTCCAAACTGAGCCCACGAGCCCGCCCCATGTCACAGCATGGATAATTGAAAAGCCATGTCCTCAGAATCATCAAACTAAATCTCACTGGGCAAGATAATCTCCCAATAACAAATTTATCCTATAAATCAAACTTAATCTCACCAATGAGGAAGATAATTTAATAATCGTCCCCTCATTATCCCTTATTAACTGGCAGCGATAAAGGCATAAACTACCACATCTAATGGGAAAGAACTTTACCATACTAAATCGGGAAAACGTATGCTATAGTCAATAGCCACCCCATCGTAGAAAGGCACAGTAACATTCGCTCTGCGCTGATCTTTCTCTCAACAGGAGAACCCACTTAGGCACGAGCGGTCACCCGCAAGCCCCGCCGATCCCTCTTTCTTCTGTTTTTGTAGAGGTCCAAATACCAGCCACTTAATTGCCCATGACATTGTTCCGCCAGCCCCGACGCGCTCCAGCCTGGCCATTGAAAAGGCATCACGGCGACACTGCTGAACGACAGCCTTACAAATAGTGCCGATCTCTAATAGCCGATGGTATCAACTCGAACATAAGCAGCAGCTCCACTCCAATCCTTCCAGAATGTAAACTCTAGTGGGTGGATAGCCAACTCCCGGGAGGCGCATTAAAGTGAAGCACATATATAATGCGGCCGACGTGGGAGCACTGTCTCACCAACCAATGCTTGATGTGAGAATTGAGATAACTCACTGTGCAGATGCAATGCCCACAGTGAAGTACAACAAACCCGTGGAAGGTTACAACACCATCCCCGAGGAGGAGCTACACACGGCCCTCCCGAGAAACAAGGTAATCCAGAAATTGCTTTGTGGGCATGGACCTCACCTAGCCCCCAGAGAGGAGCGCAACGAAGCAATACTCGAGGGGGATCGCGGAAACGATGAGCCGACCCCTTCTCAGTAAAGAATGGGGGAGCAATCATGGGAATAGAAATTCAAGGGTATCCAAGAGAGCTCACCAATGGAAGCGAAATCGCAAAAGCGCCGAGCGTCTGACTCATGGACACCCCGGTTCATTAACTGAGTCCCCGCTCACGCCCGAGGTGCTCCACTTCCTTCCAGCAAAGTTCGGGACACAATAGAAGATTCATGGTGCCATGATCCTGCCGATCATCTTAACACCTATAAGAACCAAATGGAGCTACACGAGACAGACTTCTGTACGCAGAGCTTTCGCTTATCACGCTAAAAGGCCCTGTCACTGTTTAATAGTTCCCACCATCGCGTCTCTCATTCGTAGAGCTCTCCATCGCGCTCGTCTCCCACTCTATTGGAGCTAGAACATACAGCTTGAAGCACACTCACGACCATAAACAGAGCCCGCAGAAAGCCCGAGGTCTTATGTCTAGAGGTTCAATGTCAGTCTGGGCTGCGGAGACATACCGGATGAGAAGGTTCGCCATCACCGCATCTACCGGATTAGGAGGCAATATGACGATGTTTTCCATCTCAAAGAATTCACAGCAAACATGGATGAGGTGTCGCAAAGTAAAGTACATAAACGGCGAAGAAGCCCTAAGTATCTAAGAAAGAGCTCTTCGACTCTTCAAAGAGAAAAAGCAGACAGATGTATAATGTGGACAAAGGTTCCTAAGAGACAAAGAAACCGAGAAAGATCCCTAAAGAAAGATGAACTGTCCCGGCACAAAGCGCCGTAGGGATCGGGCTCGACCACCTCAACCCGGGAAGCGCATAACGGTATTCACCTGGCGCTTCAAATTTCCTGACCGCCACAAAGACGTTGTACCTGCACGAGGCAATACATCAGCCAGATGGCCGGCCCCCAAGCAAGAGGTCGACCCCACTAAAAGAGATAACACAAAGTATTGTGAGTTCCAGGGATCACTGGCAACTGAATTCAATGACTGCACAACTTAGGAAGAAATAGAACATTTGATCTGACAAAGGGTATCTCCTCACGTCAGAGCCTTCGAAGGTCGAGTCGACGTTAAACATCACCACCTCAAACAGACACAACTCAAAGATCAATGCCTTTATGGGAAATCCATGATCTCGGAGGATTTGGTGAGGGAACTGCACTACAGAAGTCTCACGGCGCAACATTAGCCTGGGAGAGGTAATGGAAGTAATAAGCTGTCTAAACCGCCTCGACTCAAAGACAAATCATAACATTTTCTACCAACCTAGAGGGGATGCCAACACCCCACGACGATCCTTTCGTGATAAGGGCGCTGCGGGGCCAATAAAACAATCCACTGGTCCGCCGACAATGGAGTCACAACATTATTTTCAAGGCCGCCTTGAATGAACTGGTATTGGAAGGAGAAGCTGAACCAATGCTGAATTTCACTTCCACAGGATTCTGGAGAGAAAAAGGCCCCTGGGGTTAACATAATTGGGTGTCACTGAGACCTCGGCGCCAGCACAACAACAAAGGAAGTTTCAAAGTAGATGTCCGACCGCTCTATAACATGTTATTGGGAAGACCCTCTCGAAGAACGCCATAAAGGCCATCCTCCGCTACCACATGATGATCAAGTTTCCTACCGCTGTGGAGTAGAATGGTTCGAGGAGACCAACGCTGCGGCTGTGAATGCTACTCGGCATCCACAGGCAAAAAGCGGTCGACAACATATATGTGGACGAGCTCGAGATGCACGGTAAACACCACCCGAGCCCTGGGAGCTGAGCCTCTGATAGCCTGATGATAACTCAACACCTCGCCTACATCGGCCTAGTCATAAGACTTTCGTCACCATTTCTCAAGGCATTATGACATTCTGGAAACAAGAGGATACTGGAGGGATCGATCCCGGGCACACCACTCACAAGTAAACGTCACCCACTTTAAACCAGTTAAGCAAAGAAGGAGTTTCACCCGAAAGACAAAAAGGAGCAATGAAGATATTCTTAAGCCCCCTCCAAAGTGTGAGCGATCGTAGAGGCGGAGGTTTCTAAATGGTCAAGCCAACGTCACTTCGCCAAAAAGTTTAACGGCAATGGAGACTCACTAATTTCACCGACACAATCGTGCATGCCCAAAGACGCTTCCTCTCGCCACCTTATTTATCTCATAGTAGATGCCACAAACGCCATGAACTCCTTAGTTTCACTACGCTCCTCGCTACAACCGATCAAAGCGACGGATCCGAATGACTGAAGAAAAGACTTCATTCATCACGGACAAGGACCTATCGCACGGTAATGCCCTTCGCAAAAACGCAGGTTACTACTGCAGGTTGGTGGCAGGATAATCGTGGCTAAATCGGGGCATCCATGGAGGTATGTATATAGATGACATGTCGCAGTTTGAATGAAGCCACACGGCCGAGCTCCACAGCAGTCATCATCCAAGATTCGTGATCATGAAAGAAAGTACAACATGAAGTTTAATCCAGCTAATGCGCTTTTGAGTCCTACTGAAAATTTTAGCCTTATGAATTGAACAACCGAGGAATCGGTGCAAACCCTAGACAAGATAAGTCAGGCTCGACTGGGCCGCCACCGCCAAACATAAAAGAAGTCCAAGTCAACCGGAAGAATAATAGCCAATGCTGGTCGATTTGTCCAAGGCTAGAGATAAATGTCGGCCCTTCTTCCAAGCTCTAAAGAAAGCTTTTCAACTGATACATTGCAAAGGTGCTACCCAGCACTAAAGCCGCACCGAGCTCTCCCATTTTGCAGCCCTCCATGGTTTCCCTTTACTCAGATTCTCTGGCGCTTTCGTGATGATCAAAGGTCAGTCTCTTATCAAAAGACAAAGACCGAGTATGATGAGTTCCAAAACACTTGGCATATACTGGGCTTCATTTTCACTTACTTATTTTATAGTAATTTTATAGATTTTGCGGCTTAGACTCTGCTGGTGTCTGCCGTAGATGCAGGTACATCGAGCTTAAAAGAGCGTTTCTTGTGGGAGCATTTTGGAGCAATATGACCAAGGCAAGAGTGGCTGTCACGCCGCTGATTGCCAACCGCCGCTGACGCCCCCATCGTCATGACGCCCCCAATCGCCACGACGCCAGTCAACAAATGCGTGTCAACAGTGGAAACGCCGCGAACGCCTCAACGCCGCTGACGCCTCATCGAGCTGATGCCGTAACGCCGCGACGCCAAGACGGATCCGCCCTCATCATTAAAAGCAAAATAGCCTAATCCAAGTGGACGGAGACATGGTGAACTAAGGCATGCACTGAGAGCAGAGTGACACAGACTTCGAGTGAAGTTCCCGGATTGTACTATTTATTTTTGGATATTAGAATCATAAGTTTTAATAATAAACATTTTTTATCTTTTCATTCCAAAGATAGTTTCAGATTTATTTCTAGGGTTATTGAACCCTCGGGCTACGTTGATGGATTTAAAGTCGATCTTTTATATTATTCAATCGTTTATCAATTTGTTAATCGCTTTATTTATAGTTCAATTACATGATAATGTCCGCCATTAGTATGCAATTACACCGGAGATCCGTAGATTCGAGAGATGAGGGTATCGTGATTCGGAGGTATAGCCTTCGCTGATTCGCAGTCAGAGATATTCGAACCCGAAGGTGACATTCAAGTCAGAGCATTTAAGTATTTCGAATACCGAGTCGATAGAGATATACCTGATTCTATTCTACTAGATAGGCTGATATACCTCGAGAGAGGATATCTGTAGGGGCAAGATCACCTCGCCATCGATATACATTGTAAATAAATCGAATAATAATATCTCGTAGAAAATTAATCCATTGGAATGTGATAGGGGAGATATAACCCTAGTTCTCAATTCCGTGAATCCATTTAATCAATAGTTCAAATAAGTTTTACATACTTACTTTCTTTCTTAAAATCATATATTAAGATATTATCTAAAAGGTAACCTTGTGAGTCAATACACCTTTCCCCGTGATCGATATTCGCATTTATACACTATTACTAAAGGACAAGGGCACTTCACGCACATAGGCGTACATTTTACACATCACGTTTTCGGCCTATCAAGTTTTCGTGCCGCGTGCCGGGAAAGCCTCTAGATTGATATAGAGAATTACAATGATATTACTCGAAAAATTTTTACTTTGTTTACTTTTCCAAGTGCCGTAATTTGGTCTGTTTGGTTCCGTGTTATTGGGTAAAGGTAGGTATCGTTGAGTACACGCGACGCCGAGATCAATCACCAACACCGCTTTGATCCCCTAACTCAGGAAGACGCACGTGACGCGCCGAGAACAGAGAACAACACAGATGAACTAATAATCATGGAAAACACCAAGAGCAAAAATCTCGTGACACGCATCAACCACAGAGAGGCCGAATGGGAATCGTGGAAGGAATCAAGCACCCGCACCGCTATACTGTTTGATGATCCTTTCGGCGCTACTAGATGGTTCGCTTTACTCACCAACTGTTCGCCGCGACAAACATCGACGATCACCATTCAAGGTAAACAATTTTAATTGAAGTCGTACTACGCATAAATGTTTCAGAATATCTCGTCTGCTGGACTACCCGCAGAACCAATATACATTTGACTAACTTCCTCAAGTTTGCGATACTATCGCGCCAACTGAGTTATCAAGAAGTTTCAAGGTTACCGTTGTTCCCACTTTCACTCTGTGGATAGAGCCAAACATTGGCTAAACCAATACCACCGCATTCCATTACCCACATAATGACTTAGTGCAAAAATTCCTGACCAAGTTCTTCCCACCTTTCAAAATCGCACGCCTGTGCAAGAGATCACCACGCTGACAATTGGTAGGAGAACCTAGCAGGCTACTGGGACATATGTCACGAATTATCGCGGGAAGTGCCCACACCACCGACCGACCGATGGATGCAAGTCCTCTCTTTCCTCACACCTCTACAATGGTCCTGAGAAATTTAACCAGAACAACATGATGCTCACCGAGGAGCACCATGTGAAGAAACCACGCACTGCTTGCGAAATCTTAGAAGATGCCGACTAACACTAATCAATGGCCTAGAGAGAAGGCTACACCTCAGAACACGATGGGTGGCATGATAATGAGGTCCTCAACAACTGGGTGAATCATGTGGCACACCGAACAGCCAAATAGGGCAAAGAAGAACAAAGAATGCCATAAAGACTACTCCATTGAGTTTGTGGTGAATTCGTAGGATCGCGACAACAAAGATAATGTCAATGAAACCCTATCGTGAGCAAGCCCGCACGCGGTCGAGGTTCAATCGTAATCATTCACAGCAGACCGTATGAGGGAAACGCTTATCGGGACCGAACTGGGGTGGCTATGGCGGCATAATAATCAACCGTGCCAAGGGTGGCGAATAACCCTTAACTGCACAGTCGCACAATCGGGCGGTATGGATGGCGGAATAATCGAACAATATGCCATCGAACCTAATCCATGAAACACCCAGAGAAAAGTCGATGAACAAGCCCTTACGCATGTTAACTTCCCAATTTTGCCTATGAATGAGAGACTAGCAAACATGCAAAGAAAGAAGCAACCCATTAATCAAGTAAAGATACGAGGAGTCGAGGCGCAATGAGCCAAATGGCAAACTGATCACGTAAAGACAACCGGTTCTTACCAAGTAATCGAGGTAAACCCAAGAAGAGAGATGGGAATGAGCATGCTTGCTAGCCATACGAGAAGTGGGAAAGAATTGGGAATACGTTACAACCCCCAATCATAGAACAGTTAGAGACTCCATTATTCAAATGCAAGAGCAAAAGATTTATGCAGATAAAGAATACCGAGAAATGGGCCATCGTGAGAACTCTACTCAAGCAAAGGCCAAGATACCCACCTTACCCACGTTTAAGAAGCATAAACTGATAAGCACCACGAAATATATGGATGTGTTCAAAAAGCTGCATATCATCGATTTGTCATGCCCTGTATAGAGGCCCAAGACAGAAATTTATGAAAGAGATCTGTCCAAGAGAAGGTTAGCCGATTTCGAAACAAGAATTGAACTGAGGAATGCAAAGTACATACTCGCAGGAAGCCGCGGTGGCTCAAAGGATCCGTGCGCGCCACTATCCTCGGAAATTGAAATTTCTATTTTTGGAAGATAATCATGTGATTGGGTGCCGCATTAATCTATGCCCTTATCCATTTTCAAGCGTCGATTAGAGAGGTTCGCCCGACTACAAATACTCTTCAAATTGTCAGACGCATCTTTGAAGCATCCGAGAGGGATAATAGAAGATGTCTTAGTAAAGGTCGACAAATTTATCTTTCCAGCAGATTTTATTGTTTTGGATATGGAGGAAGATAAAGAAATACCGATAATCTTGCAGACTGCTTCGCAACCTGTGGCAAATGATTGATGTTCAAAGGCGAATCAACCGAGTACAAGAAGAGGAAGTAAAGTTCAACGTGTTCAAGCAGTTGAGACACCCAGCGTAAAGTGATACTCTGCTTCATGGTCAATGGTCGAGGCTATAGTGTTCAGCCAAAGTGGTCTCCACCGACCTCTTTTGGCACCAGCCCACGGAGAATGAGCCGAGGAACTCGAGCGAAGAGGCAGTAAGAATATGTCAAATGGATGGACTCTTTCTACACAATAGATGAAATATCAATCTTCCGCGAAGGAGTTAAACGCCTGGCCCCATCGATTGAGCAACCACCCAAGATGGAACAAAACCTCTACCTAGCCATTTGAAGTATGCACTGGGCAGAACTCACTACCCGTGATCATTTCCAAGATCTTTAATCGTACTAGAGAAGAGAAGTTACCGAGGGTCCTTCGAGATCACAAACACGCACCGATGGTCTCTAGTCGATCTCAAAGGGATCTGCCCTTCTATGTGTGCATGCATCGATTTTTTAATAGAAGAGGGACATAGACCTTCGTTGGAAGCTACAGAGAGGAGGTTAACCGACAATGAAGGGGAGTCGTCCGTAAAGAAGTGCTAAATGGCTAGGAACTGGGTGATTATCCCATTTCAGATAAAGAAAATGGTAAGCCCAGTCAGAAAATAAGAAGCGGAGGAACAATCACATCGACCTAAACAACATCTATCAGCTGCCTAGAACAGTTACCGGTGGGAGGATTTGTATTGATTATCGGAAGCCGAACAAGGCCACTGAAAGATCACTTTCCTTGCCGCTTCTAGATCGATGCTCGATCGACCAAAGGTGTTATGAATATTATTGCTTTTGGATGGATATTCGGTTACAACCAATTGCCATAGTTCTAAGATCGAGAAGACAAATATTCGCGGTCCTTATGGCATTCAAGACCCGGCCGGATGCCTCTTTGGACTGCGGTAATGCACCGTACTTTTCAACGATGTATGATGGCCACATTCTTATTACGGTGGAGAAGACAATTGAGATCTTATGGACGATTTTTCAAGAATGGGAAATTCATTTGATAACTCGTTTAGAGAACTGAGAGTCAGGACCGCAAGATGTGAAGAGACCAACTTAGTACCTTAATTTGGGAAAAGTGCCATCATGGTAATAAGAGGGTATTGTCCTCGACATCTGATCTCAAGAAGAGGGATGTGAGGTAGATAGGGCGAAGATTGAAGCACGAGAAGTTACCTCCACCCTCTCGCAAAAGGGATTCAAGTTTTATAAAGCCACGCCGGATCTCTATAAAGTGCTCATGAAGGATTTTTCACAGACAAGAAACCGCTGTTTCAACCTTACTATCCAAGGGATCCTATTTGAATTTGATTCGCAATGTTTGCATGCATTCTCGTTGAAGGATAAGTTGGTTTTAGCCCTATTGTCGCGGCACCAGATCGTCTTTTCCGCTCAACTCACGCGGCGACGCCACCGACTTCGCGACGTGGCGCTCGCGTAATCGAGAGAAAATCTTCAGGTAATCTATTATGCTAGTGTGAATCCCGAAATGATGCTCGCCTGAATTATGCCACTACAGAAAGAACCGTTGGCCATTGTGTTTGCTTTGACAAGTTCATTATTCGACGCAACAAAGTGTCGCAGGCACACCCATCATTCCCGCCATTAAGTACTTCACACCAAGAAAGATGCAAACCCCGACACGGTAACCTCTTGCTGCAAGAATTCGATGTGGAAATTAAAGACAAGAAAGGCACCGAAACCTAGTATAAAACACATCTTTCAAGACCGGGAAGGGGCCAGATGCCGATAAGTCCCAAAGGAACGACTAATTTCCGGGACGAGAAACTTTAGCTGGCTGGAGGAAAAGAGGGCAGCTTCATGGTTCGGGCAGATTATGTGAATTATTTGTAGCTAAAGTAGTCCCTCCGAATTTTAACTATCAAAGAAAGAGGTTTTTCGCACACCTTAAACACCACTATCGAGGAGCCACTTTTACGTGACACCGCGCTGATCAGTCATAAGGAGATGTGTGCCCTGAAGATGAAATACGTGAGCATTTAAACCATTGTCACACTTCACCGTGTGGTGACACTTTGGTGGCCGAGAACAAGAAATCTAAGGTGCTTCAACTGGTTTTACCGCCTTCCTTGCTTAAAGATGCTCATCAATCTGCTTCCACATGTGACAAATGTCAACGAATGGGGAACATCTCTAGAAAGGACGAGCCACCCATGCATCCCATTTTTGGAGGTAGAATTGTTTGATTTGATGGGGATAGGATTCATGGACCATTTCCCGCATCATACAAGAATTCAGGAGCATCTTGCTGGTAGTAGACTATGTCTCAAAGTGGGGTAGAAGCCGATTCCTACATGCACCAATGATGCCAAGGTTGTGGCTCACCTCGCGCAAAGAACATATTCTCACGCTTTGGAACTCCTCGAGCCTTGATCACGTATAATGGTACCCATTTCGCACAAGGTAATTGGATAAGGTTTCGCGAAAGTACGGGTACGCTTATCAGACATCTCGTGATACCACCCGCAAATAAACGGATGCTGCAGGTATCAAATCGAGAAATCAAATACACTCGAGAAGACAAGCACGCTCTAGGTTGATCGTCTAAAAGATGGACGATGCACTCGGGCATACCGCATGCCATTTAAACTCCTTTCGGGTATGTCACCGCTCGTAATCATTTACGTAGTTGTCATCTTCCAGCGGAATCGGAGCATCGGTGCCCATTGGGCCACTACGCTAAACATGGATAGTACATTGGTCGGCGAACGATCGCTCCAACCTGAACCGATGAATTAAACGGTTTATGAAAACTTTCCGCATTTATATGAAAGACTAAAGCCTGCACGACAAACACATTTGATCAGAAGAGTTCACTACCGGGACAACAAGTTCTTCTATTCAATTCCCGTCTAAAGCTTTTTCCAGTGGAAATGAAGTCACGATGGTCCCGCCTCTACAATGACCAAGGTCTTTCAAGACGGTGGGGCAGAAGTTACACATCCCTTTAGAAAGGCACATTTACAGCCACCACCTAACGATTGAAGCCAGACATGGAGGCGAAGCCTTCGCAGACAAGCAAATCCTTGATGCCAAAGATACACGATGTAGCCAGATATCATATGAGTTCGGTTCCCGAAAGCACATTATGATCTCGGTCGTCGAGCTAACGCATATTAAACATAGCTTTCGAGGCAACCCAAGTGTTTCTAAACTTTTCCTTTTTCTTAGTTCCAATTTCTATTGTTTATTTTCAGCAATATAGGGTTTCTAGCTTTCTCCGTAATCGGTGTTTCTACTTGTTTGTTTAATTTCAGAACCCGCGAATGCAGCTAGTGGGGAAGATTTGTTCAAGAGGTGCATTACAAGTCCATAAAGTCACAAGTACGAGTGGAGAGGGTTTTCCTGATCAAGAGATCATCAATGTGCACAAAGCTATTACTGATCCATAGTTGGCCACGCCGCTGACGCGGACCTCCCACGCCGCGACGCCAAATTGACCCCTCTCTCGTCACATCGCGACGTGGGACTCCCACGCCGCGACGCCAAATCAGACCCACACGCCGCGACGCGGATCCTAACGCCGCCACTTCAACCAGAATATTCACGCCGCGACGGATTTCTCACGCCGCGACGCGGATTTTCATACCCCCTCGTCAGCCGCTGACGTTAAGTCTAGATCGCCGCGACGCGTTAATTTCACTCTCGCCACGCCGCGACGTCACTCCGCTGACGTCGCGACGCTGTCCCGCACGTCGCCGACACGCTTAATCTCGCTTTAAGGCCAAGAACGGTTCATTTTGCCCTTCACCGCAGACACCTACTGCCTGAAACCCTAGCCATCTTGTTTACCTACACTCACAATTCCACAGATTCTCCGTCACGCCGCCGATGGCTCGCATATCGCCTTCTCGACCGCCATTTTACATCCCGAGAGCCTTCTCACACATTACCTTCGGTCCTTGTGGTATTTCCACCACATTGTGCTCGTCTAGCCTTAGGGCATTCTCACTGGTCTAGTGGGTCTCTTAGATTCTATTTTAGGCTTGCTTAAGTCTATTCTGTGGTTTGGAGTCATAGCTAGTTTTTTTTTTTTTTTTTTTAGCACACTTTCAGAGTTTTCGTTCGTTTAGCTGCACACCACAGGTGTTTTTTGCTTTTGTCTAAGCCACAGGTGCCCACTTTGGTGCCACTACCAAGTGTCGTCTAGGTCAATATGTCAGGCAAGAGGCGTAAATCGTCGCAAGCTGGGACTCCACTTTCAATGAGGACCCGACCACTCACGATGTCACGCGATTTAGAATTCGAGTGTCACGACGGCCGGGCATCATTTGCAAAAACCGATCCTTCATCAAGGAGAAGGGCTCTACCCAATTTGATGACTTCTTCCGCAAGACATGCACTAAGGGATGGCGTGCTCAGGCCACCCACCTCATCCGCAGCGGCGAGTGTGGTGCGCGAAGCTACGCCAATCTCGCATCCCATGTCTTGAAGAAAGTCGTGGTGGCGGGCGATGGTCGACTTCGCGAGTCGATCAATAGTTATTACGTCAGCCTAGAGCATGTCCCTTCGAGCCGCTCGACCGCTCCGCAGCACCTCACTACCCCGAGATTATACGCCGTATCACCAATGGTCGGGTGAGAAAATCAATAGTGCGGGCCATGCGGTAAATTTCGCGCGCCAAGCATTTGGCCTTCATTCCTAAGGTCTGGCACCACTTCATCACGTCGCGCCTCATCTCGACGATCGAACGTGTGTGAAGTGACCGCCCAATGGTCGTGCTCAACTATGCCATCTTACGGTATACCCTTCGATGTCAGGCGTGTTATCGAGGATGCCATCCTCCATAACCGGATGAAGATGAACCCGACATCCCTTCCCGATTTCGTTTATGCAAACAAGCCGGTGCCTCGATCGCACCGACACTTCGCTTCACCCAATCAAGGCCATATTCGCTGCGACACACCGTGTCCAAGAACCCGAGGGGGGCCTACGATTCGAAACATGAGCCCTGACGAGGACGCAGCTTTATGAGATCGGGTCGTTATGGATCCACGGGCGATCCTCAGGAGACATTTGGCCGCCCCCGTCCCACCCACCTCCACCACCACCCCAAAGAACCATTGGAAGCAGCCTCCCTCCGGCCCTTCTCGCACTGAGGACCCTGCTCTCTCACCGAGCTGACGCATTCCGATGAGACCCGTGAGCACCACGCCCCGTCACACAGACTCGAGGCCTCCGTGGCAGCATATGATTTATCGCCAACCACGTGCCACCATTTTGCAGCAAAGAAGAGACCTTATTGCACCTGTGATCAAAGAATCCGGCCTTCCACCATCCACCTCCACCACCACCGCCGTGATCACCAGGGGAGTACCCTTCACCTCTTTTGTTTATTTCTTGCCCGCGAACACCGGGCTATTTTGTTTGGGTGCGGTGGATCTTGTT
Organism: Tetrastigma voinierianum; assembly: GCA_016808115.1. Classification (NCBI taxonomy): domain Eukaryota; kingdom Viridiplantae; phylum Streptophyta; class Magnoliopsida; order Vitales; family Vitaceae; genus Tetrastigma; species Tetrastigma voinierianum. The sequence goes on along the minus strand of JAEQBH010001266.1, from coordinate 84,381 downwards.
TTGTTTTGCTTAGTTCGCTTTTTGTTTAGTGTTTAAGTGTTTTGCTATAGTGCTTTTGGCTCGTTCTCGTAAAGATAGTTGTGTTTCTATTTAGTTCATGTTGTTCAGCTTACCCTCGGGAGTCAAGTGTGTAGTTCGCTTCATATTGTTAGGTCAATCTTATATGTAATACTGCGTGTTCAGGTGCTATGTTAAAATTCGAGGATCACTTTTGACCGACCACGCATTAACATGAATGTTCAAATGCATACAATGTTTTGATGCTCGTACTAGGTTGAATAGATGGAAAGGGTTAGTGAACCAATCCTGAGTAGTCAAGACACCAGTTCTCAAGAACCCTATCACACTCACACACTAATGACCTTCAGAGCATGCATAGGCGCCGAGACCAACTACTGTAGTTCGACTAACCTTGGGAGACTCGAACCATTTAAGTGATGGGACACCCAATAAAAGAGATTTGCCATCGAGCCCTAAACAAAAGAGAAAATACAAAACAATAGAAAAAGTGAAAGAAAAGACAAATGACAAAAATAGGTATCTGCATAAGAATAAGCGAGATCATCCAATCGGGAATCCCGCATACCCCAAGGGTCCACAAAGCCTAATGCCCCGAGCCAACTCGGGCCGGAGTCATTGACTTCACCGCCTCGCTACATGGGACAGAAGATGGATCATTCACATCCTAGGGCCTTCGAGTTTGGCTGAGTGTCAGGTGAAGCTTGAAGGGAATTTAATGCCGGGTGCTCCTTAACCACCGTGGGGAGTCACCAACGATCCCCGCTACAGAACACTCGGCTAAAAACTTCGCACTAGTTTTCTTCCATTTATTTTAGGTACATAGGAAATTTCTAGGTATTTGGTCACTTAATAAATGGGTGCCTTATCCTTTTCTAGTTAGCTTCTTCCAAATAGATGAGCTGAGCCTGGGCTTGGGGGTACTCTAACTCAGGGCATATACTCTGAGGTCATTCATTATAAGCATAGGTTTTCGGGAAAGGCTATCAATACGCCGATTTGATACACTAGTCACTTACCTATTTCAACCGGCTCTTTTCGGAAGTCAACATTCAGATGCATTTTCAGAACTCGAAAGCAACACAAATGGGCAAAGTGTGAGTCACCCAAATTGATCCCCTATTTTTCGGGAAGACAGGCAACACTGCCTTAGTGTTAGTGGCATTATGTCGTGTGTGTGTCCTGTTTAGAGTCATTCTTACTGAGACAAGCAAGAAACTAAGTTTAGTGTGATGAGTGCCCAAAACACTATAATATACTGGCCGGTCTTTCATTTTCACGCTTATTTTATAGTAATTTTATAGTTTTGTGTGGCTAGACTCCTGATTCGTGTCCGCTTTAGACGCAGTACATCGGAGTTTAGCAGCAGCTCGGGAGCATTTTTGAGCAATGGGGACCAAGGCAAGAAAGTGGTCAGCTTCACGCCATGACGCTTCAACGCCGCTGACGTCCCTATCGCCGCGACGCCCCCCAACGCCACGACGCCGCCAACAATGCGGCGTCAACGGGCGGAAACGCCGCACAGCAACGGCCGCGCGACGCTCAACGCCGGAACGCTGCAACGCCGCGACGCCGCCACGATCGCCTCATCATTAAAAAGCAAAAATAGGCCTAAATCGGCGCGACGGAGACGCATTTAACGAAGGCAACGGAATTCCGCAGCAGAGGACACACTTCGAGGAAGTGCCGATTTGTACTACTTATTTTTGGATATTAGAATCATGTTTTTAATACACAAACATTTTTATCTTTTCATTCAAGATGTTCTAGATTTATTTCTAGGTTATATTGAACCCCTCACATATGTCATGGATTAAAGCTCGACCTTTATATTATTCAATTGTTTATCAATTTGTTATATCTCGGCTTATTCAGAGTTCACTCATATGATAATGTCTGGCCAACATTATATAATTACACTGAGATCCGAGATTCGAGAGATGAGGGTGGCTCAGATCCGGGTAGAGAAATTTCTGCTGATTCTAAATAGAGATATTCGAACCCTGGCGCGGCATTTCAGTTAGAGCATTTAAGCATTTCGAATACCGAGTCGGGATAGAGATATACACCATTCTTATTCACGAGATAGGCGGATATACCTCGAGAGAGGATATCTCTGTGAGGCAAGAGATCACCTCGCCATCGACATATTGTAAATAAATCGACACAATATTTAGAAAATAATCCATCAATGTGATAGGGAGATATAACCCTAGTTCTCAATTCCAAGAATCCACCGTGAATCAATAGTTTAGTTGTTTACATACTTACTTTCTTTCTTAAAATCATATATTAAGATATTACCTAAAAAGCGTAACCTCAGAGTCAATACACCTTCCCGTGGATCGACACTGCATCTAAGTACACTATATTTCGGGGCGACAAGGTGCACTCGCGCACATAGGCGTACATTTACACATCGCGCCGCCCATCGAGTACAAACATCAAGTCTACTATTACAGCCGAGCTCTGAGAGGAGCAGAGGAGAGGTATCCAAGGATGGAGAACTAACTCGCGTTAGTAACCGTTGCTCGAAAGCTCCGCCCTCTACTTTCAAGCTCATACCATCAAGTCCCGACAGTATCACCCAATGAAGCAAGTGCTACACAAACCGACCTCGGGAAGATTGGATGAAGTGGGTTTAGAGTCGAAATAGTTCGACATCATATATAAACCAAAAACTGCAATCAAAGGGCAGGTCTTAGCAGATTTCGTCATGGAGTTCACCCCGGCCAAGCTTGCCGAGGATACGCGAGCAACGCCCGACCTTCCCATTTGGAAACTGTCCGTAGACGGGGCTGCCAATGCTCAAGGGAGCGGTGCCGAGTTAATTCTGACCTCCCTAGAAGGAATAGACATCGAGTATGCACTGCATTCTGTGTTCCAAGCCCCAACACGATTATGCTCGAGATTTGAATGGGTAACTAGTTAGGAAATGCAAAATTTGTCAGGAGCAGGCCAAAATCTCTCACCTCTCTTCCGAGCCTTTGACGTCAGTCACAAGCCCCTGGCCATTTCAGCAGTGGGGGTTGGACATATTGGGACCTCTACCCATTGGAGTGGGCCAGTGCAAATTTATCATCGTGGTAGTGGATTATTTCACCAAATGGGCCGAAGCCGAACCTTTGGCTACTATCATAGAACAGAAGATACGCAACTTCGTTTGGCGTTCCATAATTTGCAGGTTTGGTATCCCGAGAGCTCTGGTATCTGATAATGGGAAGCAATTCGACAATCCTAAGTTCAGGGATTTCTGTGCCGAGCTCGGGATCAAGAACTACTACTCGTCCCCAGCTCATCCACAATCTAATGGACAGGCTGAAGTCACCATCAGAACTCTTAAAGCGGCACTAAAGACCAAGTTGGAAGATCTAAAGGCAAATGGGTAGAGTACCTACCCGAGGTGTTGTGGGCATACAGAACTACGCGCAAGTCAGCGACTCAGGAAACCCCATTCGCTCTAGCCTTTGGCACCGAGGCAGTAGCTCCTGTCAAGATCGGATTAAAATCCCCAATGATTGAATTGGCAAGCGTGGAACATAACGAAGAGGCTCTCTGACGGAACTTAGACCTCCTAGATGAAAAGCGCGATCTAGTCTAGAAACGTATAGAAGACTACCAAAGGAAGACTAAGAAGGTACTACGACTAAAAGGTCAAACCTAGGAGTTACAAGCCTGGCGACCTAGTCTTAAAAAAAAAGCTGTCAAGAAAATCCCACATTGATGGAAAATTAGGGGAACAATTGGGAAGGCCCTATATAGTATCTCGCGCCATCAAATCGGTAATTACGAGCTCCGCATGGAGAAGGAAAAGTTCTATCTCACTCTTGGAACGCTGAGCACCTTAAGCTTTTTTATCAAGAGACTCGGATTGTAATCGCATTAAAGTAACATCGTCAGATATCGTATGAGTGTTTGTTGATTACTTTGTTTAATATCCTTGTAAATCAAATCTCGGTAAAAGAAAAACGCACAAACAAATGTGGAACTGCAGACGAGAAAGTTACACACATCGTAATACACAAATTCATGCATTAAAAAGAAAAATTTTCCTTATTCCAATGAAGGTACAATTGATTATACTAAAGACTGGCATCCCACATCTCGTAAATAAACAAAGCATGCGCCTCAAAAAAAAATTAAAGAAAGATAAAGTGGAGGAAGATTAGAAAGAGAGGAAGAGAGAGTGAAAAAGGGAAGGAGAAGGAGAAGAAAGAAGAGAAAGAGAAAGAAGAGGAGAAAATGGAGAAAGCCGGTACCAAAGGCATCGTTTTCTGCACGCATTCCCCCAAAGATGAAGCTAGGGAATAACATAACTCCCATAAAGGAGGAACTAGGGAAAAACACAACTCCCACAAGCGTGAGGTCCATCTGAACCGACCGCCGACTGTAATCCCTAGCAGACCCCGAGAAGACCACTCAAGCCTCGACGCTTTATCATGCGATTCCGGCTGCGCCTAAAAGGGAAGAAGAATCAGCATGAGCCCATAGCGAGAAGTAGACATTTATAAGGAGGTCAAGCACCTGAAAATCGTATGTCGCTTCCTTAATTCTCCATAAACCAAAGATTAATGACGCCGCATCTTTCCGCTAGGCTAAGTCAAATGGTCGCACTAAAGAGCCCGTGCAAGTCGCCCCCGTGGAGGCCTCATCTACCACCCTCGGTTGTTCAACCGCCCAAGAAAGGCCATATAAACAGAGGCCAGATCAGCCAGCAAATGAGCCCACGAGCCTAAATGCTCGGCCTTGAAGAGCCTGACCACTCAAGAAAGGCCATATACCGCAGTGCCGATCGCCTCAGTGCCGCCCCGCGGAGCCTCAAGAACTCGGGTCAAGAGCCCGATTGTTCAACTAAGGCTTGGTAGCCCAGAGTAAGATCGGGCCAGCTTGTAGAGCTTAACAACAGAAGGCCTCACGCCCGCCCACTACCACAAAGGTCACAGTCAGAAGGCCTCACGCCCAAGAGCTCAATGGGGCCAATTTGCGCAGCTCACCATCAGAAGGCCTCGCAGCCCAGGAGCCCAATAGCTCGCTCTTTGAAGAGCCTCAACCGCCCAACTCAGCCCTCGTAGCCCAAGAGCCGCCCCAAATTCTCGTGGATAAGCCCACGGAGTCCCGGCCACTCGGGCCGTGAAGAGCCTCGACCGCTTCAAGAAAGGCCATACAAACAAGCAGAGCGCCTCAGCTCAGCAGCGAGCCTCACTGAGCCTCAAAGAAATTTCGCCAAGAGCCTCGACCGCCTCAAGAAAGGTCATAGCCGCAGAGCCATATCGCCAGCAGCTTTAGGCCCACTTCCGGGAAATTCAACGGCTACCAAGAGTCGGATCGCTTCAAGAAAGATATAGCCGAGAGAGCCGTACAGCCGGGGGCAAGAGGCCCACTGAGCCCGCCGCTAGTCTCTGAAGAGCCCGACCGCTCACAAAGGCCCAGACGCAGAGCCGTATCACCAGTGCCAGCCCCACCTGAGCTTTAGTAGCCCGCCCTGCGCAGCCACACCAGAAGGCCCCGCCCCGGTGCCTCAATAGCCCGCCTGGGAAAGCCCGCAGCTCCGGAAGGCCTCAACGCCCAAGAGCCCACTGTTAGCCTGGGGCTTTGCAGCCTGGGCAGCCAGCAAGGGCCCTAATGCCTGCAGCCACAGCTCGCCTGCGTGAGCTCGCAGCCAGGCGGCCTCGGCCGCCAGGAGCCCAATAGCTCGGGCCAAGAGCTCAATCGCCCAACTCAGCCTAGTAGCCCAAGAGCCATCAGTTTCAGTGGAGGCTTCCCACTGGGAGCCTCGCAGCTTAGTTTTCAAAAGCTCAACTACTCAACTAAGGCCTGGTAGGCCCAGAGCCGCTCACCAGTAAGTTAGCCCACGGCTTCCTCGCAGCCAATTTCAAGAGCTCACTACTCAACTGCCATACACCGCAGAGCCGCTTAGCCCGCAGATCCGCCATGAAGCTCACGCCCAAGAAGAGCTTCGCTTGCCGATAAGGCCAAATAGCCCAGAGCCAACTTGATTCATTTTATTCAGTAGTGTTCTAATCAACAAAATTTATAACTCAGAATCCTACTAATGATGTGGCAAAGCTAACAAAGATAAGGCTCTAGTGGTCGAACACGTGGATGGGTTTTCTTCGTGAGGGAGGGGTTACAAAGCATTGAAAATGGTGGTTTCTCCTGGATTAAAGGGTGTGTGGAAAACAAAGATGTGAATGGTTGCAACCGAAATAACAAGTAAAAATTAAAAGAGAAACTCAAGCTCCTGGCCACCGGAGCTTAGTGCGTTCTGTGCCAACTAACATGTCCTCGGGTCTATATCCTCGCATTTGGGAGCATGACATATAGTCATTTCCCGAACCGGATCTTCATTTAGCTTTAAAACCTAAACCCTAATAGTTTTCCTTTTTGAAAGATAGCATTTTATTAGGCAAAAACGTCCCTAGTAGTGAAAACACATCTCAAAAACCCTACCCCACGATAACTAATAATAGAAGACAATCTGAATCGAGCCTCACGGATCTAGTGAAAGTATCCATTGAACCCAAAAAGCTTGCCAAATACACATTAAAGAGAGCATGCTTAAGAGATTTTAACCTCAGTGAAAAGCAGGGGCACAAATACCCTAAAATACAAACATGAAGAACTTGAGAATCATACTAAACCTCTAAAAATTAACACCTAGCGTTAGGGCCTTCCCCTTCAAGGATCGTGGAGATTAGCTACATCCCTTGATTTGTCATCATCAAGGGGTGTTTGGAAACCAAGAAAATGCAAGAAAGTAAAGGGGGAAGAAGAGAAAATCACCAACAGCAGAGGGGATGAAGCTTCGTGCTTGACTGATTGATTGAATGATACCAAGTTGATTTGATTACAAGCATGGTTAAGCTTATATAGGCTTAGTAAAGAGGAAATTACAAAATTGTGCTAAAGAATCAAAATTACATAAGGGCAAATCCCAGGCTAAACCACCAACGAGTGGGTCAAAAGCAACAGAGACAAGTGAGTCACTGTGTGAGAGGTTTCCAGGAAATATAACCCGCGAATTCGCAGGTCATGGAAATTCGCAACCCGGCTGGGGGCCCCTGCAGAAGCTGCCAAATCTCGCAAGAGTCGCTTAAATTGTGTTGCCAAATTTTGCAACCCTCAAAATTTCGCTAGATTGCTCCTCCAACTTCAATAGAATTGCTCCGAAATTCATCTAATTTGATCATAAGTCTTTGAATTCAGCTCAGGTTCAATGTGTTCGAGTCAAATTGAGGAATTATGAGGCACCTCGCAAACTACCAAAATAGCTACTAAAATACGACGCAGCAAGCCGAGATCCCAATGCAACAATTGAGTTATTGAAGTCAATTAGTACACAAAAACGCACATAAAACTTGTAATAAACAAGGCTCAATATTGCATTATTTGGGTACTAAACACTCCCCCCAACCGAGATATTGCTAGTCCCTTAGCAATGATAACAAGAAAGTAGATCATGCAGGATATGTTTTTTCCAAAAATGTACTGTCTGTTCAAAAGGTATATGCAATTCATGTCTAACCTTTAGAATGACAAATTGGGACTCTATATAAAAACCAAGTTGGGAGAACAAATGCCATATAGGGATAAGTTTCAGTGCAACATCTATTCCAAGGAAATCAGCCTGAATTTCCATCAAACTCTAAGTGTTTTTGAATGATTTGTTTAAACCAATAAGCCGGTGAAACTACCTCCCCCAACCAAACTCCGCCAAAACCTCGGGATTACGCTCGACAAACCTAAATAGATTTGGGGCTCCTCACTTATTTCATACTTCTATTGTAGGGTGCACGTTGAAATTTACCACTCAAAGTCCGTAGCGGGATTCACCGATGACTCCCAACAAACTAAAGTTTAGGTCATCAAGTTAAAAGGATCTTTCAACCACAAACCTACGGTGCTCAATTCCCGACTCAATGATTTTGAAAATTCAGCACCTACAACTCGCTAAACTCCACCTATCCACCCATGTAGCGAGCACAAAGTCGGTGGCTCCCAACTAGTTGGCTTAGGGCACCAGGCTTTAAAGGCTTTCACCGTATACCCCTCGGATCATACTCGGGTTTCAAGGCAAAGCGGCGCGGCTTTACTTAACTATTTTCTTTTTCTTTTGTCATTTCTTTTTCTTTTGGAAGACTCATTGGCCTTCTTTCATAAGGAACCCTAATCTATTAAGAGTTGACAACGAAGCTAAGGTTGGTTTTGTAAAGTAAAAGGAGAAACAACTTCTTAACCCATTGAAGAAAACTAATGTGAATTGTGTGTGGCTAGAGACTGGTGGAAGACAGGGGGTAATTACCAGGGTCATCAACTAACCAAAAACTCATCATGGCGAAACCATTCTAGCATTTGGGTATTATACAAAGGTTTCACTCTTCAATTTACAGGAAAGGAAAATCACAAATATAGGGTCAAAATGAGATGCAAAAGTATAGAAAATAGATTTTTATTATATATATCAAGGTGAATTTACAAAATTTTCGACTTTTGCAAACATAAGTAAACAAAGAAGCTCATATAAACACAAAAAAGGGCTTCACGGGTATGAAGTACAAGTAAACCAAAACCAAGTATGAACACTTCCAAACATCAACCATCCCGCAATGGAACGAGAAAGTTAGCGGAGGAAGTGGTACCTCCTCAATCGCTGGTCGAGAAGGCTTATCCCGCCTCAGTGTGCCGAGGTGTCAGGTGAAGTGGTCGTATGCCGTCAGAGTCGCAAACATTTAGGGAAGCTGCAGGGGCCAATGGTGGAGGTGCTGATCCTGTCTGGAGAGGGACAGCTGAGGGCTGAATAGAAGCCTGAGAAGAGATAGCGCGGCGCCCGTGTGTTTCTGTACCGACCGATAAGCCGACCTCGATCCAGCTATAAGCCTCTGCGGGTCATCCTCTCCCGCCAAAGTGGCCCGTGAAGCCGCAAAGAAGCCGTAGTGGCTGAGAATGCGACCGTCTCCATGAGGAGCCAGGGAAGCAAGGCGTAGAGGGTAAATGTACCGCTGGCCAGGTGGAGGTGCTCGGTCCTGCCATATCATACCGAACTGTGGGCATGAAGCCTGAAGTCTATGGAGAGGTAGAGGGCCTCGAAGCTTGTGGCACTGATGCTGGAGCCACCGGAGCAAGGCAAGGGAGCCAAGAGACTGGAGGGGATACCGGGTGATTAATACTGAGGCCCCCAACTGCTTCAGCCTATAGGGACAAGTCCCTATTAAGACCATCATCATCCGGCTCGCCCCGCCTTAACCCCGGGGAGGTTGAAAGCCCGAGGCCTGGCCCGCCATCGATCAACGGTAAGGGTGGCCTCACAGTCGCGTCGATGCTCTATACGAGGCTCAGCCGGGAACCCGATATGCTCAAGCACCTAACATAATAGACGAGGAAATAGAAGAGGCAGGGACTCAGCTCGGGGCAGACTCCGGCGGTGGACCCTGTCCTCTAAATGGAATAATGAGGTCATAATCGCCCCGGCTGGCCGAACCAAGATCCTCCAAATACGACATAGAACCTCTAGATAGTCTTCCTTTGTACCTATATACGGCGGAAACATATTAGACCTCAAAACCCTCGGTCTATCGTAAGCATACGCTGAAGCGCTGGGCGCTCGAATACCGACCCACCAGTAGCATCCATAGAGAGGAGCCGGAATTTTACCCCGGTCAAGGATGGGGCCACCTGGCCTATAACCGCAGCATTGGTGAGGACCACCGCAGATGAAGAGCCGCCATATGCCTGAGGCCCAAGTATCCCCGGCTTGCCGCTGATAGAGAAACGAAGAGGCTTCGGGTCAGCTCTCGCCGGGATGTCATCGCAGGATAGAACCCTGATCGACCGCAGATAATAGTACTGACGCGGCACCATGAATGGCTCTAAATGGTATCGGCCAGATGATATATAGGGCCCTGAGCTCCTGCCTGGGCAAAGAAATGTCGAGATCACAAGACACCTCCCCATGAAAATCTCTATCCTCAGAAATAAGATCTCCGACGTGGTCGCAGGGAAGTAAGGTCGCCTCGATGATAGACCCCGAGACAACTCGGGTCTGCAACACCCCGATAAGGTGGAGAGGGCGGGCCCCGGATCCGATGTAGATGACCCCGGGGTCCGACTGCTCGCCCTCGCCTGGTCCCGGCTAGTCTCGATGCGCGGGCCTGCGGTGGGCCCAACTCGAGATGATACCGGCAAATAATAGAGGAGGAACCTCAAAGATCACCAGCCAGGCAGCAGCGGACGCAGCCAGGGCACCCGGCGCTCTACGCCGCCGCGGCACAGAGGGTCAAGCGGCCGCGAAGGGTCGACAAGAGCAAAAGGTCGGGCTTCGCAGAGGAGCCGGCGGCAACAGGAGAGGGCTCACGCAGGGAGAAGGGCCCCGCGCACTTATGCCCGAAGGAGTGAGCTCCTGCCTTGCCATCTTCGACCTCGAGGAAGAACAATTTAGAAGAGGAGATGATATTTCTTCAAACTCCAAAGGATGATTTGTGAGGTGAAAATGAAATGGAACAAGGGTTTATAAAGGGGAGGAGGGGTAGGTGGGAAGATGTGAGAATTAATGGTTTTTAATGACCATTAATTGCTTGGCTCAAAAGATTAGAAAATTTAATTTCAGGATCGCCAAACGGAGGGTTGCAGGATAAAAAGAGTTGCAGGGGAGAAGATGAACAGTACAAGGTTGAAAATTTTCGCAGGTTGCGAAAATTTTCACAACCTGAGAAATCCTCAGGCATATTTTGCTCCTCTAAAACTGAACACCTGCAACAGAACAAGACCAAAAATTGTAAGAAGTTAAGCTAGAAAAATAAGAAAATTTACAAAATTTGGAAATTAAAGGACCTTAATGAAAATCCTAAAGTAAAAATTGAAATAAAACAAAGCAAAAATCTAATTAAAGTTTGGAGTGGTTTCCAAGTTCCTGCAGGAACCACTCCCTGTGATGCTAAAAAGAGGTCTCATGGGGGGTCAAGGAGGAGAAGCTCCTCCATGCTTGCAGTGAGGTGTACTGCAGTTGAGTCCAACTTCTGCTCCTGGATGTCAAGCATTATGCTGTCTAGTGGTGTTGGTGGTATGTCAGATGCAGGGAGGCTGACTGATGCAATTGACCCTTCATCAATCGCTTCGTTCTCAATTAATTCTTTTGCGCTTTGTGAATACTGCTCTCCCTTCTTACTTGTGCTATACTTTGGCAGACTCTTCCACTTCGCTCCGTCTCTTAACCGGGCTTATCCCTGTTACTCAAATGAAAACAAGCCGAGCTCCAAAGTCATGTTTCCAAAGGTGAGCTGCATAACCCCATTCCGGCTGTTGATTATAGCAGATTAATGTGGCCAAAAATGGGGCCTAAGTATGATGGGCACTTGATGAGTGCTCCGCCATTGGCTCAGATCAAGAACCACAAAATTCACCGATAATAGAAATTCATTCACTCACCAATACATCCTCAATTATCCTCGTATTTTCACCGACGATTCCTAAGGATGTAGGCTTCACCCCCAAACCTAATCGCTTGTACATTTAGTATGGCAGTAGGTTGACACTAGCTCCCAAATCCAGTAGTGCCTTGTCTATGCAGGTCCCTCCAATGTTGACTGAGATGGTGGGGGATCTTGGATCTTTGTATTTCAACAAGGTTTTGCACTAGATGATAAAGTTGACTTGTTTAGTCAAGAAGACCTTCTTATTAATGCCCAATCCCTTTTTGACAGTGCACAAGTCCTTTAGGAATTTAGCATAAGTTGGAACTTGTTTGATCATATCAAGTAGTGGAATATTAACCTGACTACTCAAAGATTTCCGTAGATGCTCTCTCGCTAGAAGCCTTCGCTTCTCGTCGTGCGGTGGGGCGATGCCTCCTTTCGTCGACCTTCTTGATGATTACGTGTTCAGCTTCCTTCCTCCCTGCTCTTCCTGTTTTCCTACAAGCTCTGACACTCGGTTGCTCAATTTCCTTACCACTCCTTAAAGTGATAATGGCTTGGACTTCATCCATTTTTGGTGTTGGCTCGCTGACATAGCTTAGTTCATGCACTCCCCTAGGATTGGGCAGTGTCTGAGAAGGGAATCTCCCTTTTTCCTGTACTTGTTGCTGACTGGTCAAGCTACTGATGGATGACTACAATACCGACATTTTTTGATTTGAAGCCAGAGTTCATCAATTCTTTGTCTATGGAGCTTTCTACCTTCTCTATTCTTTGGTTTATCTGAGCATTGATAGTTTTCGCTTCCACAAAATTCCTTTCTACCACCTTGGCTCAAATTCATGATAGCTTGCTCCACGTGTGACAGTTGGTGGTCAGCGTTGTTGAAAAGTGTACCCAGACCGTTGTCAGCCGACGTGGCTCTGTGGGTACATATTGTGGGGTTAGGCTTCCGTGCCAAGTCGGGTGGTTCTTCCAATTGGGATTATAAGTGTTACCGTACCGGGCCTCACGGTGGCCTATTTCTGCCCATAACATTTGCATTTTAACCATTAAATCCTCACTGGAGGGGAAATTGACAATGCTCCTCGATGACCGGTAGACGCAATCGGGCACGGTCAAGCAGTAATGGATGCCTCGCCCACGCCCATACCTCCTGGTGGTTTCTCTGCTCCAGTTCTTCCATCCTTCTGTTTAGAGTGGATAGCTTAGCCTTTAATTCCACCTCCTCCGTCAGTGCATAAATGCCTCCCCTCGGGTTTACTGTTGATTTCATCCTTTCTACCTCCCTTGGATTCGGCTCATCCCATCCTTTGAAAGTTTCAGCCACATAGTTCAAAAAGTCCATGGCTTCATCAGGATTTTTGCTAAGAAAGTCCCCTCCACACATGGTTTCTATGAGTTGTTTCATTGAAGGGGAAATTCCATCGTAGAAATGGTTCACCAAAGATCCATGTATCGGAAGCCATGACTTAGGGTACGCATCGATGGTCTCCGTGACATCTTTCCCAACACCGATAAAATCTTTCACTATCAAGAATAAGAAGGTGTAGATCTTCCTTCAAAGTTGTTGGTCTGCGGAGTTAATCGAAGAACTTCTTCAAGAATTCGCCGCAGCCACCCCAATTCTTGATGGTCCTCGGGCCTTAATGAATTAAGCCAAATTTGGCTTTATCTTCGGCGTCAAAGGGAAAGCCTTAGCTCGAGCAAGTCCATATCAAATGCACCCTCCTGAAAGTAGTAAACCTCCGAAATCCAATATGTGTGTATGATTTTCATTTTCCATACCATGAAAGCCCGGGAGCAGGGGCACCAAATACCGCCTCACCGCCACATCCTCATAGGTATAATGCATGAGGTGCACTACCCTTGGTGGGTGAATGTGGGATCCTCATCGCATCTCGAGGCTGGGTTCCCGGCGAACCCCGGCTGCCTCGTTTGTTCCTCGTGTGGAGTCTCCATCCGACGTGTGTAGGCTAACTTCACAACCCTCTTCAACCAAGCACTCAGCCTTTCCAATCTCGCCCGCGCATTCGTCCCACCGCATAAACTGCTGCGATCACACCACAAGCAAGAAACCAACAAAAACAATGCTACAAAAGGTTATTATTAGCTAAAATCAAAACAATATTAACAAATACATGTGGAAGTCTTCAAACTCCCGCCACAAAGGAGTCTTCAAATTCCCCGCAAAGGAATCAAGTGGGGGAAAAATGAATAAATTAAAAAGAAATGGCCAAAACTTGTGATGTGAACACAAAGTTCACTCGCTTTTCTTCACTAGGGCACCACCCGGCAACGGTGCCACTGGATTCGTTCTTATTCGTAGGTTGAATCACAAAATTTATAACCTAGATTCTACCACCGACGTAGCAAAGCTATCAGAGCATAAAGGGCTCTAGGGTCGAACATATGGATGGGCTTTTCTTCGTGAGAGGGTTTACGTTGCATTGAAAATGATGTTTTCTCCGATTGCAAAGTGCCGGTAAAACAAATGTGCGAATGGTTGCAACCGAAATAACTCAAGTAAAAATTAAAAGAGAAATCCTCAAGTCTCTGCCACCGAGCTAGTGTTCTAGGTTAACCAACATGTCCTCTGCCCTATCCTCGCATTCGAAAGATGACATATAGTCATTTCGAACCGATCTTCATTTAGCTTTAAAACCTAAACCCTAATAGCTTTCCTTATTGAAAGATAGCATTTTATTAGGCAAAAACGTCCCTAGCAGTGAAAACACATCTCAAAAACCCTACCCCACGATAACTAATAGAAGACAACTAACTGAGGCTTTAACCTCAGTGAAAAGCAGGGGCACAAATACCCTAAAATACAAACATGAAGAACATGAGAATCATGCAAAATAAACCTAAACAACACCCAGCCGCCTTCCCTTCAAGGACGTGGGAGATTAGGCCAAGCATCCCTTGATTTGTCATCATCATGTTTGGCAACCAAGAAAATGCAAGAAAGTAAAGGGGGAAGAAGAGAAAATCACCAATGTGCCAGAGGGGAGGAAGCTTCAAAGCTTGATCATCGGGATTAATGATACCAAGTTGATTTGATTACAAGCATGGTTGAGCTTATATGTGCTCAAGAAGAGGAAATTACAAAATCAGGCTAAAGAATCAAAATTACATAAGGGAAAACTTTAAAGAACCACCAACGAGTGTCAAAAAGCAAATAGAGGATGTGAGTCACAGGTGAGAGGTTGCGAAAATTGGCAACCTGCGAAAATTCGCAGAACTCCGCTGGGCTCTTCGCCACCAAGGGAATTGCAGTTGCCAAATTTTGCAACCCTCAAAATTTCGCCGCATCGCTTCCCTCCAACTTCAACAGAATTGCTCTTGGAAATCTTCACTTGATCATAAGCCTCGACCAGCTCAGTTCAATGTGTTCGAGTCAAATTGAGGAATTATGAGGCAATTGACCTGCAAAACTACCAAAATAACTACAAAATACGATCAATAGCAAAGCCGGGATCCCAATGCAACAATTGAGCATTGGTCGATTATACACAAAAAGCGCATAAAACTCAGAAAGAATAAACAAGGCTCAATATTGCACTATTCAGTACCAATCACCACCATCTCATGCGCACTAGCCACGGAGTCTCGCGAGCTCGCTTCAAAGTTCCACCTGGCCAACTGGGCGCTGTCAGAACTCCAGAGCCAAGTCACAAAGTGGTGGTACGAGGAACAATACCAGTGGATAAAAGCTATGAGATAGAAAATGGGTATTCATTGAGAACGATGTTACATATATCCCGTGTTAGAAGTCCAATAGAAAAAACAAACAAACAAGCAAGCCATGAAGGAATTCGTGACGCGAAGAGGAAGCAGAAGGCTACAAGCGGGAGCAGGTCTCGGGGGTGGTTTGCCTCCTGCATCAGTCAAGGAAGCGACCTTCCGCCCCGCCACCGGGGGATATCAAACAGAAGGTCCAAGCCCGAGTAGGCATTAGCGTACTCTTCCTCCGAAAGCCATCCGCAGCCTACTGGTGCAGCCTCATCCTCAAACTCGCTATAGCTCCATCCCTTGAACAACCGCAGTTTCGCTCTAAAGGTCCCCGCAACCCATGGCACTCCCCGCCAGGCGCGCTCAATGTGAGCTTGCAACCTCGGAAGCTTCGCGACGGGCTCCATCCAGCAGCGCTGCTTTATTACGCAGCTCGTCTCTAGCAGCACGCAGCTCTTCCCTAGTTGCCCGCAGCTCGTTCTGGGACGATTGCAGCTCATCCCTGACCACCGTAGCCTGGGCTCGCGCCCCACCCGCCCCCGGCCTCCAACAGTCATCCCTGCGCCATGTTCCTCGTCTCTCGACTCCCGGCCTCGACCTCGGCCATTTTTAAGCTATCTCGCCTTTTCTTCCTACCCACCGTGCTCGCGCCTCGCCATGGTATGCCTTAGATCGACTTAAGCTTTTGACGGCCTCCTCCGTCATATTCGCACTGATCTCAGCCACTCAGAAATAAGAGCACCACCCGCCAGGTGACTCTCGCACTGACACTACTGCTCGCCCCAAATTCCTTTCGACCAAACTCTTCGGGACGGTAGCCCACCGACACCTAACACAAACTCAACACCCGACTCAAGATAAAATCGCATACGCAAAGAAGACACGAGAACTTACAAGAGGCGCACCGAGGGATGGTGGCCAAGGTTTCTCAATTGGTGGCACCCACCCTTAAGATCAGAACTCGAGAATGGATGAACCGCGACTACCGCAAGCTCAGCATTGGAAAGCAAGGAATCCCCATCTCCATCAGCTTCAAAGCGCTTCCTCCCCAACTCTTCCGCTCTCAAAGGAGTGAGGCCTGACACTCGCGCAGGACTTCAAACTCAAGAGGCAGATAATCCCTCCAACTGCTCTCAACAAATTCTTCCCGAGAATCTTGCCAGCGGCAGAACCAGAGCTGAGTCGCGAACTCAGCTTGTGTACTGGCGAGGTCAGGACACTTGCCCGCAGACTGGGCATGGGTAGAAGGTGATGACGAGGACGTTCCCAACCTCGGGACTTTGCCCTAGGCCGGACGGCCCTTCTTTTAAGAGATCCAAGTTTTTCGTCACACTTCGAGTCCTCCAGACAACATCTCCACCCGGTGCCCAAAGCTCTCCCCTCGTTGGCTCGCAACGGAGGCCCGACATGAGAGAACTTCATAACTAGGGGGACGGCGCCTCAAAGTACGCGAGACTCGAACTCAAGATCCAACCTGATCAGCTCGTAGGCGCGCTGGAAGACACTGCCACTTTCAGCCACACCTGCCTTCGGGCTAAGATCGTGGCGACACTGAAAATCACACAACCTAATGCAAAATTAGTGACATCCTATAACTTACGAAAACTAGACTTAACTAAACCAAAGCAAAGCCCACGAGATTCGAGTGGTCCGACAATGGACGTCTGTCTTCTCGTCGCTATGGTCGTGACTCCCAACTCCGCGCCATCAACAAAAAAGCAACGCTCTTCCAAAACTGCGGAAGACGGGAGATCCGAGATGATCGGGAGCGCCTGCGATGCCTAGATTGCATAAAGAAAGCCCTCGGTCATTCCTTCACACTAAAAGGTCCAAGCACTGTAGCTATACTCTCAGAATAATCCCGTCCTGAGAGAACAGATTAGAAGTATATGATCACTCGTAGGGCAGGAGTAAAGAAGATTCAAGTCATTGCATCAGAAGATTTTAGATTTAACAGAATTATAAATTTGGAACCCTAATTCAGATTTAAAACAAGGGCATAATCATATTTAATAAAAAGCGATATTGTGAAGATAATTAAGTTAGACAATATATGTGAGGGACTTTTAAAATGATTTAATATTTAAATGCTGAGACAATTTACAATCACGAAAGTTTGAGTACAAAGATAATTAACAAGCTTGTAAATAAGAATTAATAATAATAAATCACACAACTCGCGAAGCTTCGAAAATTTCAGATCCTAATGACGAACTGACTGTCACGTTAAGTTCGTCTCATGAACGAGCCGACCTAGAGCCATGACCCCGAGACGTTTCAATATTTTAATGACTCTAGCGACGAAATAGAAATGAAAACCCGAAAACTGATTGTAAAATTCAAAATTCCGCGAATACTTAAAGAATATTTAATTGCGATGTTAAAATCAAAACCGACAAAATAAATCAAGCTCTACCAAACTAATTTTCAAAAGCGAATAAATGGACAATGTGGGTCCCACATCAAAAGAAAAAAAAAAAAAAAAGAAGTTAAAAATCAAATGGAAGCAGCAGAACGAACAGGAAGGGCGTTGGAGGAGAGAGAAGATATTTGATTTTTTCTTTTCTACTTTTCTGGGGATTTACCAAAATCAGATCGCTGGGGATTGGTCGATAAACACCTGAAAGTCAGTTTACGCGACGAGTGCATGATGCAAAGGAAGATTTGCAACACAAGATTTCACCGAGACTGTAGAAATACGAAAAACCCAAATTTTTAGCTTTTCTCGTATCTCGCTTATTCTACTACGAATTTTTCGAACCAAAGCTTTTAAGCTACTCTACGCATCGAGCCTACGCGCGACACCAAAATCTCTTGGCTATTACAAGGGCGAATTTTCCAATTAGATATTCGAATCAGCGCTATAGTATAATCATTTAATATTCTTAAAGGCCATAAATTCATCCAAAATTTTTGACAGCTTTTGTGACTTCAGGAATTTTAGAATGTGACTATTTGACAAATCCATCGACTCGGATCTGCTTTATCAGCTTTTATTAAATTTCGTGATTTTATTCAAATTAGCCCCATTAATTTTCGTAAATGTTGTGCTGCTTTTAGACCATACTAGTGTTCCTGGCTTCAGACCCAAATTATTATACGCTCAGAACTAAGATTTGCACTACATATTTTCTCGGGTAATTTAATCAGAAGACAAAGCTACAGAATCGCTTCTATTGCACGACGCAAGGATCTAATACATCGAGCCACAGAAAATAAAAGTTGAAAGACTTTAGCCATGGAATCGCTGGCCAAGCTAAAGAAGAAAAGATGAATGCTCTAAACTCATTTTCAAATACTAAACAGATATTATTATTATTATAAATTGTTTCAGACTCCAGATTCATGGTTTCAGCTTCAAACCATATTCAAAAAGTTAAAGAACAATTAAAATCGTTAAACTGCTTTGAAGCTAAACCATAATCGAAAGCTAGCACGGCTTTAAATCAGAAACCATTTTCAAGCAGTTAGTTAAAGTAAGTAAATGGTTTTCAATAATTAAACCATTTTTCAAGTTGTTGCTGAAATGGCTTAAATCAGAAAACCATTTTTCAAGCAGCTGTTAAAGGTGTTGAAAGCACAAGCTTAGAAAAATAGGCCTTCCCTAGCCTCTAAAGCAAAGAAACCTGGCTGCAGATCTGCACGTGCACTGCGCAGTGTGGATCTCATACATTTGATTTGGCTTACTCTCAATGGCAAACGCAGTGACATACATCACGTGATTTAAAGCGGACCGCGCACGCATTGCGAAGATATGGGCTACATGAAATTTAACTAAATTACGCGATCACACCTGTGTCACCCCACCATATTCACCGAAAAAGACATGACCCAGTCCTAACCCAAGACGGTCACCAGGCTCGCTCACTGCAGACAAAGTAGTTGAAAAATAGCCTCCACTAATGGCCGACGTTTATAAAGATAATATACAGTTTCAAAAGAATCAACTATCGGCCCCCTGGCCGCCCGTGCCCGAGAGTTTTAAAGAAACTACGTTCTGTGCCCTGCTTTATTTTCAGACGCGCTGGTTTCCAGTTCATGCATAAGCTGGTAAACTTTTAAAGCAGTGCGCCAAAGCCGCCAAACTTTTCGCCTGTATGTTAGCGTGCCAGTGGAAATTTTGAGAAAATTTTAGTACAAGAGGTTTATAAAAGCTTTTATAAACTTTAAAGCAAAGCAGCGAAAGTTAAAGAAGAAGAGACCAAAGTTTCTTTATAAACTTTTGTTAAAAGAAAGAAAGCAAAGAAGTTAAAGATGCTTTATAAACTTTTAAAAGTTATTAAAGATGCTTTGTAAACTTTTAAGTTGTGTTACATGCAGTTTCTTAAACTTTAAAGCAGTTAAAGAAAAGTGCTTCGAAAATATTTTGTAGTTATAGCTACATTTCGAGATGTTTTCCCTGAAGAAACCTTTTATACAAGATACACTCACCGGTACTCGTTTAGCCTATTATTTTGTATTTAAAACTATTTTCTGCAGACAAGACGCAAGACGGAAAGATAACAGATTTGTTCGACATTGCACAAGTGTCAGAATTAAGAATATTGTGTAAGGAAATACTTAACTTCAGATAATCGGAAAGATAATAGATGTACATAGAGTAGTTTTCTAAGGAGAATCGCTTGCCATACTACTACTCGCTATATTTTGGACATAAGTAAATTTGATGTATACGTGATTTCGACAAACCTATACGCACCGTTATGTCACGAAATTTTATAAAATCATAAGTTTGTAAAAGAAAATTTTTATAGTGAGCGCTTTTACAGTTGAATACGCTTCGGGCTTCACAGTGGTTTCAGTCGTTAGAGGTAACGGCCTGGGATTTTCGCGAGCCTACGGCACGCCCGCCACCTGGCTGGGCCGGGCGTGTCGGGCGCCAGATCAGAGCAAGGCCAGACACAACTCCAGACATGAGGGAGAGATGATACCACGCAAGGCATCGAGCATGGGTATTGGCAACCATGCATGTTTAAGTTCAAAGTACATACATATCAAAATGTAAATAGTGATTAAAAGTTGATTTTTAGTAATTACACTATGTCGTGAAGAGGACGAGGTCGAGAGAGTATTCCAATGGCTTCCGGCGTCCCATAGCACCTGCGAGAGATGAGTACGTAGCTTTGGTCTCCACTACCGCCCTATGAATCGCAAATTCGCCAAAGAAGAAGTCAGCCGGACCATCCGCGCCACCGCAGGGAGCCTGGCGCCGGATTACACGCCAGAGCAGTGTGGCACAGACAGACAGATAGCGCCAGCGGACCACAAGAATGCGCAACTTCCAATCACACCTGCAGGAGGCTATGGAAGAACCAGGAGGTCATCAGAGAGTATTAAACCGGCGCAAGCCATACGACAAGAAGTGGTGATCCGTATGCACTGGTTATGGCTAGATAGAGTAAACAAAGTATACTGAGTTATGGGTCATGACGAATGAGTAAAGAGTCTTCGTTTTCCGCTTTTCTGGCTTGAAGATGTATAAGGATTGGTGGGATGCTGTAGAGAGGAGGCATCTTGATGGTCATGGACCACTCGCTAGCATTCACCTACGCATTCTTTCCTCGCAGTCATAAGGATTCAAAATCGGTGAGTTCTTCAAATTGAACAAAAGAACATGTCAAAGGTTTAATGGTGAGAAGTTCCTCGGAATTAGTTAGATCGGTTCCCTATATTCAAGCAGATGAAGTTCTAAAGTGTAAAAGGTTTTATCAGACAAGACAGTTATGAAAAGAAAAGCAAGGGTAGAGGCTATTGGTAGAGGCCGAGGTGCAGTCGAGGAGCCATTCTGGCCGTGGATCGTGAGGCCCCCGCCTGCTAGCAAAGGCACCTGCAGCATTCTGCCCATCCGTCATATGTGGTCAAAACGTACACCATGGGAGGCCTGAGGTTTAGCACAGATGCTTCCATCAGGGCTGTGAAGGCATTTCATTAGGGAGTGCCCTCACCGGGACAGGCAAACACGCAGCCGCCTAGCTACCCCGCAATCCAGAGATTAGCACACAAAGCTTCGATGGGGAGAGGTTTCGCTGTGAGGGGGCCGCAGCCAGAGAGAGGCGGTCGTGGTGAGGCGGCAGGCAAGGCCCCGTGGATGCGCACAGAGCCCCGCACCTGTGCCAGAGTATAGCGCCGTGGGACCCGAAGAAGATGCGGATGCGCCTCCGCATGTGGTTACTGGTATTATTTCTATCCTTGATCATGATGTTTATATATTACTGGACCTGTGAGCCACACATTCATTTGCATCCGTGCCTTCTTAGATCATCAGATAGAGACCCAAATTTACGGGTCGTATGAAAGTTTCCTTCCAAATTGGATCCATATTCTCGCACAAAGTAAATGTGTGAGATAGTAGAGTTCGATTGAGGGACAGGAGTCTCTAAATCTGACCAGAGCCTTAGATATGAGGGACTTCATGGTTCTCAGACGGATCGGGCCGTCTCGCCATAGAGCCACATCAGATTGTTATAAAAAGGAAGTAAAGTTGCATAAACCATGGAAATTGGAGGTAAAGTTCAGGGGAATACGCAGAGAATTATCTTCCAATATGATCTCCGCCATGGCAGCGCAGAGAATGCTGCGTAAAGGATGTCAGGGTTATCTAGCTTATGTGGTGGAAACAAGAAAGGAGGGGACTCTGGTGGATGAGATTCCAGTTGTTAGAGAGTTCCCAGATGTATTCCCAAATGATATCAGCAGATTACCCGTAAAGAGGCCGAGTTCACCATCGATTCATCCCAAAGTGACCGAGCCCATTTCCACTCCTCCCATAGATGGCTCCTCAGAGTCGGTGAGAACTTGGCGCCGCCAAGAATTATTAAGTAAGGGATTCATTTCGACCGAGCATATTCCCACGGGAGCCCAAAGCTCTTCGTGAAAAAAAGAAAGATGGGAGTTTGCGGTTGTGTATAGATTACAGGCAATTAAACAGAGTTACCATCCGCAATCAGTATCCACTCCCTAGGATTGATGAGTTATTTGATCAACTCCATGATCTCGGTATACCCAAGACAGATCGAGGCTCCGATATCATCGCTGAGAGTTCGTGAGAGCGATGTACCTAAGACAATATCTGTGACACGCTACTTGACATTATGAGTTTCCTCGGTGATGCCATTTGGCTCACTAATGCCCGTACATTGCGATGGATTCGACATGAACCGGTGATTCTGCACCAGATCTGACAGCTTCATCATAGTTTTTATCGATGATATCTTAACAGAGATTTAGGTAGTTCGAGGAACATTCGTGAGCACCCGAGAGGATTAATATGCACTTAAGGGAGAGACGCTTATATGCCAAGTTGAGCAAGGTCATGGCTCATTGCTGCGGCATTCTCGTCATGTAATTTCAAATTCGATGGGGTGAGTGTAGATCCCTAGAGAAGCAAGTAACGGAAACCACCAAAGAATGTGTCGAGGTTAGAATCTTCCTTGGTTTAGCAAGATATTACGCGTAAGTTTGTCGGTGGCTCTCCAGATACTGAGCCCCACCGACTCAAAGCCCGACAAGAAAAGACGTTAAGTATGATCGGCAGATGCTCAATAAGTGTTTCGAGGAGCGAAGGGTGATTGACTTCAGCCTCCAGCTTCAGCCGCCCAATGGGAGATGGGCCGGTGGTTTACGTTGCTGCTTCCCAAGAAGGCCTTGGTTGTGTTTGATGCGTAATGATAGGGTGATTGTACATGCCTCTAGACAACTCAAGAAGCATGAGGAGAATTACCCACACATGACTTAGAGTTGGTGCCAGCCGTAGGTTTGCCCCGAAGATATGGAGACATTATTTATATAGAATTAGAGGATCTTTACAGATCACAAAAGTCTTCAATATATTTCACCAAAAAGTAGTTAAACCCGACATGTTAAGACGGTTTGTGCTGATTAAGGACTACGACCGTACTATCGGGTACCCATCCAGTAAAGCTAATGTCAGTGTATGCTCGAAAGTAGCGACTCAAAGAGGCCTTTCACTCCACATGAGATCGATTATCTTCCGTTCCGTCAGGATCTCAGAGCACAGTGGGTGATATTGAGATCGAGGATCCTGTGGAGCCTTGTCAGCCACGCTTCATGTTAGATCAGCTTCTATGGACCGCATTCTAGTAGGGCGCCACTCGATCCACAAAAATGATTAAGCTTAAGGAAGAGATGTAAAAGGAAAGAAATGAGCTGTGACAGTATTTACTTTATGATGTCAAAGATGTAATGCATGTAGTATGGCTAGCCAAGAGAGACATTAAGTAAGAAGCACATTCATTCACAGATACATCCGTGTAGTACCAAGATGTACCGAACTTTGAAAGAACATGTCGGGTGGAATGAAGATAGTTGTTAAATCATAGCTGCTTCTTGCGCTAACCCAAGAGTTAATAAGAGCATCGAGGTCTGTAAAGATACGAAGCATTCCCTATTCCAAGTTAAATGGGAAAAGATCACTGCAATGGTGTCTTCCATGGACCTTAGAAACATGATGCTATACGGGTGATAGTTGATCGGACACGGTCTCGCTTCATTTTCTCGCGCTAATGTTGAAGATTCTTGGAAAAGTCAGCCCAATTGTACGTGGACGAGATAGCTGAGACTTCCGCTGGTTCCACTGATAGTTTCAGACGAGAACCCAGGCTCCATATCCCAGGTTTTAGCCTAGCTCAGAACAACAAAGATTTTCACTTCAAGACATCATTTCATCCTCTCGACTGACGGCCGCTGCAGAGAATCCATCTACGTTGGGGAGGATATGCCGAGAGTCAGCATACTGGAATTCAGCGATGTTCGATACTCACTCAAGACTAACGGAGCTCGCTACAACACAAATTTACTGCCGCATAGATGCCCATTCTGGCGCTGGCCAGATGCAGGGAATGCAGAACCCATCATACTGGATGGGAGGCGGTATGAGAAGACCAAGAGCCTCGAACTAAGACAGCATCACTCAGAGAAAGTGGAAAGTTGTTCTTCGATAACTCAAGACAAAGAAGAGATGACAGAAGTTTACGTGGACAACTGGTCGTGAGAGATTCATAATTCTCGAGATAGGACCAAGTCTCAAGATTTCACCTTGAAAGGCATGAGATTTGGGAAAACTATGTGGCTCAATCCGAGACATATAGACCTTGGCGAGATTATTGAAAGAAAAAAGAGTGGCCAAGAAATTTCATGTCGGGTTTAATTTCTGTGAGTTGTCTGGTTGATTCATTGATTAGGTTATCTCACTGATCTGTTTCCTGGCTGGTCACAGATATCCAGATCCTTCATAATAATGATTTGAGAGAGCAACTTTAATGCAGTCAAGAAAATTTTGACTCATGAGGATATCTCTCACATATCGAATCACGTTGAATAAAAAGCCTGGAGAGCAGGCCAAAGCCCATTCATTTGCCAAAGTCTACCAAAGAATCCACTATGGATAGAATTATTCTATATGTCTATGAGTTTCCAGACGCTCAATTCAAGACCTCACTCATCTCTGACCATGATTTCTCCTCCCTTTCTCAGCCACTTATCCATTTACTGACTTTAAACTGTCTGAAGAGTACAGATCTTGCACTGATCCCAAACATTCCAAGAGAAATGACAAAGATAAGATTGTATCAGAAATGAGAAAGACACTGTCATCAATGTTTGATCAGAAGATTTATACTCAAATTTATAACACTCAACCTAATCTTGGTACTGAAAACACACATGGAATCTGTCATCATCAAAAATGATACAATGATATCAAATAAGATACCACAAGATATAATCTCAAGTCTGATTTGGTAATATTTAATCGCTTTTGAAGAACTACACCGCGAGTAGTCAAAACAAAAGATATAACAACTGAAGTTTCATAATTAAGAATTAATACAACTAATCAGCAGTTTGGTACCTCATGGTAGATTCAGATTTGACTAAACTGGACCCACAAGGTCATCTCATACAATTACATCGACTGAAAATATGATCAGTAATTGGTCAAGATTTTTACCAATTTTAAACATCAATAGAATAAACTCCAAAACTGATTTAAAAATTCTGAAATACAATACTTAAAATAATGATTTAACAAGATAAAGAAAACGAAACCCACAAAATTAAATCAGCCAAAAATTAAACCATCAAAAGAATAAATACATGTGTCCCGGGATTCAAAAAGAAAAGAAAAAAAAAGGTGCTAAAAAAATCCAATAAGTTTAATCAACAGGAAGGCGTTATATATATAAAGACATTCACTCTTTTCTCTTCTCATTTTTTGATTTACCAAAAACCCATCCATCATTTCGTCTTAGATATAAACACTTGAAACGTCTACTGACTTGAGCACACAAATACTTGGAAAACACATGAAAGATTCATCCTATATGAGTAGAACACGTTGAAAAACCAAATTCCTTTAAATTTTCCTGATCTTCACTATCCCAATATCGACCTTCTGAACCAAAGTTTCTTGTCATTCACGTTTGACTATAGAATATCACACACAATCAAAAATCCATTCTATCAATACTACTCAATATTTTTAATCCTTCCCACTGAGATTATTTCAACTCTGTCATTATAATTTACTAATTTTAAAGCGCCATATAATCTCAAACTCCAAAATCTTTGTAGATTTGAATATAATTTTCTGAAATTCTTAAATTTCGACTATTTAATAAACAATCTAATTTCAGATCGCTTTCTAATGTAGCTTTTATTAAAATTCTCGTGATTTTATCTCTTAAACAAGTCTGACACTTTAAACGCTTTACTGCTTTTAGACTATACTGAAATTCTCATTTGGGACCAAATTTATACGCCTGTAAATTCGCATTGGGTCTAGCATATTTTCCTCGAAAATTTTAATCAGATGACAAAGTCACAAATCGCTTTGGCCATTCGACAAGCACATCTAACACATCTGAATACAGAGCTAAAAGAAATACGTGAAAGCCGCTGAACTCCAAGGCCAAGCTAGTTAAAGAAGTTATGCTGAAATGCTCGAAACTCATTTTTTCAAATAATGGTATTATTATTATTATTATAAATCGTTTTCAGACTTATTCACTGGGCTGGAAGCTCAAACCATTTTCAAAAAGCAGTTAATTAACGAATCAAGCTGAACGCTGAAGAAAACCATAATCAAAGCAAGCATCGCTTTAGAATCAGAACCATTTTCAAGTTGTGCTGTGCCAGAAAAGAAGAAACTGCTGAATAATTAAACCATTTTTCAAGCAAAGTTAAAGAATCTGCGCTTTTAAATCAGAAACTCATTTTTCAAGAGCGTTGTGTTGCTGAAAGTTAATGTTTATAAAATAGCCTTCCCTTGGGCTTCTGGGTTGTGTTAAAACCTGGCCGTATGATTCCGTACGCAAGACGGCGCACAGGATCTCATACATTTATTTGGGCCATCTTACGGGCAAACTGCAGGACATACATCACGACGAAGCCGGCACCGCACGTATTGCGAAAGATATACAAGCATTGAGCCTTGACCAAATTACGCTGGATGGCGCACTCCGTGTCACCCCACCATATTCACCTAAAAAGGCGACAAGCACCTGCGGCCCTTCCACCAAGATCTGGCCGCCTGCGCTCTGCTCACTAGTACAGTAGTTAAAAATAAAGCCTCCCAGCCATTGGACATGCTTTATAAAGATAATATACACAAAATCAACGATTGCCTCGCCGCCAAAGCTTCCGATAGCTTTTAAAGAAACTACTTGTTCCTGTGCCCTCGTTTTATTTTCAAAGAATGCGCCGGCACCTCAAACGCTTTTACGAAAAGCTAAACTTAAAAAGTAGTGCGTTCGCAAAGGTTTAAGAAACTTTTCGTTCAGAGAAAAGAAGTTAAAGTTGAAGTTTAAATTCTCGGTAAAATTTTAAAGTTAGGTTATGCTTATAAGCTTTATAAACTTTGTGTTGTGCAGCTTGCTTACAAAGCAGTTAGAAGAGTAATCGAAAAGCTTTTATAAACTTTAAAGAAAAGTTGTTGTTGTGTTGAGTTGTGCATAAAAGTTTTATAAACTTTTAAAAGTAGAGTTAGCATAAAAGTTTCTAGAACTTTAAAGCAAGCAGTTACGTAAAGTTTTAAACTTTAAAGTAGTTAAAGAAAGCCTTAAAATATTCAGAAAAGTAGAGTTTTACATTTTCGAGACAAGCTTTTCTCCTGAAAAGAAAAACCTTTATGAAAAGATACACTCACTCAGCTCTCGTTTAATTTCATTATTTCAGATTTAAAAACTATTTCCTGTGCACAAGCACGCAAAGACGAAAGATAATAGTGATTTGTTCGAAGACGCACGTCATTGAAACTAAGAATATCAGGTATGAAATACTTAACTTGTATAATGCATATTGACGTATATATGTAAAGAATTTTCATGAACGCCATTTATATGCCATACATATTTGACATAACAGAATTTGATGTATACAGGATTCGATTAAAAGTCCCTATGCAAATTAAGAGGCGCCAAATTTTATAAAATCATGTTTGTAGTTGCACTTTATAGATATTTTAAGAAGAATACCTGCCAGCTTCACAGTGAAGCTTCTAATGTTAGATAAGAATCGGTCGATTTCATGAGTACTTATTTATGACGCCCGCCACCTGGAAGTGGGTGGGGTGTGTCAATACCTGGGAATCTGGCCATTGTCCCTAAAGAAGACCAACAAACAAACTGCACACCCCAATCACAGCTGAGAGGGCAAGATGTTGAAATGTGAAGACCTTTTATAAGCGCCAGAGGAAATGTGTACCCATTATCGATATACACCAAAGAAACACACCATCTGTGGTGACTTGACCACGTGAAGTCAAATGTCAAGAGACCTGCATCTGATACCGTAAGGGGGCCCGTAACGCCATAAAGTTTCCCCATATAAAGGCTCACTCCTGGCTAGGTCCCAATCACTGAGCATTCTCTTGACAGCCTAACTTCGCATTTTCCGATCCCATTGTGGTACTTAATCTCAATCCTACCCTTCCCTTTATCCATGGGAGAGGAGTGCTCTGACGCCTTGAAGCAACCCCAAATTAAACGATCTTGAGGCGCCACTTGCCCGCCCCGAATCGGATACAAATGTATGAGTCACCCCAATGCCAAGAAGGAAGAGGATGACCCTGACCTACGAGCGAATAAGTGAAGTAGCACGTAAAGACCTAACCAATCTACACCCTCAATGGGCCGCTATATTACTCTAAAAGACACGTATGAAGAAAGACAGACCCACCAAGGACAGAATGGTGCGTCACCTCAAGCAAGGTATCGCAAAACGCCAGAAGGAACTCTACACGTAAGGTCGAATGAATAAAGCAGGAAAAGGAAACCAACTCGCAAAAAAACAAAAAGGCTTCGGGCATCGGGGAACACAATAACGGTGTCGCGATGCTTTAGAAGAAACTCAAAGAACCAGGGAAGAAGGCTAAACCAAAGTCATCATTATTTGGCCAGACATACGACAAACGACAGTTCTAACCAACCAAACGAAAGTAAACACGTGGAAGTCGTGACCATTCAAGAACGATATACTGCAGACACGTCATCGTGACCTGGCATTCGGGGCAACCGGGAGTAGGGTTTAAAAATAAAGGCCAGCAGCTCCACTCGCCAGTTCCTGGGCGAAAAGGTAAGCCTGTGGAAACGCCGGTTCCCAAAGACCTCACTTCAAAACCGGAGCCCAGCTTAGTTCGCCTCCATACTAATAAAGATTGACAATCAGAAAAGCACATGCCTTGTAAATCAAACTAAATCTCACCAGCAAGGGAAGTAGGATAATTCCCAATAACAGCTTATCCTATAAATCAAACCGAATCTCACCAATGAGGGAAGTAGGATAATTCTCAATAACTGCTCCCTCATTATCCCTTATTAATCCGATAGCGATAAAGGCAGAAAATACTCCATCCAATGGGAAAGAATCCTTACCATCATCAAATTGGGAAAAATGTATGCTATAAATACCAGGCCACCCCATCGGTGAAAGGTACGCAGAACATTCGGGCCCCAAGCCAGCCGATCTTTCTCTCGCAAGAGGGGAGTGACCGGGATAGTATCAGCCTGGCTCACGGCGATGCCCCGATCCTCTTTTTCTTCTTGTTTTTGCAAAGGGTCTGGCCCAGAGCCAAAGTGGACCAAACCCCATCGACGCCTGCTTCCGCCCGCTCCCGACGCGCTCCAAACCCTGGGCTGATTGAAAAAGGCATCATCAAATATATATTTAAATTTTGAATAATTTATAACATCGATATATCTCCGATATATCCCTCGACAAGACCAGAAAATCAGCGACCGATATATCCGTGAAAACCGATATTTTTATCCTCGACGTGGTCGTTTCCATTTTATCGACACCGTGGAACTGGATGATGTCATTTTTTAAACAACAAAATCATTTTCTTAAATAAATAAAATATGTTCAAAAAAATATTTTGAAA
Organism: Tetrastigma voinierianum; assembly: GCA_016808115.1. Lineage (NCBI taxonomy): Eukaryota > Viridiplantae > Streptophyta > Magnoliopsida > Vitales > Vitaceae > Tetrastigma > Tetrastigma voinierianum. Next base: position 54,822 of record JAEQBH010001266.1, on the reverse strand, counting down.
CAAATAAAGGAAGGTTAGAAGCAAACAGTTTTAACTAAGTTACAAGGAAAACAAGTGAGAGTATCTTAAAGAAAATATTTGCAGAAACAAAAAAAAATTATTTGAAAGTTAGTGATAGAAAAGCATGAAGTCAGAAACAATAGTTAAAAGGTGGAAGAATTTAACATCTAGTGGTTGGGCTGCTTCATAACAAACATAAGGTCTAGGTTGAAGCCCCACTTTGCATAATTAAATACTTATCTTTTGTTTTTATTTAAAAATAGAAAAAAGAAATATATGAAGAAATTGAGCAAAAAAAAATTTTAGAGTAGCTAAACATTTTATTTATAATACTGTAAATTGTCTCTTATCCCGTATATAAGGGTTAGAAAATTTAAAAGAAATTAGATAATAAAAGTGAATCCAACATATAGAAAAGAGGATAATGTACAAATAAATAGAAACTAAAAACAAAATAAAATAAAAACTAAACTAAAAACATAAGAAAATAAAAGTAATGGACATAAAGACAAGTAGTTGGTCAAGGCAAAAGGAAGGCGAGCCCAATAAGACTAAGGAGGCTTTTGTTATTTTTAATTAATATTGAATAAACTTTTTATTTAGATGAATATTGTTAATGTAAGATTTTGAATATGTTGCATAATTGGGCGAGCCAACCAACAGACACTTATAAATTAGTCAAGTAAAATAATGAAGGCTGCTGTCACATGGAATATGTGGGACCCAACTAAAATCAAGAGTAGAAGGTTCCATTAATTAAGGAGCAACAGAAAATTAAGGGTGGAAGCAATCTTTTCTTTCCTCCACCAGTAGACAATCCATCTCTCTCCTTCACAAAATCCATTGGCAGAAAACCATCTTAGCATTTCCCAAGGTAAAACCATCTCAACCAGTTGTCGACCTTGGAAACAAACTCAGGGGGCATTATAGTACTAACGGTCACTGATTTAAACCCCGTTCGTTATAAACAGTTTTTCTCCGATTTTCCAAACAATTAAAGAAAAAATAGAAATAATTTCCCTAACTCCTAAGTCCATGATCTGCCATTCCATCTTAACATCTCTAAGAATATCACTGTGTTATGTTGCCAGCCTCTCGACATTCCTTTGAATCAATCGTGATCAACCGCAAAATCAAATTTTTAAAAAGGAACTTCTAGAAGACCTTCGACATCACTACTTAATTTTTTTAATTGGTATCTCATTGGCGTGGAACATGCTTCAAAACCACACTCTAATGCCAAGATTTTCCAACTGATGATGCTTCTTTTTAACCGCCTGGATTTAGGGCTTGAGGCGTGCGGGGCCGCCAGCTGCACTGATCAAGCCAGGGCTGGATGCAAAGGCCCGGGTTGTCTCCCGCCAGGTGCAGACGTCGGGGACCGTTGATCCGCAGCTCCGGACGCAGCACTTCTCCGCAAAACAAGGAAGAAGCTCGCGAGGGTCGCCCCGGTCGCCTCCGATGCTTAAGCCGCTTTCTGTATAGCAGACCGCTAGAGGGCACGTGTTGCATATGAGTATGCGGCCCGAGGAGTGCTGCGACCTTCACACCGACGTTGGTGGCCTTGTATTTATAGTGATTAGATCGCATAATCTTTCCTAATTAGATTATGATATCGAATAGTATGTTTCCTAATTGGATGATGACACATCAATAAGATGTTTCAATGAGATTTATTATTAGCTGCTTCCTCATCGGGTAGGAGATTTTATTTCCCTTACTTGTGAAACCATCATTTAAGGAGTAATTGAGGGGAGAGAATATCTTACTTTCCTTATTGATAAGATTTTGGGTTTTGGATTTTGCTGATAAGTTATTGAGAATTATTCCTACTTCCCTCATCAAGTAGATTTACCGATTTGCAGGATGCTAGCTATTTGCACTATCCTTACTTTCCTTATTTACAGATTTAATCCGATTTGCAGGATGGGCCTCTCCACTATCCATATCACTCCGCCTCTGGGGCGAAGTGGACTGGGCTTTCGTTCAAATTATCGCCAGGTCAGTGTTTTATAATCGCCTCCTCGTCAATGTAAAGAGCTCTACCATTTTCGTTAAACTCTCATCAATATTCTCACTCTCGTGCACCATGGCAAAGGGCTATATCAAGTCAGATCGGGTTTGATTTGCAAGCCGTGTCTGGGCTGATTAGTTAGGGTTTTGTCGCCGCCTGCAGGCCCTGGTGATGATGACTTTTCTCGGTTCTCGCCCACTTTCGCCTCTACTCAGGCTCTTCTCGCGATGTCTCCCGTATGAATTAACGTCAATCGAAGGTCTCAGGCCGGGAAGTGTGGCCAGCGCTCGGGAGTCAAGGAGGCTCCATGGCCACCGCCGAGTCGAATTGATTCGCTAGGTCGCGGTGGCCTCGACTGAGTAGTCAGCCCTTCAACGTCGTCGTTTACCATTTACCCGAAGGAACTGAGCCCTTAGGGCCGCATGGCCCGTGTAGAATGATTGAGCTCGTCGAATCGAGCGGATGGTATCCGCTTCGACAGCTTTAGCTCGAAATGACATGATTCTCGATTCCATGACGAGTTTCGCGTAGCTGGTCAAATTGCCGCTAATCTCATTGATTTGTTTGCATGAGTTGTACGGATTTTTGACTCCATGACTTGTTCGTGAGCTCGCCAGTTCGAAATGCTTAATCGCTATCGGGCCGAGTTGCTCGGGTCACTGACTCCTTAGGGTCGCATGTCGTTGAGCATTTAACTCGTCCACGCTAGCTGGCCCGGGTCAGCCGTGCCAAGTTGAACCGCCGGCGAGCTCGCTCTTATGCTAACGTCGGGCGTAGCTCGCCCATGCGGAACTCGCCGAGCGCTCGCGGCGCGAATTGCTTCGGAAGAGCCGCCGCGCAGAGTTCCGCTCGAAGAGCTCGCCAATGCGATCGCCGGAAGAGCTCGCCGTGGGAACTCAAACAGCTCACGCGACCGCATGCGCCCGCAGTGTGAACTGGGAAGAGCTCGCCAATGCTAATAGCTTCGCGCGCAGCCGCCAATGCAAATTGGCCGGAAGAGCTCGCCAAGCAGTAACCTCGTGGAAGAGCTCGCCAACAAAGAATCCGCGGTGAAGGACGCTCCGCCGGCCAGCGGTCGACCTCCACTCCGCTGTCTCGCATGATAAATGTGATATCTTCTTAGTCGCGGAGAGAGACCTGCTTTCGCCGAGTCGCCAATGGTCGAGGCGAGAGCCGCGTATCGTGGACCGTTGGTGAAGGCTCGTCGTAGTGCAGTAGGAGCTTCGCCGGGTTGGATCGATGGGAAGAGCTCACAATGAAAATAGTAAGCGTGGAGCCCGCCCATCTCGGAAGGCGGGCAGCGGAAGGGCTCGCCAGATGAACACGGAATCCGCCCATACATCAGAAGAGCTTCACAATATGAATCAGGTGATGGAGCCCGTCCCTGTTGGAGGCGCAAAGTGGGAAGGGCTCACAATGTGAATAAGTATAGAAAGGAGCCCGCTCCTGCTTAGCAAAAAGTGAAGTGCTCGTCAAAAGTGAATAGTAGAGCTCTTCTGGCTCAGCCGCAGGGTAGAGCTCTGCCAATAGGGAATTCAGAGGAAGCTGGTCCCGGGCTCGTCCCATGTGCAAAGGAAGGGCCTGCCAATGTGAATAGTAGGAAGGAGCCCGTGATGTTTCAAGGCGCCGGGGCGCAACAAGCCAGTAAGCACGCGGGCTGTAGTAGAAGCTCGCCCATCTGAAGCCGAGGGGGAGAGCTCGCAATTGAACAGTAGCTGAGCCCGCGCCCGTCCGATGTGCGCATGGCTCGCTAATGTGGTCAAGAGGAAGGCCCTTCGCCCTGCGCTTGAAGTGCTGAAGGGCCTCGCCGTGGGACCGCTATAGAGCTCGTCCATAAACAATAGGGGCTCGCCGTAGAGCCGCCAGCAGAGCCTCGCTGGGCAGAGGCTGTTTCGGGAGGAGCCCGGGCCGTGAGCTATCAGAGATCGCCAGTGCATCAAGGCGAGAGCTCGTCCATGTAAATAATAGCTCTGTCAGTAGAGCCGCTTCGAAGAGCTCGCCGTGTAGCTACTGGGAAGAGCTCGCTGCTATAGCTGTTTCGGTGAGCTCTCTGCTGTGTGGCTTACTGGGAAAGAAATTTCTCATCGTGCAGATCAAGCCATGGCAGCTCGCTCTCACAGTAAATACTGGTGGGCCTGAAGTAGAGCCGTTTGGAAGAGCTCGTCAGGTAGAGCTATTGGGAAGAGCTCGTCAAGTATAGTTGTTCGAGGGAGCTCGCCAGCCGGCCGGAAAGAAGCCGCCGTAGACCGCTGGGCGTGAGCTCGGCCCATAAATAATAAAGCCTCGCCGTAAAGCCGCTTGAAGAGCTCGCCGTGAGCTATCGAAGAGCTCACGTAGACTGCTGGCGGTGAGCTCGCCCATGTGGGCCAATGTGGGCTCGCTGTGTGTTATTGCGGGCGTAGTTTCGTCGTAGCATCGTGGCCAGAAGAGCTCGGCCCGTGTAGATAATGTGGGAGCTCGTCATAGCCGTGGGAAGAGCTCGTCAGTGGGACGCAAGCCAGCAGTTTCGCCCATGTAGACAACAATGGGAGCTCGCCAAGTGTAGCCGTTGAGAAGAGCTCATCGCATCAAGCCGTAGCAGCTCTCTTCGCCTACGTAGATAATGTGTGAGCTCGCCAAGCGTAGCTGCTAAAGAGCTCGCCGAAGACCGCAGCAGCTTGCCCGGTAGGTAATGAGCTCGCCATGTAGCCGTTAGAAGAGCTCGTTGCGTATCATTGCAAGAGCTCGTCCATAGATATTAGAGCCTCATTGCGTAGGGAGGGTGGTGTCGAAGAGCTTCGTCAGAAATCGTCAGAAGAGCTCGTGCCCATGTGATAATAGGCTCGCCAAGTGAAGCCGTTGGGAAGAGCTCACAGTAACGCGTGTCACCGGGGATAGGAGCTCGCCGGCAGCCGTTGGAAGAGCTCGCCGTAGATCGTTGTAAGAAAGCCCTATCCATATAGATACAGTATCGCCGCAAAGGCTGCTGAGAGTCAGTTAGTGTATCGCTGTGAGTCGTCCTGTAGGATAGAAGTTGCCAAGTAGCCGTTGAAGAAGCCGCCGTGAAGAGACGTTTAGCAGCCGCCCGCGGGATACCGCGCCGCCGCGAGCCAGCAAGCCGCCAGAAGATCGCGCCGAAGTATTGCCCGCGCGCAGCTTGTTGGCGGCTTGCCGTGGAAGAGCCGCCGGACCGCCGTAGCGCGCCGGGCGCGCCAGAGCCGCTGCAGCGCTGGCGCGAGCCGCCGTAGATCGCTGTAAAGAGCCACCGTATTAGAGCCGCTGCGTATTGCCGTAGCGCTGCCGTGCAGATCGCCAGCAGCTGGTTCATGCAGATATAGAGTTTCGCCGCAAAGTGAGTTGCCGCAGAGGTTGCCGTAGTGCAAACGCTGTAAGAGTCGGTCCTACGCAGATAATAGAGTCGCCGCAGTCGCCGAAGAGCTCGCCAGTAAAGACCCAGCCAGAGTTGTTCCAGGACAGAGTCGTCGCAAAGTGAAGGTCGAAGAGTCGTTGCATCGCCAGAAGAGCTCGTCCCAGCGGGGATGGCCAGAGCTCGTCAAGTGGTGCTGTCGTGGGAAGAGCTCAACAGTAGACCGTCAGAAGAGCTCGTCCATGTAGATAAGGTGAAGCTCGCCAAGTGTAGCTGGGAAGAGCTCTCGTCGCAGATCAAGTTGTAAGAGAGCTCGCCCCCGTAGGCAATGTGGAGCCTTCTAAGTAGAGTCGGGCTGGGAAGAGCTCGTCAGGTAGACTGCCGTAAGAGCTCGTCCATGGTGACAATAGGCTCATCGCAGGCAGCCGCTGGGAAGAGCTCGTCAAAAAGATCAAGCAGAAGCAGAGTCGTCCCGTGGTAGACATAGTGAGTTTCACAGGCTGGGGCAGTAGCCTGCTGGGAAGAGCTCAGCCCATTTAATAGTGGCTCATCCACGCAGTTTCGAGGGATGAGCCCTCTCAATATGAATTGTGCAAGGAGCCTGCCTGTTCCATGCAAATAAGGTCCTGGCCAATGTAAACAGAGGAGGGGAGCCCGTTTGTTCAAGTCCAAAGTGGCGGTCGAAGGAGTTTGAAAAATAGCCGCGCTGTGCCTACCACCAGGCTCCAAAAAGGAGAGGCAAAAGCCCATAAAACACCCAAGCCTCCCCAGAAGCGCCGCCCAAAACGAAAGCCCTCCAAATTCACTTGCCCCCAAAGGCCGATGATATGGATACCAAGAAGGCCCACATCCCGGCAAATAGACTAAATCTCGCACATGAAAGTAGGAAACACTTCCTCACATCCTTATCCGCAAATCCACTAAATCTCTTAACGTATAAAGTAGATATTCTCAATAACTACTTATCCAAGAAATCAAACCAAATCTTATCAATAAGGGAAAAAGTGAAGGAGGTTACCACCCCTCAATTATCTCATTAATCGTTTACAATAAGGAAATAAAATCTCCTACCTAATGAGAAGTAACATCATCCTCCAACTAGAAACATACTATTCTCGTGTCATCATCCAATTAGGAAACATATTTATTCAAGATCATGGTAACTCAATTAAGAAAGTTGTCATGACATCATCCACTTATAAATGACAAGGTCAAATCCCTGATCATGAAAGGGTAAGACTCCTCGTGACGCATACTATATGCAACACATTCGCCTCTAAGCAGCTCTCTTTCTCTTAAAGAAAATGACTTAAGCATCGAGCGTTTCACGCATGCCCCAGCTTCAGCCCTTCTTCCTTGCATTTTGCAGAGAAGTGCTACGTCCAGAGCCTTCGCATCAACAAGAAACGATCTCGAACCCTCACCAGATAACCCACGCTCATCCCGTGCCATGAAATCGATCCGTCCCGCCCAACGACCCCACACGCCCAGATTTCCGCCTCGGCAGGTGGCATCACCGTTGTTGCCTCAGGAAACCGCGCTTCTCGTATGCAATATAATTGATTTCGCCATCGGTGGTATCAACAAGGAACACAAGCGCGTGAGCAACGCCAATCCAGCTGCGCGACGATCAATCCGCAACGCAGACAAACAACCCAAGATATTAGAAACAATGCAAGCTAACACGACCTAGGGCGAGGCACTCCGCCTCGACCGACGCCCGATAGAAGAGTGTGCTAACTACCAAAGTGCATGCAACGCCCACAGGAGACACGACGAGTTCAGGAAGGTCACAACTTCCCTCCTCATGAAGGACAACACAACTCCTACAATGTAGAAGTCCAACAAAACTGAACCAGAATCTTTAGGTGGATCCTCGACGAAGACATCAACTGACGCGCTTCATTCGCGATTTCAAGTACGCACTGTAAAGAGTGTGATATCCAAAAAGCAGCAACTCCATAAGGTAATGAAGCCCGCCATCTATACAGAAGGCCAAAAGCACTCTGGAATTCACGCAAACGATTCAAATTTCCGCCGTCTCAAAGATAAAGCACGCCGCACCTTCCCGTCAGAAGTCGATCGGCCGCGATGTAAGACCACTTCGACGAAGTTCGCCTACTCCGTGCGTGTCACTTACCCGAGGAGTCACCACGCCACACCGCCACCGGCCAATTCGCCACTGGCTACATCGCCACCGCTCAATCGCCACTGTTACACCGCATTTCGCCACAACGCCACTCGGCCAATCGCGAACTCGCTCAATCGCCACTGACCACATTTCCGCCACGGCCAATCGCCATCATCAATCGCTGCTCGCCAAGTTCCACTCGCTCGACCGCCACTCCGGGTTACATCGCCAGCTCGATCAACGCCACTCGGCTACATCGCTTACTGCGGCTACTAACGCCGCTTCACGATCGCCACCTCTACGTCGCAACTTCTTCACGCGCCAATTCACACTTCGCCAATCGCCACTGCCATCGCCATCGGCTACATCGCCTTATGCCCGGCCAATCGCTTGTCGCCAATCGCCACTCAAGCAACACCGCCACTGGCCAATCGCCACTGGCCATCGCCACTCCGGGCCAACGCCGCCGGGCGCCACAGCCGCCAGAGCCCGGGCCAAGCTCCCTTCGACGAGCTCCTACTCTCGCACAAGCCACGCCGCCGTGAGTCGACCGCCAAAGTTACATTGCCACTGCGCGCCAGCCGCTGTGAGCCACGTCAATTTTTGATTATTTCCTCATTTTTACTGTGCCACGCTTCCTCAAGAGTCGCATCAGCCCGCCAGCTACATTGCTACCAAGGACACAATACCGGAGCCATCGCTTCACCTCGACAGCCCACCTACCTCGCACAGCCACGCCAGAGTCGGGTCGGGCCAAAAAGCTACATCGCCATTCTAGCTTGAACGCCACCAAGGTTAATAGCCGCCGTGAGCCCGCTGCTCACTTTGACGAAGCGCCTTCTATCGCGACGTGCCACGCCGCTTCTCAAGAGTCGACCACCAAAGCCATCGCCACCGGCCATAGCCGCTACCGCCACGTTATCGCTACTCGGCTACATCGCCCATTCGGCCAACGCCACCAAGGCCACGCGGCCAGAGCCAGCTGCTCACTTTGACGAGCTCCTCTACTGCGACAAAGCCACGCCGCTTCAAGAGTCGCGACCGCCCGAAGTTTCATCGCCACGGCCACGGCTTGACTCTGGGCCACATCGCCACCGGCCTCAATCCTCCACTGCCACATCGCCACTCGGCTGGAACGCCACCAAGGCCACAGCCAGAGCCAGCACCTGACATGACGAGGCCTCATCCTCAACCCGGCGACGAGCCCCTTGAGGCTTCATACTTCACCCAGCCCTTCAATCGCGACCCAAACAGACGCAAGGCTCTTCTACTATTTACATCGACGAGCCCTTCACGTGACTCCGCACGCACGGGCTCCTTCTACACCATACCCACTGGGCTCTCCCATCCTCAACTCAAATGGGATCTATCTCTTGTTTATTTCTATATCGATGAGCCCCCTTTCACCTGACTTCCTTCAAACGCATCGAAGTTCCCTCCTACTATTTACATTGACGAGCCCTTCTCGCCCAGACCTGCATGTGACGGATTCTTCAGTACAGATCCCACTCATTAAAGCAATACTCTGTCCTCACAACCCGTATGGATCACAGCCCCCTACTATTTAAATGGATCGAGCTCTTACTATCAGCCTACCTCGACGAGCTCTTCTCCCAACAGCTTACTGACGAAGCCCTTATTTCCACATGGATCGCAGCTCTTACAACAGCCTCCTCGGGACGAGCCTTTCTCCCAACAAATCTAGCCTCACGAGCTCCTGAGTTATCTACACACCCGACGAGCTCAAAAAAGTCTTCCCGACGAGCCCCAATCCTGGGCTTTACTTGACGAGCCCTGCCATCTGGCTAATCTTAATTTAGCTCTACACGCCTACTCCGACGAAGCTCTTCCTAACAACTCTACTGACGAGTCTATACAAATTCCTCCACCCGACGAGTTTCCACAACAAATTTCACCCGACGAGTTTCTTCCCAACAAACTCTAATTTTGACGAGCCCTATTATCTACACGGACGAAGCCTACAACAAGCCTACCCGATCAGCCCTCCCAACAAATTATCTGACGAGTCTATTATCTACACCCGACGAAGCTCTTACAACAAAGCCTTCCCGACGAAGCCTTCCCAACAAATCTACTGACGAGCTCCCATTACCCCAATCCTGACAAGCTCTACAACGCCTTCCCGCATTAAAGCTCTTCCAACACCAAATTTTTATCACAGCTCCCCGTTATTCATAGACACCAGCTCTTTACAACGCCCACCTGACGAAGCTCTTCCCAACAATTTCACTTGACTGTTAACCTATTATCCACGGACGAGCTTCCCATAAACGTTTCCACCGACAGCTCTCCCCTAATCACTCTACTGACGAGCTCCTATTACCCAATCCTGACAAGCCTTACAATGCTATTCGACGAACTCCAACTCTTACTCGACGAGTCTCCTATTGTTCACATGGACGAGCTCTTACAACAAATTTCCACTCGACGAGCTCTTCCCAAATGCTCTACTGACGAGCTCCCTACTGTATCTACACCCGGACGAAGCTCTTACAACAGCCTACTCCATCAAGCCTTTCCCAATGTACTCTACTGACGAGCTCCTATTACCCACCCTGACAAGCTCTACAACAAATCACCCTGACAGCTCTTCCCGAACAAATTCTACTGGACGAGCCCCACATTCATACGGACGAAAGCTCTTACAACAAACTACCCGACGAGCTCTTTCTCAACAACTCTTACTGACGAAATCTCTATTATTCATACATGGACGAGCCTTACAACAAATTTCCACCGCACGAGCCTTCCCAACAAATTTACTGGACGAGCTCCTATTACCTACCCGGGCAAGCACTTACAACAGTCTTCCTGACGAGCTCTTCCCAACAGCTCTACTTGACGAGCTCCTATTATCTACATGAACGAGCTCTTACAACAATCTACTGACGAAGCTCTTCACCACGCTACTCGACGAGCTCCTATTATCTACATGGACGAGCTTCCTTGATAACATTCATTCGACGATTTCAATGTTTCATCACATACTCCTATTATCTACACCCGACAAGCTCTCATAACAGCTTCCTGGACGAGCTCGCCCAATAACCATGTTCCACAGAGCTCCCAGCATATTTATGGATGAGCCTCATCGCTTTACCTCGACGAAAGCTCTTCCCAATAGCTCTACCCGACAGCTCTTCCAAAACGACTCTACCCGGACAACAGACCCTATTATTTACATGGACGAAGCTCGCAATGGTCTGGGCCCCACGAGTTTCTTCCCAATGGCTCCAACTTTACTCAGCTCCCTCCTAAACAATCCCCTACTGACGAGTTTTTCCCAATGTAAATTTGCACCGACGAGCTCTTCCAAATCCGCCTACCCCGACGAGTCCCTATATTATTTACATGATCAGCTCTCAATGCAGGCCTACCCGATGAGCTCTTCCCCAATGGCTCCCACCGACAAGCTCCTCCCCAAACAACCCCATCGACAGCCTTCTCAAACTGCCGCCCCCACGAGCTCCTTATTATTTACGCTTGACGAGTTTCGCGAACGTTTGACTGACGAGCTCCTTCACTCGCACTTCCCAAACACGGCTCCTTCCCACTCATTCATTGCATCGACCGCCCTTCACCCAGATGACCCGACACTGCCCTTCCTACAATTTAACACGAAGCCTCCCTCAACCTCGACCCGGATGAGCCCTACTATTCGCTGGACGAGCCCTTCACCCGCAGACTTCCAAACATACCGCCCTTCCTACTATTCACATCGGGACGAGCCCTTCACGCACCCACGCACCCGCACCTTCCTACAAATTCCTATTTACGAGCTCTCCCCTCAACTAAGACGGATCTAGAAGCTCCTACTATTCACTTCGACGAAAGCACTTCACTCGCACCAGTTCAGACGCTCCTCCTTCCTACATTCACATCGACGAGCCCCTTCACGCATACGACGACCTGCTCCATCCTACAATTCATATCGACTAAGCTCTTCCCCTGGCCAGTGACTGAGTCTCTCAATCGTTCATCCCCGATGAGCCCTTCACTGCCTCTTCTCGCATGGATCTGCCCTCGCTACTATTTTCATTGACAGTTTCCTCTCCTATTAGTCAATACTGGCTTAGCTCTTACGACATTCCCTGACTGCAGCCTTCAACACCAACGGGCCCCGGCCAATATAGTCACTGCTTCCAATCCACGCTTCACTACCTTCGTACCAAAGCAGTCGCGCAACCTGGGCTAACTGCTCAACTCATGCAAGACAACCCGATGGAGGTCAACCGCTCAACCGACGAGCTTCTTCCCGCACCCATCGGACGAGCCTTCTCCCAAGTTCACACCGACGAAGCTCTTTTCTCTCCTCGAAGAATTTGCATCGACGAAGCTCGCTCTAACATTTCAGATTGATCGAGCTCTTCCCAAGTTCACACTAACGAGCCTCCTTTCCCATCAATTCCAGATTGACGAAAGCTCTTCCCCAAGTTCATATTCACGCAGCTCTTCCGTAGCCAATTCGCATTGACTGTGCCTCTCCCAACAAAGCTCACACCGACAAGCTCTTCCTCTAACAATTTAATAAACAGCTCCTCCTAGCTTCACATGGACGAAGCCAAGCCAATCGTCGCGATGCGACGAAGTTCTCCAAATAGTCAACTGGCTAATCCTGTACCGGGACGGAGCCACAGGTACCACATGGACAGTTCATCTTCATTCTCAGTCACAGCCATGCGTACCCTTAAGGAGTCATCCGACCCGTGCAACCTGAAATACAGATTGAAGTACTGGACCGACGAGCTCCACCAAAAACAGTCAGCCGCGAAATCAATGCCAACCATGCAACTAATCCGGCTGGCAGGCTCACGCCTTCACTGAATACGGCTCACAAAAAACAAAGTCATGGAATCCGTGAACTATATCGTCAAAGTGACCGCCAACGGATACGCCCATCCGCTCGACCGAATAGCTTTCAATCATTCTGGCCACAAGTGCCATGCCTTTGTGAATCGCCTTCCTTCAACTCAAAAATTAGCCGTGACGGAGCACGCGCCACATAGCCCCGGGCCAAGGGCTCAACTACTCAATCACCAGCCACACGTACCCTAATGAATCAATTCAACCAGCGGTCACCCCATGGAGCCCTCACGCCGTCATGAAAGCTGAACTATTAACTAGACGCCACTTAAAGCCATTTAATTCATGCGTAACACATAAGAGCACAAGTAGAGGCGAAAGAGAAACTAAAGTCATCAACACTCGCATTACAAGATCTACACAAAACCCAACTTTATCCGTACTCGAGTCGAAGACATGGAAATCAAACCCGATACAAGAAACGATATAGCTCTGCCCACGCTAATAATCGCGCAAGTAACGGGGCAACCGATGAGGTTTTGTGGCACGCCACAGCTCACCACTAGGGCCTAAAGTGAGAAGTGCCCTATAAAACACCTCCGCCTCGTCGCCCAAACTAAGCTCTCCAAATCCACCTCGCCCAAAGCCCACACATAGGACACCGTGGGGAATTCACATCCTGCAACCGACTAAACTTCTCTTCGCCAATAAGGAAGGTAGGATAATTTCTCAATAATCGCTTATCCCGCAAATCGTATTGGGGTATCCGCTGAATGGTGAAAGAAGAGCTAATTCTCATAATTCATTTAGTTATTCCAGAATCAAACCAAATCTTATCAATAAGGAAAGTAAGATATTACCACCCTCAATTATCCCTTATTAATTGCTTAATAATAAGGAAAATAAAAATCTCCTTCACCCACTGAGAGTAATATCATCCTCCAACTAGGAACATACTATTTAGCCGTCACCATCCAATTGTAAACATACTATTCAGCATCATAATCCAACAGAAAGTTGTCATGATCATCCAATTATAAATACATACCCCCATCTATGAAAAGGTACGCACTCGTATCGCACATATCACCTACATGCAACACATTCGCCTCTGCACTCTCTTTCCTCTAAAGAAACCGACTTGCCACTAGGCTGACACACGTACACGCTTCAGCCCCCTTCTTCCTTGTTTTGCAGAAGCTACGTCCAGCCTCGCATCAACGCTGGCAACGATCCCACTTCCAGGGCCCAAACAATCTAGACGCCCCGCATCCCACCTCAATAAACGATCCGGTCGCCCAACGACCCCCCACACGTCCAGCTCCCGCCCGGCTAAAAGCATCATCACAAACTAAAATGAAAAGCCTTAAACTGCAAGTCATCCTTCGATGTCATGATCTTGTAGCAATGAATGCCAACCCCAAATGCGCCTCCATGAAAAGGAAGATAAAGAGGAAAAAACAGAAGGAAAATAAATGAGTTTGAAACTTAATAAATTAATTTTATATGTTTATTCAAACTTATTTTTATTTATTTTTATTTTGATATAAAGAATTAAGAAATTTAAAAATATATATAAAAATTTTAATTAAATTTGATTTTTTTTTATATTTTTATAGTAGTAAAACCAAAGATGAAAAGGCCAATTTTTCTTAATATATTTTTTGTTTCACATAGCCTTTAGGTATGCAATTCCCCTAAACTTCAGATCCTTCTACTTCCTCAAGGCGTCTTTTAGTGAATCTTCTATATATGTTTTCCTTGGAGTACAGACACTCATAATGTAATGTGGGATTGAACTTTCAAAGGGTCTAGTTCCTTGCTACATACACTCAACAAAAACCAAACAGATAGCGAGAAATACCAAGGCCAACAGAAAGAAAAGGAATAACCAAACATGGTACCCAGAGAAAAACAAAAACAAGCATCAAGACTGACTACACAACAAGTCGCCATCAATAATGGAGAACTCCAAGGCAAAGCAAATCATTTAAAAAAAACTAGTTGGGGTCAGCATACAAAAACTGAAGAGTATGGAATTTGTGCACAACATACCTCATCCATCTGAAACCATAAACCGCAGCTTTCACTGTACATATAACAAAGGCAACAGATATCAAAATTTACAATTCCTCATTGTCTCTCATAGGAAAGACACTAATGTACCCTTCTTTTTCCATCACCTTGAAATTATCATCGACTTACATAACCCTCTGTTATGACCCTATTCAAACATTTTAAATATTATTCGGCTTTACTCCAAAAAAGACCCTCACAACTTTAAAAACCAGACAGGTGTTGAAGGTCGCGAGGCTACCGAAGCCAATTCTCAAACAATTGGTGTGCAACACATAGCTAATCTGGCTCACTGAATCTCACGACCTTGAATCCTATCTTTAGATAAATTACTTTTTGTAACAAACCTTTGATCTAGAATGTCCTGTTGCATGTATAAATATCATCTCTCTTAATAAAGGTTGGAAGTCCCTGGATGTTTTCTTTCTTCTCAAGTTTTCTCTACAAACTATTAACATGGTATTAGAGAATTGGGGTAACGCGTCTATGGCGTCAAATCCTTTGTCCCCTTCCCACACTGTCACCTTCTCTCTTCCTTCACAATTGTCGGTGATAATTCCATCCACTTTGAATCCGATCAATATTAAACTAGATCAATTGAATGCATGTTCTGGAAATTGCAGATACTTCCGGCTGCAATAGACCATGATCTGGAAGCCTTTCTTCTTGGAACAAAACTCGCCGGAATGAGAACATCAGTGATCCTATACCCATCTGCTATTGTCATCAATCCGGGAATATGTCTCTTGGACGAGACTTTGATCAGTATGTGGCGAAGTTGGTTGCTTTCCTCCTTCCTGCAGCGTATGTTTGGTGATGCATTTTTTTCTCTTCGCATTTAATCAAACATTTCTATACGCGAACGGGAATGCAATTTAAAATAAATCAGACATACATGCACCGCTCTTCGCAAAACAACGCTGTATCGATTCCCTAAATCGCAGTGCGTCGATCACTACCGCGACACACGTCCGGGCCCAAGGTATCCAATATACCAATGTCATTTTGTATCTCATAGGAATTTAACCTCCTAAGCTTAATATGCTAGTTCCTCTAATCATCTCACATGATCCTAACTTCAAGTTTTACGATCAGATTTTGGCGCTTATAAATAACTCATAATAGATCTATTTAATTTCCTATTGGCCAGAAAATGACCATAATTAATATCATAAATATGAGAAATTAATTGATATAACCCAATTACATGAGGCAAATGGAGAACTACTCATAATTAATTTCCATAAATATTAGAAATTAATTCATAACTCCATTTTTAATATTTATTTCTAATATTTATGATAAATTAATTCATAATTAATTATCATAAATATTATAATTATCAAATACCACTTCTGTTTTAACCCACAAGAATTACTTTTTTGTGTGTGACCCTTGTGTTCCTTAATCGAACCGGCACAACATAAATTGTAATTCTTAGACTCTTATATTGGCTTTAATACACATAAAAACCAACAAACTCCCACTTACCAAAGCCAATATAGTCGTGAGAATTTTGCTACTAGATAAATTAGAAACAATCCTTAAATTTTATCGTCAATTCATCAATTAGAATCACTCATATTTATAGGTCACATCGGGTCTCAGCCGTACATCATGATCACCCAAATGTTAGGAAAGCCAAGCATCGACTTCACTGTGGAGCATGAATCTGTGATTCCAGATAATTATTATCCTTTCACTATCCTATGAGTCTCTTATTGCCATTACCCATAGTGTGTGCGTCAACTCATCTGCATTAATATTACCATTTTCTTGTTTCATAAAATCAACTCCTTAATAAATTTAGAACTTTTCTAAATCTACGTATTTGTTTGCAAACATTCTCGAAAGCTGACTTAATGAAATGTTACTTCCTTTATATACTTCCCATTTGATAGATGATGAATCTACATTGATCATAAACTATCAATTCATGCTTTTTCATTATACCCAACTTTCATTATTCTATTACATATGAAGGCACAAGTATGAACTAATTGAGTCAAAGCATAATTTCCAACACTAAAGATACTCTTATGATCTCAAGTCCAAGTGGATCACTTATACTACTATCATATAGAGATTATATCATTGACACTCAAATAGCTAATCTATGAAAATATCTTCAGAGGTTTATTCCAAGCATTGCAGGAATTTCAACAGTGACGCCATCATGATATCATCATATGGTAGCAGAATATATCCCATTAACAATGTCCTTTTTATTGTTAATACTACGATTAGAGGAATATTTAAGAATAATAAATAATATATGTTATTCTAAGGACTTTATCATCAAATATACATTATATAAAATGATAAACTGTCATATGATTATTGTGCCAAATCAAAACACAATGAGTTAAATAAAGTGTGCATATTATAAGCTTTCTCATCCATATGACTGCATCTCAATTATGCTTATTCTTCAACCATATGAAAATACATGACTATCATGTTTTTTCTGAGACAAAGGTTTAGTCAATGGATCATCTATATTCTCCTCCTCGTATGAACCCTCTATCTTTACTTCATTCCCTCGCTTTTGGAACCCTTCCAACCTATAAAGATCTCACCATTTGGCAGAATATGTAACCTGACTGAGGATTCTGCAATCATCTTTTTATCGTATTGAAAGCTAGCATCAAGAACTACTTACTTGTAGCTCACTCCATAAATAAAAAAATAAAACTCCTAGTTCTTTTCCTCACATTTTAAGAATTGTTTTTGACTGCCTGTGACTCTCACCAGATTAGTTCCAAATTTAAGTTTGTAATCACTGAGAAGGATGAGAAGGTTGAGAGACACATATGGCCTTTGTAATAATATCATAGTAAGATATATATCTTCTGTCTCACAAACAAGCATAAGGGACATTTGCATGTTATGTATGTGAACGTCTCAAAAATATACCCTAGTAGTTTTCTAATATGCTTGGGGTATTTGTAAGATAATTTAACAGCCAGAGTTGGAATGCGAAACATGGAAACTGAGAGACCAGAATTTACAAGATTTAAGGACAAAACAGAATTAATCCAGTGGGCTTAAATGTCATAATTTGAAAAGACTATGGGCCAAAATGATAATTTTGAGAACTTGGAATACAATAGTTCAAACATATGATTCCATAAATAAAGAAAATTAACCCAAAAAATGGCTTAGCAAAGGCCACTGATGGCCTGGTTTAAACTATATTTGCATCAAAATTGGTCTCCAAAGGCAAAAAAAAAAAAAAAGAAACTGTGGAAGGGAAAATAAGAGAGTAGGAAGAGGAAGTTAAGAAGAAGAGTAGAAGAGAGGAGGATAAAAGCAAAGCCAAATTAAGGTATGGAAACTAACCTTAGATTATGTGCGGATTCAAGATATCATCTGGTATGGATCATATGGTTTTATGATTATTATCTTCGCTCCAAACCCTAGGGTTTTGCTAGGGTTTCCTCATCTTAACTCAATAGGAAAGTAAGGTGTATAAAACCTTAAATAGTACAAGAAGCTCATGAAATCTTCTATTCGAGATGGATTCATGTTAAATCGCAAGTAATTGAGTTAGTGGTTTAGAACAAACCTAACAAATCTTGCATTTGGTTTGTGTATGGAAGATAAAATCATATTAGAATGGTATTGGGAGAAATTCATGAAAGGTTTTGAAACAAGATGTATATTGAAGGAGAAATTGAGTAGAAAAGAGGTTACAAGAGAAATATAGAATGGTTTTGATGTGTGTTTGAAGCAGGAGCTGAATCAGATGCAGCAGGAAAATGTGAGAAAAGACAAGATTTCTCGCATTTTCAGTGGACCCCACTGCATACCTTTGAACCTCAGTGGTCAACAAAGAGAGTTTCAAACAACAATATCGTGTAACGGTGACACGTTAGACCAGTATTTCCAGAGCGACATGTTCCTATTTCCCATTTCCTCACGAAGTTTTCTTATTCTTGTAGTCAATAATTTTCTCTCATTTTATTATCTGATTGAAAGATTCTGGGGTTAACAAACTAGACTTCATGGAAACCAAACATATTAAAGCCAGGCATCGTCACCACTCAGAAGGCCTGAAACCACTCTAAAAAGGTCATGTGCAAGCCACTCCTCGTGATCATTGATCAGGCTCCGAAGCTACTGATTTGATTCTTAGTTTGCAATGTTCACCAGAATGATTCCAATGAATTGTGAACCTCAATATCTTAGATTTGAAAGCAAAGCACAAAGAAACTAATAAATGATGGGTTGACAAGGCACTGAAACAATGATGCAAAACTGTCCCATAAACCACTCAGTTGGCATGAAAATGCCATAATTTCTGAGTCTTGGCGATCCATCGATCATCCTCACTCAAGAAAAAATAGATTCATCGAGTATCAAGAATATATGAATGATGTGTGGATAGCATCATACATCGCGGTGATCGGAAACTGACATGGAATAGGCAATGAACTCAATATGATATGAAACTAAAAACGAACTCAAAACATGAACATGAACATGAAACGATATGTCATGATCATGCACGATTAAGAAAGTGTTATAAAAGCTCTTCGTGGAAGATGAGGCGACGGCGACTACCAAATCGAAGAATGAATGAGCGGACGCCCTTGGTGCTCGCAAGACTCCCGATCTCGCTGGTACCCCGCCGGGTGCTACGACACTCTGCCGTGCGCAGTGACGCCCCGTATGGTGCTACGAAATTTTGGCATCGTGACGTATTCTTCGTACTGGCGCCAGACGCTCCCACTTATTTCTTTATATTGGTCTAGGTGGTCAAAGTACGCATGATATATACATGCCACCAATAAAGAAATAAGAGCTAAGGATCTCAAATGTACCTCCGTAGACTGCTCGTGGTACCTACCTGCAATTCCCCGTATCCGGACACCGTGAGTACCTACGTACCCTCTGCATTTCGCAATATAAGAACAAGTCCCGTAGCATCTACGTACATCTCGTATAATGAATCTCGCGGTAGCACCTACTGTGTACTTTGGGGCACAAGCTCGTAACCCTTGCCAGGAGTCCCGACGGTAAATAAGCTCCTGTTATAAGTATAAGTCCCGAAGGCAGAAGGGATTGCTCAGAACTCCCACTGAGTCCCGAATGATAATACCCGTATAATTTATGTTCTCGAATAAGAATAAGCTCTGCAATCACCCTACGTGAGTCCCCGACGAACATACGCCCTGATGATAAAAGGGCGTTCGCATAAGAAGAAACTCGTAACTCCCACGGAGATCATCAGGCATAAGTCCGCGAGTACCTACGGTACTCAGACTAAAACAAAGTATAAGTCCAAAAGAGGTGCCCATGGTACCCCGCATCCGTAAAATAAGTATAAGTTCCATACTCACGTACTCGCAGAATCGTAAAATAAGTATATGTATTCCGTTATGATCAACACTCGCTATGGACTACTGTCCATACTCGATATGTATCCGCATATTCGATCCGACCGTATGTGTGATGATTATTGCATTAGTTCGACTTATTGTACCTACGGTACCTTCAAGACAAGGATAAGATCCTGTGAAGATATAAGTATATGTCTGCAAGACCAAGATAAGTTCCTCAGAAGACGTTATAAGTTCTGTAATACATGTATGAGATCCGAAATACATGTATAAGTTTTGTAATACACGTATAAGATCCGAAATACAAGTATGTACTCCAAAATACCAGTATAAGTTTTGTAGTAATTCTACGGTACTCCCGCAGAGGTGATAAGTTCGCGAATACCGCATATCGCTTTCAGAATATCTCCGTAGCACTTCACGGGTACTTTATGTCGAATAAAGCACCCGTAAGATCCGAAGGCAAGAATAAGATCCGAAATACAAGAATAAGTTCGCACAAGTATAAGCTCCAGAAGACCAGGATATACTAGAGAACAAGTATGCGATACGAAGTACCAAGATAAGTTTTGTAGCACACGAAAAATTCCTGCAGGATAAGTTCCACAATACCAAAGATAATGCCTGAACATCTTCAGAGTACCCTACGGTACTTCCGAACAAGTGTGAACTCCGTGAGGATAAAGCAGTGGTTTTGTAAACTCCCACGGAGATCTCGAGATAGAGACAAGTACCAGAGGCATAAGCTCTGTAATTCCCACGAGATCGAAATAAGTATAAGCTCGAGAAAAGTATAAGTGTACATGTATGCTTCCAGCATCGCATACCGAGAAATCCGAATAAGTATAAGATCTGAATCAGGATAAGTCTACCATAAGTGTAATTCCCGAGTAAGTATAAGACTCCACAAGTGGCGTATAAGTTCGCGACCGTGATGAGAGATCTGAATAAGCTTAAGTTCGTTACAAGAACAATTATGTATGTAAATATGTGATAGGAATTCCTGAAGATTATGATATTTGTTACTGTTATCTGTTATTTGTGTTTTTGTATAAGATATGTTTCCCACTAAGCGTAAAGCTTGGGGCATCGGTTTTAATCCGTAGGTACAGAGAAGACGCCGCCAAAGAAACATCCGGCAGATACCGGGCTACCACACTTGTGCGGTTCACTACATGTGTTCTGTGCTCGATGAATGGAAAAGTACGCTTTGTATAAGTAAACGGGACTCGCTATATGTGTATAGATTTTAATGGACACCACTCGTGGTAGTTCTTTGATTTTGTATTTATATTATTAATAATTATAAGTGTGCCATACCCACTGTGTACAAGTTCGACTTTGAAAAAAAAAAATTCAAAAGAGTCCCACAGAAGAGCACTTCAGACTCGAACTCCTGCTCTGATCCTCCGCCAATCTGCCCGACCAGAACTCCGTGGTACATGACAATGTACCTCGACATGGGTTGCAACTAAAGATCCCACTTCCATCTTGCAGTGAAAGAGCTCTTGAGAGATATCATATCTTTCATTCCTAGCTCCTCCTGATTCATACAATGCCTTTAAGTGATTAAGCATCAGAAAAGCATTCATATCCTCATGTTGCTTTTGCAAATCGTGACTCATGCGGATGCCAACATCGCATTTAAACACTTCCTCTTTAATCATCCCGAATGCTTCATACTCATCCTCGACCGCTACATCATCATCCGGAGCAGTGTTCTCAAGGAATCGGGTTTTCAAGAACATATAACAACTTCTCTTGCCTAAGAATAATTCTTAGATTTTGGATCCAAATTCCATAAAATCGAGCCGTTGAGCTTATTTTCAAACATAATATTACTGCTGTATTCATAAAAGTTAAAAGAACTTATTTCTACAAATTAAAAAGTAAAGATAGAGTAAGTATTTATGCAATATACAAAAATCAAAATAAAATTAGATATATGACATAATAGTTTGATTTTGTTCCCACTAATTCATTCAAATCAATTTCCCTTAAATTGATTTAACATTTTTATAAAATACTCTAGTGGGTTAGATCTTATTTTCTTGAATTATTTTAATCTTGAGTTAACTCTAATAAAATTAAAAATAATCAATTAAGCAACAAATAATTGCTAATTACAACTTTTGTAATCTTGATAATTAGGTTATCAACTTTGACACACATATCACAGGGTTCCTAATCTTCTTGTCTCAGTGCAGCAAATATTCTTGACCTTTGAGTTAGCTCCAACAAGCTCATGTATTTTTAGTAAATCAAACTCATTCTGATCTGAGATCTAATCTCATAGTAAAAATTAAAATTTTTGCAGAACAATCTTCGAAGTTAACCTTCAATAAATTATTCTAATAAAATTTATTTAAACTATAATAATGGAAGACAACAAATGATTTAATATTATATATTATTCAAATAATTCACATTAAAAGAATAATATTTTTTATCTTAAATAATCACATTAAAAGAATGGGTGTGCAAATAAAAATGTACTAAATTTTAAATCATATCACATATGGATGCATGCGGTCACATCTCACGTATGTACGTAGTCAACCCGGGCTCGATAACACCGTATAGAACTAAACATTCCTATACGCTGAACTAAAAAATGTAATTTAAAATAAATTTGTAACATACATACCGTTTTTCTGAGTGAAAACACCAGCCTTCGATTCTGAATCGCAAAGCCGATCACTAGTCGCACACACGTCCGGCCTCCAAGGTATCCACACGAACAACACTCGAACCTCACAGAATTTTAACTCAAGCTTAATATGCTAGTTCCTAATCATCTCATTTATCCAACTCCCAAGTTTTACGATCTATTATAGATTGATTTTACAAGCTATAAATAATCCTCATAAATAGATCATTCCGTTAAATAAGAGAATTAATTCATAATTAGTTATCATAAATATGAGAAATTAATTCGATATAATCGATTTACGCTATATAAATGGAGAATTAGACCATAATTAATTTCCATAAATATTAGAAATTAATTCATAACTCCGATTTTAATATTTATTTCTAATATTTATGATAAATTAATTCATAATTAATTATCACAAATATTATAACACAAATAATTACCTTGCTTTAACCCAAGAATTATTCTTTGTGTGTGACCCTTTAGGTTCCTAATCAACCGGCAATAACATAAATTGTAATTTTAGACTTATATTGGCTTTAATACACATAAAACCAACAATTCGACTCATGGAACAATTATTTTCATAAGTCCGCAGGTAAAGCACACTTCCTAGCTTCGTTTATCACTACAAACCACAAAGAGCGTGGCGAATCCATCAAGATTATATTCCGGGCATGAAATCTCCCCGCCAATGCTTTAATGGCTACTGGTTAGCAGATCTCTAATGATGAACTTATTTTGTATATCCTCGGGACGCAGCCCTGAATTCGAACCATTGTTAATCTTCACACCCCAAATTAATTTCTCAGGCTTTTATAGCATCGGCTGCATTAAAGGTAATATATGTTTTTTCTGAATAAAATAATGCTAAAAATAAAATAAAGAAACCAAAATTAATATAAAAGTCGCTACAAATCCGGGTAAATTGTCAATTAAGAACCCAAAATGATATAACAAAAGATCGTATGCCAAAATTGTAGAATTCTGAATAAACCTAAGCAAATAAGTATTTCAGAATCAAAACAAAAAGGAAAAATATTAAAATTTGTAAACAAGGATAATACCAAATAAATATTTTGATTTTGGTCTTCGAGGATACAGCAAAACTGGATAGGGAGAAAAGAAGAGAGGAAGAGAAGGAAGCAAAATAAGAAGAAGAGGAAGAGAAGTTGTGCCACAAGAAGATCAAAAGTATGAAACTCAGATGGGAAAACTACATATTTCTATAGATTATTGGATTTTTGAACTTTTGTAGTAAAATGTTTAGACTTTAAGAAGAAATCATAAACCATTTTTTTTGATGTGAATTGAGTCTAAAAGAACCCTATTTGGTATATTGGTTGTGTAAAGCTTGACTTGTCGGGTTGATTGTAATTCCTCAATTGAGGAATATTTGTGGCTAAGGAAATATTGTAAGGTTTTATGAGAGATGTCACAAAATTTCTCCGTCCCTGGATGGTCATAATTTCTTCTCGTCCTCAATTCAAGCTTTAAATGTTCTCTCGACTCTATGGAAAGCCCCTGAGTCTAGAATCCATCTATATAGCTTGATAATATTCCAACCTATACAGTCCGTAAATCGCTTAAAACGCAGAAGTCCCGTTGGTTATGCTCGTAGACACTTTGTTCATAGGAAACCTTCAACTTGGTGAGTCCATAATTTCTTCGTAGAACTTTATTTAAGATGTTCTTGGACTTTATAGAAGCGCTGATAGTCTAGAATCCATCCATATATAGCTTAATTAAATTGGAACTCATATTAGGTCCATAAATCATGAAAAACTGTAGGCCCTACTGATTGTGCTCGTAGTCACTGTTCATAGGAAGCCTTCAACTTCGGATGGTCATAATTTCTTCGTCCGAACTCCGTTTCAAATGTTCTTAGACTTTATGGAAAGCTATTTGAGTCTAGAATCCATCCATATATAGCTTGATGAAATTAGAATGATAGTAAATAGCTCATAAGCATACATGGTAACCATAGTTATTATGCATATAATGAGATATGAAAAATGCAAAATCTGAATAAATAATTGTAAATATCGCATATGATCAGAATGACAATAATTATTCGGGAATATGAATATGCGAACATAAAATACACATGGATTATGCCTTAGAACTGGTAGATGGATAGATGGGGCATGCCTATTGGAAAACAAATCACATGACATGCGATCGAGTTGGCCCTTATAGATGGTCATTGTCTTGTACAATGATAATAGTGCCAACCCGGGCCCTTATAGATGGTCATTGTCGTACAATGATAACAACGCAACCGGGCCCTTATAAACCAACTGTTTTTATCACGGTGATACAACGCCGGGCCCTTATAGTTTCCTTTATCCACTTCTAAGGTTTATGTATGCATGAAACATAAAACAAATGACTTGAAAATGACATATGAAATGATATGATGTGATATGATATGATAAGAGAAGCATAGCACGCTATCACGATGACAAAGTATATTGTAATAAGAACATGAAGCAAAGTGTAAAATGATAAGAAATGAAACATGGTATGATAGTAAATATAAAAATATGTATAAGCATGTTTAAATGATGATATGTTATATGTATATATGCATGTGTATAGAAGTGTGATGACCTTATTAAGTCGTATTAATTAAACAAGATATAAACATGCGAATTGTTTTATCCGTGTAAGTATAGGAGAAGCGGAAGCCTTGAGAAGTGCGGACCTCCACGCCCGGCAACCCAGTGATTAGTACCCCAAATAGTGATGTTTTGAGGCACATTTATTGCGGGTTTGAGCACTTTTGTGTACTTCAATCAGCTTAAATAACCTAATTGATACACTAAGATCCCGAGCTATGCTACTAATCATATTTTGTGATTATTTTTGCTTAATTTTACAAGCCAATTGTACCACTTTCTTCAAGCCAATTCCAAATGTGAAGAACTGAGCCAAGCTCGTTTGCATGGAATGAAACGAATGGCAATTGGAGCTAAATCTGAGAAATTGAAAATTGCATAAAATTTTGCATGCTGCGAAATTTTCGCAGCGTGCGAAATTTTTACATGCAATTTTCGCAACATGCGAAATTTTCGTACTCTCCCCTGTTTTGCTGTATTGACCACTTTTGATCGCTTTTTGTGGCTTTTTACCAAAATGCCCTTAATGTAATTATTGGTCTTTCATACATTTATGTAAATTCCTTGACTAAGAGCACTATAGCTCAAATTAAGCTCATGTAACATCAGTTCGGCTTTACATCCAATAAAGTTGGCGCCAAAGCTTTAGAACTTTCCCGCCTCGCAACTTTCCTTCCTTTCTCTCCCATTCTCGTATTTTCTCACTGTCGAAACCGTATGAGGATGACAACTCAATGGATGCTTGGCTAAACCCCTCTCATCCTTGAAGAGGAGGGCCATTGAGTGAAAGTTTAAGGTAAAGCACTGTCCTCCTATTACCAACGCAGACATTTATTACTAGTTATGTTTCTGCATCTCACGCTAGGTTTGAATCCCTGTGATGTACCTTGGAGTGCGATGCTTGGCAAGCTTTAAGGCTCGATGGATACTTATTGCTAGATCCACGGTATAAACTCAGATTGCCATTTATTGGCTCCTCGGGTTAGATCTAGGGTTAGTTTAGCATTTGAAACATTATTAATTGATAAGTGTCGTATACTAGGAGAAACACTTTAGGGTTAAGTTTTATGGCTAAATGTAGGTCGGTTGATATTATAGGTCATCCTTCGTGAGAAAGGACCGAGGACATTATATTTGCCTTAGAGCCCTAAGCCCAGTGGCCAGGAACTTCAAGAATTTCTTTTACACTTTATTCCTCTCTGATTCTGAGGTTTCGAGCCCTTGACCCCACTGTTTTTATTCGAAACCCCAAATCCAAAGTGGAAAAATCAATTTCACTCAACTGTAACTCATTTAGCATAAAGAAAACCCATCCCTGAGTTTGACCTTAGGCCACTATCTTGCAGTAAGCAGCTACGGCCATTAAGAATCTAGGATACAAATTTTGTTGATTAGAATTTACCCTATTGTGTACCCAGTCAAATAGGCGTCGTTTAACAGGGGATGGTGTAGTGCGAGTGAGGAAGTTGTTGAACTTGTGATCCTCATCCCATAGTGTTGGTGAATTCAATCTCTTTTGCCCTTACTTTTTATTTCCCCTAGCAGGTTCAGCTGTGGGTTGATTAATTCTATCTTGTCCATACACCCAGAATTTTCATTTTTATTTCTAGCTAACATTAACCTTTTTAAGTATCTGCTTTCTATTTTGTTGTCTTATGCGTATTTGCTTGCCCGGCTTATGCACCATTAGGGCGAAATCTGCGAGTAGATTGGAAAGAGTCGAGTGCTCAATTGAGCAGGGGGTATGGGAAGGCACAAACTATGAACAAATGGAACCTCCACGAGGAACTGTGAGCCAACATGGGGTTTAGGGATCCCGATGCCCTACGAGATCAATGAAGTCACATACACCCACTAGGGTGAGTGCACCCTCATGCATTATTCCCCCTGCTGAGGATGTGGTAGTGAGGCCTTATCTGGTGCCCCTGCTCCCAACTTTTCATAGTATGGAAAATGAAAATCCATACACACATCAGGAGATTTTGAGGAGTTTGCTGCAACTTTGAAAGGGTGCAACCGATGTAAGACTCTCTGCGAGTTGAAAGCCTTTCCTTCCCCAACCCTCAAAGGCGAGGTAAGATTTGGCTTAATTCTAGGCTAAGACTATAGAGGTGGCGGAATACGGGTAGAATTTTTGAAGAAATTCTTCGAGTGCACACGAGGACCAAATAGCAGAGCGGTTATACATTTCTGCGGCCACGATAATGAGAAGTTCTACCAGTGTTGGGAGAGGTATATGGAGACCATCAGTGCCTGCCCTCACCATGGCTTTGATACCTGGATGTTGGTGAATCACATTCATGATGGGATGTCCCCTGCTATGAAGCAATTTTTAGAAACCATGTGTGGGGGGGACTTCCTGAGCAAGAATCCAGATGAAGCCATGGATTTCCTCAACTATGTGGCTGAAACCTCCAAGGCATGGGATGAGACGAGCCAGGGAGGTAAAGAAAATAAAGCACACAACAAACCAAGGGGAGGCATATACTCCTTTGTCGGAGGATGTGGGAAATGAAAGCCAAGCTATCTTCTTTGACTAGAAGGTTGGAAAGAGCTTGAGTACGAAATCGGCATGAGAATGCGGGGCGGTGGCGAAACACACAATACCCTCTCCAGCCCTGTTTTAATTGCCAATCCACTAGTCACCAAGGAGAGCATTGCCCAATTGCTCCCTCAGTAAGGGATTTGATGCAAGAGCAGGCAAACATAGTGGGTCAAAGTAAGCCACCAACAAAACACCCCGTATAGAACACACACAATCAGGTGGAGAGGAATCATCTAATCTATCATGTGGAAGCAAAAGCCCGAAGCTTATGCTCTGAGGTTCCACGGCGGGAAGCAACATCCACGAGTTCCACTTCACGGCGACAAGCCCCACCCCTCATCCCCTGTAGAGTAAGCCATTGTGAATTTGAGCAAGGTTGTGGGTAACTTTGTGGAAAAACAGAAGACAGTGAATGCTCAAACCACTCAGAAAATCGAAACATTGGAAGGCACTCTCAACAAAAAATAGATGACTGCGATTTTCAGGTTTCAAGGTTGACCATGACCTTGAGTTCTCAAAAAGGGAAATTTCCATCCCAAACTAACCAAATCCCAGGAGTGCATGAATTAAGCTCTGCCGACCCCGAATCCGGAATTGATGAAGTAAAAGCATTGGTCACTTTGAAGTGGTAGAAGTCAAACCATCTACCTGACCAGCGATGGAAGATCGACGTAGTTGAACCTGAACCAGAGGATGAGGCACCAAAAGGGGATACAGTGAAAAAGAGTATACCTCCTTTTCCCGCAGCAGCGAAAAAAAAAAAAAAACCATCGACAGGACGGAAATATTAGAAGTCTTTGAGGCAAGTGAAGATCAGCATCCCTGCAGCGACACATGATTAAGCAAGTCCCCATATGCTAAATTTTTTGGGACCTATGCACGGTGAAGAGAGGTGCAAATGTCAATAAAAGAAGGCCTTCTTAGCGAGCAAGTCGGTGCTATCATTGAGTCACTGAAAACCTAGGTAAAATGCAAGATCCGAGGTGTCCTACCATCTCAGTTAATATCGGAGGCACTTGTGTTGAAGAAAGCCTTTAGACTTGGGAGCTAGTGAGATCTACATATTCAATGTACAAACAGTGGGTTTGGGAGAACTTAAGCCCACTTCCATCCACCTTTGTCTCTGGCCAATAGATTACATTAAATACTGAGGGACTATTGAAATTTGTTCTAATACAAGTGGAAAAAAATTCTGCTATCGATGGATTTTTCGTACTTAGCCATGAGCCGGTTGCGTGGGGAGCGACCATGTACCCATCATATTGGGAAGGCCATTCTTAGCTACTTAGTCCTGCATTATAAATTTCTGAAATGGGGTTATGCAACTCACCTTTGGGAACATGACCTTGGAACTCAATATCTTCCACTTAAGTAAAAAGCATATGCAACCAGTGGAGGATGACTGTGAAGAAGTCTGCATAATAGACACAATTCTTGAAGAACAAGCTAACGAGCGGCAGGTGTAAGATGTGCTAAACCAGGAGTTGTCTGACAACCTTGTAGAGCAAAAGGACCCCCAAAGCATGAGTTTAGTACATGGGCACTGGAGAAAAAAGGAGGAAATTCTACCTCTATTGTCGGGAGAGGAAGAAAATGAATCTCAGTGGATCTCAGGCCTCACAATGGAACTAAATATTCCATTTTGGGAAAGAAAGCAGACAGTGTCCGATTATTATATCATCAACTCTTTGACACTCCACGGGAAACCGATCTACAAATCCATGAGAGTAATAAGCAAGCTTTGGGGTGGAAAATTTTCGATTTCAAAGGTATCAGCCCAACAATCTGCACCCTCACATTTATTTAGAGGAGGAGTCAAAAGATGTTAGGCAACCACAGAGGAGATTGAATCCCCATATGCAGGAAGTAGTTCGCATTGAAGTCACATGAGTTGCTCTGGCTTGATGTGTGCAATATCGATAGCACTTGGGTTAGCCCAACCCAAGTCATGCCAAAGGTAGGGCAGCTTCTGATTACAAAGTGCAAAGGAGAGGAAATGCCCGCCCGTAGTACTACAGGTTGGAGGAGTTATGTATTGGTCTGAGAGAAGATTGAATGAGGTGATAAGAAAATATCACTTCCCTCTACCTTTCATGGATCAGCTCCTGGAAAGAGTTTCAGGCCACCCCTTCTACTGCTTTCTGGATGGTTATTCAGGCTACTTCCAGATTGAAATTGTTGTAGACGATCAGGACAAGACTACCTTCACCTGCCCTTTTGTACGTAATACTCTGGGAGGATGCCCTTGACACATGTAATGCCCTGCCACATTCCGAGATGTATGCGAGTATTTTAGGTGATACATTAGAACGCATTATGGAGGTTTACATGGATGATATCATAGTTTACGGGGAAATCTTTGACGAATGCCTTATCCATTTGGGAGCTGTCTTGCATAGATGCATTGAGAAGAACCTAGTGCTGAACTGGGAAAGTGCCATTTCATCGTGAACCAAGGAATAATGTTGGGACATGTCATTTCAAAGAAGGGGATTGAAGTGGACAAAGGAAGAAATTGAGCGATCTCTAAATTACCCTCTCCCACCAATGTGAAGACGGTGAGGCAATTCTTGGGGCATGCAGGCTTCTATAGGAGGTTCATATAAGACTTCTCAAAAATTGCCAAGCCACTTTATAAGCTTCGAGAAAAGATGCCAAGTTTGAGTGGGATGAGGAATGCGGTAAAGGTTTGAAAGAGCTCGAAACGCGACCAACTGCACCAATAGTAGAGCCCCTAAGCGCGGTTTGCCGCTAGAGGTTATGTCGCGATGCAAGTGACCTCATTTGTGGGGCGAGTTCTCGGACAAGAGTAGAGGGAAAACCGTATGGTTTACTATGCGAAGCGAAAACATTGAATGAGCTCAAAGATTACACTACCATTAAGAAAGAAAATTCTTGGCGGTGGTTTTATGCACGGACAGGATTTAGATGCGTATTTGATTAGGATCTGATATAATCATCTTCACAGATCATTCAGCTTTGAAATATCTGCTCACTAAGAAAAATGCCAAGGCTAGGCTTATCAAATGGGTTCTCTTACAACAGGAGTTGACACATGGTCGAGATAAGAAGGGTGTGGAAATGTGTTGTTGCCGATCATCTTTCGGACTAACCGCAGCACATAACACTTTAACCCTCAATCTGCTGATGAACCCGGAGGAATCTTTACTCCTTTGTGGATAGTGCTCCTTGGTTTGCCCACATTACTTCTTTGGTAACGGGAGTTGCAATGGGATGGAAAGCGGGACAAAGTTCTTCAATGCAAAAGTCCACTCATACTATTGGGAAGAACCTTATTTGTTCAAATACTGTGCTGATCAAATAATAAAAAGTGTGTTCCAGAAGGAGAACAAGAAGGGATACTCAGCCACTGCCATGACAATGCATGTGGAGGTCATTTACCTTCCTAAATGATGAAGGTCACTGCACGGGCATGTTTTATTATTCTTTGTTAAGGATGCCTATACCATGTGCAAACAATCGACAAATGCCAAGGTTGGGAAAAATCTCGTCGTCATGATGCTGATTAGTGCCCAAAGTGCTATTTTGAGCCTGATGAATAGGTTTTGAGTGCTTTAACACTAATCCTTATGAATTAAACGATTGTCGTGTGCATGTCCACTTAGTGTTTGATTTTTCGAGATTGTTTGGAGCGGGTTTTGCAGTCTTAGGAACTTCAGCAAGCTTGACTTCTTGAGTCTTTGAATGAGAATCCTCGATGATTTCAGAAATTTGAGGTGATGAAATGTCAAGATGCGTGAAGAATTGAAAGCGAAGTGATGAATAAAGTGCGGGAGGGATCATTAGTAAAGCGAGGAAACGAGGATCAAAGTTGGAATTTTCGCTATGATTGCAAAATTTCGCTGGGATTGCAAAAATTTCGCAATCATAAGCGAAATTTACGCCAATCCTAATTGAAAATGTGAAAATTTAAGCTAGGCTATTGAGAATTTTGCTAAGCTAGCGAATTTTCGCTATGCTAGCGAAATTTCTTTGCATAGCAAAATTCTTTTGCCCATGTGTTTTTGATGTATTTGATTCTAACGATACGTTTGACATTTTACCATTTGTCCCATATGTAATTTCATATTTTAGGCATTTTTGTATTTTCACACCTTTAGGGTTGACTATATAAGCCCCTCTGACTTTGTAACCTAAGCAACTTTCATTTTATAAAGTTTTCCCGCGACTTTCATTTTAGGTCTCATTTTGCTCTCTTCTCTCTCCTCTTTTCTCGTTTTAGGCTCTTAGAACACGCCTTGAGGGATGACAAGCTGAGGATGCTTGGCCAAGCCTCCTTAATATGAGAGGAGGGTTGCTAGCTTAGTTTGGGACTCTTTAAGGTTGTCCTCATGCTTTGATTATTCCCAGTCACATTTGCTAGTTCAAGCTTTCAAACTAGAGTTTAATGCCATTTAATGTCTTTCTTTTGGTCAATACTTGCCATGCTTTAGGGTTGATCTGCATTCTTAATGGTAGATGCAGCGACATATTCTTAGATATCATTCTTGAGCCATGGGAATGAGGTTAAATGCTAGGGTTTCATTGAGATAGGACTTTGAATGCTTAGTCGTAAGGTTGACTCAAATAGGAGTGGTTTTTTAGGGTTAGGTTTTATAGCTAAACAAGATCCGGTTTTGGCTTTGACTATATGTCGAATTGCCTAATGCGAGAAATAGCAGGGACAACTGTATGCCCCATGTTATCAAGCTATTGACCCCGAAGCCTTGAGGTTACCATTTCCTTCACTTTAAACTATTCTGATTAATTGAACAAACAACCTCCACTTATTTTTAACAAAATCCACGGAAATCCAAACAAAAGGCTCACCATTTTTCCAAACAACGTGCAAATCATTAGGTAGGATGAAAATATCTAAAGATATTGACATAGACACTATCTACTTTGCGTGGCTTGGCTAAGGCAGTGGGAGAACATAGGAAACAAATATGTGATTCCGCTCACCCCTACAGTAGCGCGAATCAATGCCCATGATTTATTACAGTTGTTGAGTTATTTGACATTTGGGGCAGCCGACTTCGCCAGGACCATTTCCTACTTCAGCCCGGATATACTTACATTCTCATGGGAGTTGACTATGTGAAATGGAGTGAAGCAATGCCGTGTAAACGAGATCACAAAGTAAGTATTGAAATTCTTAAAGGAAGACATTTTCTCTAGATTCGGGGTCCTCAAGCCATAATCGTGATAGAGCTCACATTTGCAATAAACCTTTTGATCTCTATCCAAGTGCGGTGTCAAGCACAAGTGGCCACCCCTTATCATCCTCATACCGGTGGCAGTAGAGCTAGCCCGGCTGGAAATCAAGACCATCTTGATAAGTGGTACATTAACCGAAAAGATAGGTCTCTCAAGCTGCTTGACTCTCTCTGGGCATACAGGACAACCTATAAGACCATTCTAGGCATGTCTCATGCTCCTTTGGTTATATAGAAGCCTGCCACCTACATGGAAATTGAATATAAGGCTGCAGTAGGCGTAAAATTGAATTTGGACATGGGCGAAATTTGGTCTCAAAGGCTCCTCGATATGATGAGCTAGAAGAACTAGAAATGATGCCAGCCTCAACTCCAAAATTGCAAGATAAGCTGAAGAGGTGGCATGATCAATGATAGCTACACTAAACATTTCCAAAAGGGACCAAGTACTACTCTGACTCCAAGCTCCACTATTTCAGCCCAGGCCCAAATCGAGATGGAATGGGCCATTCACATCGAAGTCTACCTCGTGATTCGATGGGCACCTTTCGGTACCAAAGACAATCGAGTGTTCAGTCAATGGCCAAAGCCTGAAGCCATATGCGGCTTAACACTCAGAGACAAGGAAATCCCTCCTTCGACCCTCATAGAAACCTCCTGAACACATATTAGGGGTAACTACAGTATCTCAGAAGTCCTATAATTTAATTACTTAAATTTTAGTAATCTTTTTATGCAAGTGCCTAATTTAAAATTTCACACAACATTAAAAAAAAAGTTAATATTTATTAGTATGGAAATTAATTACAACTCTCTAACATAATCATAATGGAAAAATTAAACCATAAATAAGGTAAGCTAAATTACAACACTCACCATATATAGAACATGAGACGATTAGATGACACCTCTATTGGTAAATTTGATATTTCATATCTTCCTTCATGAGAAAGGTCTTAAAAGACTCTCCAAAGACATCCTTTATGATATCTACTCCATGTACCTTCCCTTCTCTTAATAGTAATCCAACAAATACAACAAAGTTCTTGATATCTACAAGATTGTCATCCTTAACACTCAATGTTTTTTGTTTATTCCTTTGTTTCATAAATTTCTTTGAATCCTATCAAACATAGCATATGATCACATATATAAGAATTGTCCTAAATAGAATAAGTTTGGCTTATTAGCAAGAAATTTTTAGTAAAAAAATGAAAAAATAAAATAAAAACAAAGCACAAACATGGATGATATGAGTAGTAAGAATGACCAACTAGACATGCTCACGCCTTATCAAAAAACCTATTTTCATATAAGAGACAAGATTTCCAGAAGAAGTTCTTGTATTACATTTGCCCACGCCTTATTCATAAACCTCTTCTAGTAAGAAACAATTTCAGAAGAGATTCTTGTATTAGATGTGCTCACGCTTTATTCAAAAAGCTCTTATAGTTCAAGAGACAAGATTTCTAAAAGTTCTTAAATTAGACGTGTGCCACGCCTTATTATAGAACCACTAATGATTCAATAGAATTGATTTCCAAAAGAATTTATTGCATTAGATATCGGCGCCTTATCTAAAAACACTCTTTTGATTTAATAAGCAAAAATTCGGATGTAAAGTTTCTTGCATTGAAGCGTGCCACGCATGTCTAAAACCTCTTTTTGATTTAGAGACAGATTTCGAGGAAGAAGTCATTATATTAGACATGACCATGCCTTATCAAAAAACCTTTTTTGATATTAGAGACAAGATTTCCAAAAGAAGTTCTTGTATTACATATGTTCATGTATTCATAAACCTTTTATGAGTGAGATGATTTCTAGAAGAAATTCTTGTATTAGACGTGCTCACGGCTTATTAAAAAAACCTCTTATATTTCAAGAGACAAGATTTCTAGAAGTTTTTAAATTAGACGTGTGCCACGCCTTATTAAAGAAATTATGCTTATTCAATAGAATTGATTTCCAAAAGAAGTTCTTACACTAGAAGTGCCCACGAATTATCTAAAAACCTCTTTTGATTTAATAGAAAATTTTCCAGAAGAAGTTCTTGCATTAGAGCGTGCCACTCCTTGTCACTTAAAACCTCTTTTGATTTAGAGACAAGATTTCTAGAAGAAGTTATTATAGTGGATATGCCCACGCCTTATTAAAAAACCTCTTTTGATATAAGAGAGAAGATTTCCAGAAGAAGTTCTTGTATTACATGTGCCAACGCCTTATTCATAAACCTCTTCTGGTCAAGGGATGATTTCTAGAAGTTCTTGTATTAGATGTGCTCACGCCTTATTAAAAAACCAAGATAAGATTTCCAAAAGTTCTTAAATTAGAGCCGCTTTTATGCGAAGAACCTCGATTGATTCGTGATGATTTCCAGAAGAAGTTCTTGCACTAGATGTGCCCATGCCTTATCTAAAAACCTCTTTTTATTTTATAGACAAAATTTCCAGAAGAAGTTCTTGCCCTAAACGTGCCCATGCTTTGTCCAAAAACCTCTTTTGATTCAAGAGACAAGATTTCCAAAAGAAGTTATTATATTTGACATTTCCAAGCTAGGTTAGATTTACTTGAATAGTGCGGAATTCACTGGTAGTGCAACTAATTAAATGGTTAGATTTCTCAAGGGACAAATGAATTGAAATGGAAGACCATTTCTTGTGAAATTAACGCTTTTTTATCATGCTAAATTTTAGAGTAATATTATGCAAACTTTCTTTATTTTCCTTTATT
Source organism: Tetrastigma voinierianum (assembly GCA_016808115.1). Lineage (NCBI taxonomy): Eukaryota > Viridiplantae > Streptophyta > Magnoliopsida > Vitales > Vitaceae > Tetrastigma > Tetrastigma voinierianum. The sequence continues at coordinate 19,312 of JAEQBH010001266.1, read as the reverse complement.
TAAGACTAAGAAATTAAGGCTTTTTATTAGTTAGCATAGTGAAGACTTGGTTAATATATATATATATATATATATATATATATATATATATATATATATATATATATATATATATATATATATATATATATATATATATATATATATATATTTGTAGAAATGCTTTATGTGAGACGATACAATAGATGAACTAGTTAAAATAACATGGGATGCGAGAATGTCTAGTTGATATCGAGACATGATATAGAGATAAAAGGAAAGGAAGAAGAGGTAGGTGAGTAATTACAACATTAACAACAACTCAGTTTGTGGCACTCTTGACTCCAATTTCCATCCTACATCCACATTTTTGAAATTGAAATCATTTAAAAAAAATACACAAAAACTCATCAAATTTGTAAAAAAAAAAAAAACCCAAACATCGAATGGATCGGAATCAATAACAAATATCTTGTTGAATTTGAGTCATTTACAGTTTTATAGAATTGCCTCCTCATAATTTCTAGGATTTAGCATTAGATCATGGAAGTTTCTAGAATAACCCATGAAATATCAATGTGATTATTTTTGGGCATGAAGAAGTTGTGATCTTTGAAAGGAAAACGAGGAACTAGGAAGTAATAATGAGCATTTCCCGCAGGCTACTGAGCACAAAATGTAATATCCCAGCAAATGATGACATAAGTAATAAGATTAAACACATAATTTCAACAATCAAACAAACCAAAATCCACAATAATAACCAACAATAGCACAAAATCACATCATTCAAGCAAACTACAAAATCTAATAACATAAAAAGAAAAAAGTATCAAATCATACGGCTCTCCTAACGAAATCACGATTCACATATTTTATAGAGAAACAATGAGAATAAATGAAATCTCACGTCACGAAAAACCTTAGTAGATTTGATTTGATTTTATACTTGAGATAAGAAGTCAATCAAAATAGAGAGAGAGGAGTGATGTGGGAAGCTTTATGACACTTAGACGGGATCAATGGTGTCCTCGAATGATGGAGTAGAGTAAGAAGATGATCTCCATCTAAATCATGATGACCCTGAGCCGACGACCCGGTTGGCGGATCCGGACCGAAACCCAGGGACGCCCGGCCAAAGCCATTAATCAAATCAATTTATCAAATACATATCTTTAATGCAAGCATTTTCATTTTCAAATCTTTGCGGAAGCGGTTTCAATTTGTGGCAAACCCATAAACATTTACAAATTCAATGCAATTCATTTACAAAATATGCATTTACCCAAAAATGCCATTTTATTCCATTTACAACATAATATCCAAAATCGTATTCAGATATAGGTACAAAAATAAATTCGGAGTTGAACTCCTTTTGTTTGCAAGCGATATCATGTTAAAAAAAATGGTGAGGATGCATGTGGCGGGCATACTCAGTGAGGAACTACTGGATGACTCTGAGCTCCTCGACCTTGGGCCCGCTTTCGATCACTATCTATCACTCGGTACTTGTGCATTGATAAAACAATACGCTAAACATTTTCATGCTTAGTGGTTCTATATAGTTCTCTATTCCATTTCAGTTCAATATGAATCATGCATTTATCAAAATAATGCCTTTAATACAATGTCTATGTGTAATGTAAAGATGCTTGCACCATTACACTTTTTAATACTCGTTTGTTTTCGGTTTGTGATTTCACATAAGGCTATAGAGTCAACTTTCACGATAGATTCAGTTGGTGAATCTTGCCATGTTTGTCATTCAGTAGCCATGTGATTTCACATTCAATATTACAATCTCACATATGACTATAGAAGTCAACATTCATGACGAGATTCAATTGGTGAATCAGTCTGTTTGTCATTTAGTAGTAATGTGATTTCATTTAATATTACAATCATATGACTGCTATAGAAGTCAGCATTGTGACAGATTGAGTTGGTGAATCTGTCACATTTGTCGTCGGTAGTAATGTGATTTCATATTTAATATTACAATCTCATATGGCCTAAAGTCGGCTTATTCATGTGGTCGGTTAGCGATGAATCATCATATCATTAAATGTAATGTGATTTCACATTTAACAAATCTGATTACCTTCATGGCGAATTCAGTTTGAGTAGAATCAGTCATATTGGTCATTCAATAATACATTTCAAATCCAATTTACTCACATTACAATAAATTCACTTATAGTTGAATACATGTGCATATACGAATATTGACAAACATTTAAACTAATAATTCAAATCAACATACATAGAGCTTGAAATGGGGTGGAGTACCTAGAACAAACTAATTTATCAATCCACTTTTCTCTTTCGATGCAGTTCTGGTGGGATTTATTGTCTTCATAGCACCTAGTAAAATACAAATTTTCCACTCTTAGTGGTTGAGCGATTAATCGTATTCGCAATTTCGGCCGTAAGGTGGTGAGTCGATGCATTTCACTTAGTTTTCATTCTTATTTGAACCCCCATTAATCATAAAATGCGGTCAGCCAAACTATCGATTGTAAGAATCGAGACTTTTCGAGCAAAATAAAAATTTTACTTTTGTGAATAGTGAAGCTTGGCCAGAGGTGTAGCGGTCTTCTGTTGCGGTGAAGCACTTAAGCCTCGATGTAGTGGGGGCGCTGCGGTGAACCCAAGGGAGGCCTTTTGGCCCTTTGGGTTCGCTGTGACTGACCCTTTCATTGCTTGGCCGAGACTTTCTTTGCGGCGAGTGCCCACTTATTACTTGTGAGGGCTGTTGCCTAGATTCATTTCCTTCTTTGTGATATTTCTCAAAAATCCTCAAAAAACCCCGAACTAAAACATGAGATTCACTCCCAGACATCAAAATACCATCCCTAAACCAACCGTAGGCAAAACCATGGATGGATTGAGAGTTTCTAACTCAAACATCAAATACAACTTTCTAGGGTTTGGTTCTTACCTTTAATCCTTTTGAATCTTCTTCACCCAAGATGCTTGATCATTTAGAAGCAAGAAATGAGAAGAAATCACACCAAAATCACTTCTTCTTGCACCTTTAGCTTTCTCCTCTCACTCTTGTCTCAATGTTTTGCTCCAATGAGCATTCTAAGACTAAAAATGCCTTAATTCACGTTGCTACTAGGCCATGTTTGGCTTGTTCATTAAATCCATTTCTCATTTTCTCCCTTTTGGTATTCATTTGACTTCATTTATCATTTTAATTCCTTTTCATTTAAGCTTATTCTATTCTTGACCATAGGTCCTCATTTTGCCAAATTCCAAATTTGTCCTTTACACTTGGGTTAATTTCCGAGTCCAATCAATTCTCATTTAGCATATAATATTTGCATTTGGATCTTAGCCATATAATAATTTAATCAATATTCATTTAACAATTCCTGGAAAATACCCAAGTTAGCTCAATTTATACCCAGAATATATAATAATTTTTATTATAAAAATTCTAGGGTATTTTTGAGGCATTACACAAAATACCACCCCTCTTGCTAAAAAAACCCTAATAATCGTATTCCTTTTACAAAAAGGATAACCCTTTTAATGGCTGCCACTTCACAGTCATCTTAGAGGGTTTCACTTAACATAAAAAATTATTTATTTTTAATGAGATTTAAAAATTTTAAAAATTGATATAGTTTTTTTAATATAAAGGTGAAAAAAGTAATAGATAAATTTTAAAAATTAAAATATCATTAATTATTTGATAAATAAAAAATATTTAAAATTTGTTTGAATGTAAAAATATTTTAAAAAATTAAAATTGATAATAAGTTTTTTTTTTTAATAAATAATGTTCAGCAAAAATTGATAATTTTTTTCTTAAACTAAAGGTGAAAGGTAATAGATAAAATTTAAAGTATTATTACTTATTTATAAATATAAAATACAAAACTAATTAGTTGCAATCTAATAAATTCCAAAAATAATGTTTTCATATCAATGAAACTTGTAATAAGTGCCATAAAAATAAAAAAAACATGTACCAAATAGTGACGTTTTTAGCAAAATGTCATGGCATGTCTAATCTCAATAAGAATAATGACATTTTCTAAAAAAGGTCAAGGAATAAAACTTCATAAATTTGAAGTTTTGTTGTAGTGCATTTCAATCCCTTTATGACAGAAGACCTGATTATTAGTTCTTAAAAGTTTTTGGGTGTCCATGCTTCCCTTACCTTCAGCCTTATAATAGGCATAAATTGGCCTTCAAAACTTCGTGTTTGTTTCTTGGGTATAGATTACAGATGCTTACATTATTTTAGGCGTGTGTATGTTGCTTGAATGACAAATTCCTTTCCATATCAAACCTTATTTACCTCCACCCCTTCTCTAAATGCACCAAATTTTAAACTTATGGTCCTCTAGCATTTGTTCTCCCTCGTTCTTCTTCAACATTATCCAAACGACCACGCCGACTCCCTTGTCCTCCATCTTTATGCTCTAGTCTACTACCCTCTAGTTCTTCTTCCTCGACTTCCAAGAACACTTCACGGTGTACTGTGCCATTGTACCATCTGCTCCATTGAAAACTCACATGAGTAGTCTTCTTCTTCTCTCCTAGTCCTATCTCTTATGGTACTAAACCTATATGTTTAGAAGCTGCACGTACTTATACAACTCCTCCTCTATGCTTAACTCACTCGTCGAGACCCGGATAAAGTATTTTTATTTTCATACCCCTAAACTATATCTAGTTGAACATCTCAAGCACGCCCATTGCCTCTTTGCTTTTAATTATTCCTCACTATAAAACATCCATGGAGGATGGATATAAAGCCTTGTTGAACAATTAGACTTGGGAATTGATACCTAGTTTAGTTGATCAACATATAGTTAAGTGTAAGTGGGTATTTCGAACCAAACTAAAGGTAGATGGATCATTGGACAAGTTTAAAGCTAGATTGGTTGCTAAGGGGTTTCAATAAACACACAGGATAGACCCGATGAGACATTCATCTCGGTAGTTAAAGCTCTGACTATTAGGATTGTGTTTACTCTATCACGTGACACATGGGTAGAGTAAATCAACAAATTGACATTAACATTGCCTTCTTGAATAGGGATCTTGAGAAGAGGTCTTTATGACTCGACACAGGAGTTCATTGATCCTCATAGATATACTCATGTATCTCTGGTACATGAAAGCACTTATAGTTAAAACATGTACCTAGAATTATGGTTTGTGAGCTAAGGGGTTCTCTAAGTAGTTGGGGTTTTCATAATTCTATTTAGATACTTCTCTCTTTTATACCAGGAAATGGTAGAATGATGCGCTCTTGGTTTATGTTGATGATATCCTTATCATTAGAGAATGTGAAGAAGACGTCCAACAGGTGATCAAAGATTTACATGCTCAGTTTTCTCTCAAAAATCTTGGTCCAATCAAATACTGCTTATGATTTAAGGTAACACGTACAGCTGTTGGGCTACATCTTCTACCAATACAAATATGCATGGGATATGCTCTACAAAACTAACATGGTTGCAGCTAAAGCATGCTCCACATCAACATGGTTGAGCAATAATTTTTCCTTAATTGATAGTGAACCGTTTGCTTGTCCCTCAATATATCGGAGTACAATTGGTCCTTTGCAATACCTAACACTCACTAGACCTGATTTGGCATATCTTGTAAACAAATTAAGTTAGTTTTTGCAAGCACCCACTGTTGCTCATTGGCGAGCTTGCAAGCGTATTCTATGATACATAAAGGGAATCTATCTTATGGATTACTCTTCAAACCAACTCAATTTCTCACCCTTGAAGGATTTTGCGATGCCAATTGTGTTGGGTTTTGAAGGTGGCATCTCATGCTAAAGTAGAAGAAAAAAAAACTTTAATAAAAACCCTCCCAAGGATCCCTTGAGGTATCAAAGTTGGTTTAAAACAAGATGGAGTGCGAGATTTATACCTCACGTCGATGTAAACCAATCTTGAAGTGTGATGCAACCATGATCACCACCTCCTTAGTTTTCCTCTAACACTATCCACACGAAGAGTGGAGTCACATAACCTCGAGGAAACGGTCTCGGATGAAGTCGGGTGCTAGCTAAATCTAGATTCGAAAAGAAGCGAGCCAGGATTTGGCTCTTAAATCACACAAAGAGTGGGATGTTCTTCAAGAATACTTTCTCTAACTCAAGATCACTCTTTCTTGAGAAAAGTGGGCAAATGAGGGCCTGGGATTAGGGTTATCCATAAAGCTCCTTTTGTAGGAAAACCCTTGCCCTTGTAGGGTTATCCATAGGCTACACGCATCCCTATGCATTATGGCATGTTCCCTCATGGGCCTTAAGCCATGAACAAGCCTAAGCCTAATTTATCTCTTAGTGAGGGTTTTTAATCTCGGGATTCCACTAATCCTAGTTACATTCCCATTCTCGAATTGATCTTCCTCATATTTGGATCACATCGAATCCATTTTATAATATTGCGCTCTTTCTAAATTGTGTGACCTATTAGGTTCATGGTTTTGTTGGTCACTTGATTCAATTATTGAATCAAAGCAAGTCATGAGCGGTATCTAGCAACACATCATGACCTCCAATTCACTGGAGAGTCAGTGGTCTAATTGAAAACCCTTCCATAGACAATTGCTGTATAATTCGTCATTTCACCAATTTATACCCCACTTAGCTCAAAGCATGGACAAAGTGTAGCTCCCACTAGATTGGCTAAACCACATCTAGCCCAAGTGATATAAGATCTTATCCCTGGACTCATTACTCATCAGTCATGCACCCAAAGACACTCTTCATGACAATTCCACTATGGCAAGAGATTCCCGAGTAATGATTCCAACAAGAGGCCTTAGGTATATTCTCCCTTTATTTGGAGTGGTGAATCCCTTGTTGGTTACTAAATTACCTTTGAACACCTCGAAATTTATGCAGTCGTCACCACATGGCGACCTTTGAAAGGAAACAATGAATGAAGTCTAATTAGAGAATCAACATCCAAGATATCCTTAAGTACCACAAGTCTAAGGATACTTGCACCCTTGCTATGATGAGACAATCATTTACATAAAAAGATAATCCATATAATTGTCTCATAGTAGGTCTCCAATGTACTTAACTATTCTTAGCAAGCATCCACATGTCAACTCTAATCAACTCATGATCACAGTTTATAAGATCCACTACTTGATCCAATCAAGGAGTATGACTTGTGCTAGTCTATCTGGATCAACAATGTGTCCAGTCTCATTGATCCTATGACAATGGATAATTTAGATACTAACATAATTGCACATGATAGGAATCTTATCATCATGATTTCCTTCATGTTGTGTTATGTATCTTGGACTTCATTAATCCGATTAAAGATCTAAATCAATTCAACATATAAATATCAAATTAATGAAGAAGCCTTTCATATTAAACAATTTGTAACACGTACAATAAGTGCTAAGGGCGATTGCCTTTTGAACACTTCTCTAACAAACTCCCACTTGTACTAAAGCCAATCACCTTTGTATCTCATATCGCCGTGATGGAATGTGAGATCATACTTCTTTAGAGCGAAGCAGCGAGATCAGATACATTATGATAAGTGGGCATTTCTCTATCTTTACATCATGATAACCAAAGATTTCTCAAATCAAATGGTTTCACCCTGAGTGCTAGTTTGGACCTTTGATGAGATCGTGGTTCCTTTTGCTTTCATAATGGCTCCACTTTATCCCAACACTAAGGTATCATATCAACAATGCTAGGGACCATTCCTAGTTCATAAATGAACTACCTTGTCCAAACCACTTCCTAAGCTACCATCGGAAGCAACAATGTACTCTAATTCAGTTATAGAATCCACAGTCATCTCTTACTTGGAACTCTTCCTAGCGTTGTGCCATCGTTGATATGAATAATTTGCTTTGATTGAGATTTGGACTCATCTTTAATATCAAATTAGTAGTCGACATCTTACAATGAATCTCATCTCCATTAATCAAGAGCCATCCTTAGTGCTTCTCAAGTACTTGAGGATATTTTGACCAGAACACCCTATGACCTCACTTGAGTCCAACTGGTATCTGCTCATGACTCTCAAAGATAAGGTCTAATACGCAACATAACGTACATGATTGATCCTATAGCCGAAGCATATGAATTCATACTCATGCGTGTCCTCTCATCATGTGTCTTTGGACACATGGACTTTGAGAGGGTGATCCCATTAGACATGTGAAAGTATCCTCTCTTGGACTGCTCCATGCTAAACATCTTTGCTCCCAAGCTATGTATGGCTTTGTAAAAGACCAAGCAACCTCCTTGATCTATCTCTATAGATCTTTATCCCCAAGGTGAGTTGCTTCTCTAAGGTCTTTCATGTAGAATATTCTGATAACCAATATATTGATAGATTGTAACACCGAGACGTCGTTTCCAATAAGTAATATGACATCCACATATTACACTAGGAACACGATTCCACTTCTACTAACCTTCTTGTACACACAAGGCTCATCCATATTTTGTGAGAAACCATACTCTTTGATTGTCTTATCAAATAAGATATTCCAACTTTTAGATGTTTGCTTGATCAAAATGGATCTCTGAAGTTTGCATACTTTATTGCCATTTCCATGTTTGAAGACCTCCGGTTGTGTAGTGTACACATCCCTACTTAGGTTTCCTTTATGGAAAGCCGTCTTCACATCCATTTGCCATATCTTATAATCATAATGAGCAAAAATGACTAGGAGTATCCCTTATGGATTTAAGCATGCTCTTAGACTAAAAGTCTTGTTATATTCAACTCCTTGTCTTTGATGATAACTCTTAGCTATAACCTTAGCTTTATAGGTAATCACATTACCTTCCATTTTAGTCTTGTTCTTGAATATCCACTTGCACCCTATGGGTTTTATCCCTTTGGGTGGTTCAACCTAAGTCCATACTTGGTTGACTCACATGGAATCCATCTCTTACTTCATGGCTTCAAGCCATTTATCAGACTCTAAACTATTAAGAGCTTTAGTGTAGGTAGTAGGCCCACCTACCTCTACAATCAATATGTTCCATTGTTCACCAATGAAATTCATTTCTCTAGGAAACTGATACATATTGATGAAATAAGAACAAGGATCCACTTCAAATACGGTTGGCCGATCCTGAGAAAGGACGAAAAAGCTTCAAAAGGCTTTGATGGCCTTGTGAAGGAGTTTATTTAGGCCAGCCAGGTTTAAGAAAGAGGCAAGTCAAATCAAGCATTTGAAGGAATTGGAGCCAATAAGGAAGTTCAAAAGTTGATGCAGAAACTTCTACAACAAACCTTGGGAATTCAATCTTAATTATGGAAAATTTAGATTCGGGAGTTTCTAAAACCTTAGAAACACTAAATATATTTCTATTTCCAAATATTTTGAGTCTTATTACTATGTTGATTTGGAGTTGTTATTTAGAAAGATTGTTTCTCCAAGTCAAAGTAATAATTGCTTTATTTAATTTAGAAAGTCTCGTTTTCTAAGTCAAAGTAGGAGTTGTTTTAATTTATTTAGAAACTATGGGGCCTATATATACCCCCTTAATGTAGTCTTATGAAGAGACATTGATGAACACAAATTCTTTTGTGAGCTTTTCTTTACTTTATGGTTCTTGTGAAAACTTTCAAGCCTATCAAGGTTAATTCCTTATAGTGTTCAAGCTTATGGCTCTTGTTTCTTTTATAATCAAGGGGATGGGGTTACCATCCTTTGTTCTTATGGCTTTTGGTTCTATAACAAAGGGGACGAAGATGCAACATCTTTTCTTACGGTTCTGATTCAATATAGTAAAGGGGACGAGACTACTATTCTAGATCGTGTTTAAAGACCCTTGGAGTAATTCACAACAATTGGTGGATCTCGAAGCAACAAGCAGTGGGGTTTGCATTATTTTTGTATCAGGGATTTGTCTTTCAAATGTCAATTTGGTAACTATCTTAATTTTAGTTGTTTGACATTTCATTGAGTGCAAAAAAAAAAAAAAAAAAAAAATAAAAAAGGAAATCATAAAAAAAAAAAAAAATTCAAATAAGAACAAAAAAAAAAAAGAAAAAAAAAAGTGAAGTTCAAGAGTGGAAAAAAGCAAAGTGATTTTCCATTTTTCAAAAAAAAGCCAAATGTTAGTGAAAAAATGAGTGAAACATGTGAGGGTGTTTTGTGAGGTTTTCTTTTTTATAATTCTTTCCTTTAATTTGATCATGTCTTGTATGATGCTTCAAATAGGAGGTGGGTAGGAGCGATCCTTCATCTTGCAAACCATGCAAACAACACTTTTTAAGGTGGAGGTTCGGATAGATGACATGCGAGATCAGATTGAACAAAATGAAGAGGTGCTGAGATGAATACTTCCTCTAACTCAAAGACATGAGAGGCGTGTTTCGGTAGCCTTGAATCATAAAGAGCTTAAGAATGAATTGAAAGATGAAAAAGAATATCTGATTGAAGAAGAGGCGTTGATGACAAGGAGTGTTTTGAGTGCCCAAGTGAAGGAGGACGTCATTGAGCAACAACGTGGGAACGCTTTCCATACTCGTTGCCATGTTAATAAGAAGGGTTTTATTTTTATTATTGATGGTAGGAGTTGTGCTAATGTTGCTAGTGCTTTGTTAATTGAGAAGCTACAATTACAAACCGCAACACCACTAGACCACATGGGTTGTAGTGGTTGAATGATAGTAGGGATGTGAGGGTGCAAAAGCAAGTGCTGATGTCATTTTCAATGGGGAAGTATCATGATGAGGTTCTTTGTTATGTCATCTCTATGCATGCTTCTCATATCTTATTAGGCAGGCCTTGGTAATCTAATAGAAGAGGCAACCATGGTGGTTACAAGAATCATTTTAGTTTCTTGAAGGGCAGGAAGCTTGTAACTCTTGTACCATTGTCACCAAAATAGGTGTATGAAGATCAAGTGAGGTTAAAGCAAGAGTGTGATTAAAAAAAGAATGAGAAAAAAAAAAATAAGAAGAGAAAAACAAGGAAAAAGAGAATTCCAAGAAGTAAATAGAGTGAGAAGAAGAAAGAGAGTGAAAGAGAAAATGATATGAAAGTGAACAAAGAAAAATAAGAGGAAACAAAAAGAAAAGAAAGCTTCTATGCAAAAAAAGAGTAAGATCAAGAGCGATTTTCATACTAACAAGCCTATGTTTGAGCTTTTGTTCAAAGTGACGCTTTTGAACATTAACGATCTTGATTCTTCTTTGCCTAGTGTTGTTTCTTCTTTGTTACAGAAGTTCGAGTATGTATTCCCCGAAGATGATCCTAGTGGTTTGCCACCAGAGGAGACAAAAGAGCTTCGATGGCAAGTGGAGGAATTTATTATTCCATGGCAAGTGGAGGAATTTATTATTCCATGTGCTATACATGTACTACTTGTATCCAAAAAGGATGGTGCATGAAGGATGTGTATTTATTTTCGTGGCATCAACAACCTTATGGTTAAGATTCGAGGATGAATCTTTTCGAGGAAGGAGGAGTGATGAGAATCAAAGCACAAATGATCCGCTTCAAATGACGATTAGGCCAATCGCAAGAGCAAGGGCCAAAAAGCTTCAAAAGGATTTTAATGAGCTTGTGAAGAAGTTTATTTGGGCCAACCCATCTTTTACAGAATAGCCTAAGTCAAATCAAGCATTTGAAGGAATTAGAGCCAACAAGGAAGTTCAAAAGTTGATGTAAGAACTTCTATAACAAACCTTGGGAATTCAGATTTAGGAGTTTGTGAAAACTTGGAGACACTACATATATTTATATTTCCAAGTATTTTGAGTCTTATTACTATTTTGATTTGGAGTTGTTATTTTAAAAAGATTTGTTCTCCATGTCAAAGTAGTAGTTGATTATTTAATTTAGAAAGTCTTGATTTCTAAGTCAAAATAGGAGTTTCTTTAATTTATTTAGAAAGTATGGGGCCTATATATACCCCCCTAATGTAGTCTTTGGAAGATTATTTTGTGAGGTTTTCTTCAATTTATGGTTCTTATGAGAACTTTCGAGCCTATAAGGGTGAATTCCTTATAGTATTCAAGCTTATGGCTCTTTGTTCTTTTATGATCAAGGGGACGGGGTTACCTTCCTTTGTTCTTAAGGCTTTTGGTTCTATAAACAAGGGGATAGAGACTAATGAGTCTAAAACTCATATATTTGTAAGCTAATTTTTCAAGTATATTTCAAGCTTAAAAGTCTTATTTAATGTAAAATTATGGAATTTTCACTCAGATTTATGTATTGCAGATACTTAAAGAAAAGAAGCAGGAAAGCAATAAAAACAAAAAAAAGGGAAGCAAAGGCAACAATGTTGCAACACCAAAAGAGCAATGTCGCGACATCGTATGGAGAGTGTCATGCTAGTTACTCCAATGTTGTGACATCGATGGATATAGATAGAGAGTAGATTCTTGATGTCATTGTGGCACTATGACATTTCCGTGACAACATTTGCTTAAAGACCGCCGAAACATGTCAAGCAATGTCGTGACACCAAAAGAGCAATGTCACGACATTGTGTGGAGAGTTTCAGACCGGTTACTTTAAATGTCGCAACATTGGTGCAACATCAGTTGAAATAGATGAGCAGAAGAATGCAATGTCGTGACATTTCCACGGCATTAGGATAAAGCCTCATCATGGAAGACATCATGTGAAGAATGTCATGACATCAACAAATGACTTACAAGTAATGTCGCAACACTAGGGCAAGGCTGTAAGAGCAAAAACATTAGTTAGCAATGTCGCAACATCAAAGAAATGTCGCGACATCAAAGCGATAATAGCGACATCGGGAACAAAATTATTGCAGTATCGACATCGAGACCCCGAAGCTCCCAAGTTAAAACACTAAAGAGCCAATGTTGCAACATCAACTCAATATCGCGACATCAACTGAAGTGAGTAGAGCTGAAAAGCAATGTCGTGACATCAAAGAAGTGTCGTGACATCGAGTAACCCCGACGACCGAGCGATTGTCGCGACATCAACCGATGTCGCGACGCGAGAGAAGAGCAATGTCGACGCATCAACGAGTGTCATGACATCAACCGATGTCGCAACACCGGAAGGTAATGTCGCGACGTATAGGTTGATTCTAATGTGCATCTCAAATGTCGACATCATCATAAAATATACGACGTTAACTAATCATTGAAAATTTAAGTACTTGATGAACTTTCAGTAATCGGCGACATGGTCGATCCGCGACATTGACAACTCGCGTTAATCGTGACATGTGACTAGGGTGGGAATTTATGGGCTTTTGGAAGTGCGTGATTTTCGCCTCGTTTTTAGGGCCCAATATCTAAAGCCTATAAATAGAAGCTCCTAGGAACCAGTGTGTAGTTTTGGCCGATCTTAGAATTTTTACGCTTTTGGGAGGAGCTGAAATCTCCTTTGTATATATTTTTGTAAAGCTCGAGAAAAATATAATTTTTCTGAAAAATGGCAAAACAGTAAATTGCTGGAATAGTACATGTTGAAAACTTGAAAATTTTCTAGATCTTGGATGATGAAATGGATCTCACCGTTTGATTCGTCACGAGAAATCTAGTTACCTAGACGAATTTTGTCAAATTATGAGATAGTTGGATTTTCATGTTTTTCGGGGTGATGGGTGTCTATGAACTCCCAAGGACGAGATTGTTTACGAAAATCTTGGAAGTTGGGAAATGACTTGAGTTATTTCATGGGAAATAATTTGAACTTAAACGAGGGAGTGAAATATATTGCTTCGGGCAATCGGACCAGGAGCAAGGGTGAACTCACGTGGCTCGGCGTGGGCAGCTCATCTAAATAAGAGCTTAAGTTAGGACGAAAAGGGGAATTAGGGCAAGGAAAGGCCCATTTTCCTGGTTGGACTAAGAGAGAGAAGAGAAGAGAGAAAAAGGAGAGCCAAAGTCTTCCATCCAAGATCTACGGAGTTTTGTTGGTCGGTTTTCATCAGGCCAAGAATAAAAACTCATTGCATCGACAAATGGTACACGTGGGTACCTAGAAAGAAGGATTTTTCCGAAGATCCAAGAAAGAAGATTTCGGGAAATAGAAGTTGTCGGGTTTAAGAGGCTTCCTACCTATGTATCTACGCTCTAAGAGGTAAGGGATTTTTTCTACTTTGGCTCACTTTCCATCTTTGGGCCGGGAAAAGAGGGTTTTTCGTTTAAGGGGGCCTGTTTGGCGAAGAAAAGCTGGATTTTCGAGTTCTTCTCAATGTTTCTTCCCCTAGGCGAACTTTCTCATGGAGATTGGTTTGGCAGGGAAGGGCCAGCTGTGGGCAGAGGATTAAGCTTTAAGAGATGCTGGCGTGGTCATCAGCTTAGGCGACCATTATAATAAGACATTACGGTTTGCCTGGCGTACATTTGCTTGCTTAGGCGAACCACTTCACCTAGTTGAAGGAAGGCTACACCTAGGTGAGCCTGTGACTTGAAACTGTGGTTTGTTATGACCTATTTGGTGTCGGTTTCATGACCCGGTCTGTGATTGGTTGTGGCTTGCTTTAGGGGCCAATGTGTGACTTGATTGAGAGTGTCATTGCTTGACTAAGAGTGACATGTTTGAATGTCAATACGTGTGTTCTAATGTATTGACATGTGATGAGTTTTAATAATGCGAATGGCCATGACATGGCTTGATTTTGAAGTGTGTCACTACTTATGATATAGTGACTGTTTGGATATGTCAATATGAGTACTCCAATGTATTGACATGTGATGAATTGGTATGTGCAATGGCCATTACATGGCTTAATTATGTGTGTCATTGCTTAAAGGTAGAATGACATGTTGCATGTGAATGTTGATATATGCTTGTATGATATATTGACATGAATGAAATGATGTATGGAAGTCATATGCAGGTGATGTGATTGTCCATGACATTCGGTAAGTGGTGTGGATTGTGTTGTCCATGTAGCATTCATTATGCATGTGACATGATTGACCGGGATGAATCATGTGTGCATTTTAGTTGAATTATCGATGTTCTTTACAACTAAAATGCATGATTCACAATCTTTTTCATTAATGTCACGCTAATCCCTCATATTATATTGTTCTATAGAATATGGCAATGTTGGAATCAAAATGGCAGCTAAATGACAGAAAAATAGAACAGATGTAGAAATGACAAAAAGGCAGCAGCAGAAAGGCTACTAGTTTGCCACGGCGAAGCCTTCGCGCGAGAAGGCCCCGCTGCGTGAGCGAGTGGAATTGAGTTGAAGGGCCTCAAACTACGGCGGGCGGCCAATGGCTTCACCGCTGCGTGAGTGAGTCCTTTCAAATGGGAACTCGTCGAACCCTAATCTTTTTAGGCCATTGATGGGCCCGCGTCTAGAGGTATAAAAGAGAAGATTTTTTGAAGCAAAAGTGATTCGTGCCACAGTAGGGATCTTGGGAATCCATGATATTTGTATCTAGATTCCTCTACTTTGGCCATTGTAGAAATACTTGCGATATCGTGATTCTAGGGTCGAACTCGGGGATGGGTTTCTTTGCACAAATGACTAACAACGAGCCCCGAATTGGAGAATTCAATATGGATTTTTTAGGGTTTTTGGTAAACGAGGAGTTGATGGTTTAAGCGAAAATAAAACAAGTTAAAATTGTAAAAATAGGAATTCCTTGTAGTGTTCGGTCATTGGGGCTAGGAGTCTGGGGGCGGCGAGGTTCTCAGGGACTCTTTTCCTCGCGTTGGGGAGGATGACATATCTCCCAAACCGGTTCTTCATTTAACTATAAAAACTAACCCTAAATAACTATCTTTGAAAAATTGGTATTTGCCTTCCATTGATGGTCTCGAATAATGAATAACATCACCTTGACTCACTTTCCAACAGCTAATAAATGATAACTAATGAATGTCATTGTATCTAACAATAAGTATACAATGAACCTTAAAGCTTTCCAAGTACTGGCCGTTTACAGTGATTCGAAGGGATCAAACCTAAAATTTGGAGAAAAATAAAAATATCCTTGAATCGCCTTTCAATAACCCATAGATGGTAACTAACGGGTGTCAATGGATCTGACGATAAGCATCCAGGAACCCAGCTTATCAAATATTGATCATTCATAGTAGAAGGGATTAAAGCCTACGTTATTTGGGAAACCATAGTATTGAAAATACCTCAGATTAAAACATGGAAAAACCACCGATTGCCTTGATCCACCTTGATAGCCTTCCACTCCAAGGAAAAATAGCTTTGTAGCCGCTCATCCTCAGTTTTCATCCTCGGAGGATGTTTAGCAGCAGAAAGAGTGAGAAAAGGGAAAATGGGAGAGAGAAAGGAAACGGGAAAGCTGGAAAGCAGATTTGAAACTTATGCCCAATTTTATTGGTTAAATGTTTATTTTTTACGATTAGCGGCAGGATTTGTAGCCAACCCCTTTGCAAATTAAAGAACCAAAATCTAAACTAATACAAAGGATAAAATGGGAAAAAAAAAACCAAAAAGGGAGCAAAAGTAGCAGGCCCAGGAAGTGAGGGTGAATAGTGGCAGTGGCAGGATGGTGAATAGTGCCGCAGGAAGCCAATTTTGTAGCTGCTCTAATTTCCTTGTATTTTCTTCTCTTCTTTCCTTCTAGTCTCTGATCTGCAATGCTGAGTTTGACTTGAATTCTTCGTGCTTGGATCGACTCAACAATTTTGGCACTATTAGCTGTAAAAGCGTAAGAATTTACTTACAGTGATTAGTAGAATATGAGGGGACCTTAATGTGTAAGTGGGTTGTCTGATTAGTACATAAAAATGCTCAAAACACAGCAATAAAGCAGATTCAAAATATCACTTTTTGAGCACTAATAAAAGGATTAGTTGAGAAGAAGAAGGAGGAACGAGGAGAGGAGAGATCGATATAGGCCAGTTCGGAAAGATCGCGAAGACGAGAGTTTTTACATTTGTTTCTTCCTTCAACCTACTTTACATGATTCAAATTCTTCAATGCAATAGATAATATAGTGAACTAATTCTTTTCTCTAGGGTTTTTGCCAGCCTAACCACCAGTTTGATGGATTGATTTTTAGTTTTGGCTTGTGAATATTAATATGGGTTCATGTTGCCTTTGATGCAGGTTTAATTACATGTTATTGTCTGGCCGACCGTGACATGCTAAAGCTGGGAGTTTGAGATAAAGAGAAGATAACTTCTAGGGACATGGTTACAGAAACACTTGGGTAGTCGAAGAATAGAGATATTCCAGACTGCAAGCGTGGCGATAGGGTTTGCACAATTAAGCTTTTCGGAGTCGAGGGGTTGAGGCAGAGATGCAATACATCCCATTGGCGAGATAGGCAAATATATCTCGAGAGAGTATTCTTGTAGGAAAGATCAACTTGCCAACATAACTAATATGAATACTTCAATAAGTCCTTACTTGAATTGACATCTATCAAGTGCGGTAGGAGAAGGTAAAACCCTAGGCTTCTCATCATCGATATAATTCAATACACGCAATTTAAGTTTTTGTTAATTCTAGTAATTTAGTCGTAATTCGCTTTAGGATTAGATCCAAATATTGTCAAAGTCATTAAATCAGTAGTCAACATGCTTCTCTTTGAGGGAACAAAACTTGACTAACCACTACACTACGTCAACTAGACGCATATACTTACGCACACGGGTTAGCGTTTCCCACCTAAATTTTGCACACTCACTTTCGGCCAGTCAAGTTTTTGGCGCCATTGTCAGGGAGAAGTTTAGTGTTGATATTGACAACCCTGCCATAGATAGTACTTTGGATCAATTTTACTTTCCTTGGTTCTTCTCATTTCTTGATCATTTCTTTTTACTTTTATTCTTGGTTTACATGTTTTCTTTTACTGCACCAGTCTCGTGATTTAGTTTCGTTCTTATCCTATGATTTCAGGAAAGTATTTAGAGTGCATGCAAAGACAAGGGCACAGGGAACTACTTCCATTTTGATCTGAACGGAAACGGACCTTCAAAAATGATGCGTAGAAGCCCACGTAACCCGACTGAGAAATCATGCAACATCCGATGAAGCGTGAGACAAATTCATGATAAGGTGAACCAGGTGAATCGAATAGACAAAACTATGAAATCTAGCCGCCCCACACCCTTTGCCTGGCGATGTGCATATGCTACTCAAGGAGTTTGCCTTGCCACCTACAGTTGTTCAGTCAGCTATACGTCGACCACCCATACAAGCTAACAACTTTGAGCTGAAGGGAGTAATGTTGCAAATGCTTCACTATATACATAGTGAGAATCCAAATGCGCATTTGACTAGCTTTATTGAAGTCTGTGACACAATCAAGTATAATGGGGTAACCGAAGAAGCTTTCAAACTACGACTTTTCCCATTGTCGCTTAGCGATCGGGCTAAACACTGGTTGACCAGCCAACCTCCAGACTCCATCACCTCATGGAATGACTTGGCGCAGAAATTTCTGACAAAATTTTTCCCACCCTCGAAAATAGCTCAATTGGTGTAAGAAATTAATACGTTTAGACAATTTGAGGAGAACCTAGGCGAAGCTTAGAGAGATTTCATGAGCTATTGAGGAGGTGCCCACATCATAGATCATGTGGATGCGAGTGCCTCGTTCCCAATGGTGCGACTCGGCTAGGAGAATCGTGATGCTTGGCGGGAGGTGCTGCGATGGAAAACCACGAATCAAGCCTATGAGATCTTGGAGGATACAACTACTAATACTAATCAGAGGCTCCGAGATAGATCAACACCTAAAGAAACCGCCCAGCGGTAGACACAGAGGTTCGAGTAACACGGTAAACCATGTTGCCTAGTTAACTAGACGATTCTTGAAGAAACGGGTCACCGATGGAATGCTGTGAATAATCAGGTAGGAGATTTGTGAATCTTGCGGTGGCGGCGGTCGATGTCATAATAGGGTTCCGGATCAACAAAATTTATACCTAAATTCCTCCTACTGCCGTAGTAAAACTACTGCAAAATAGCGGCTCTAGGATCGAACACAGGGATGGGTTTTCTTCGTACCAAATGATTTATAGTAGGCTCAAAATAGTGAATTTGTTTTGGATTTTCAGGTTTGGTTAAAAGGGTGAGGTTTTGGGGTTTAAAGCGAAAATAAAAACAAGTTAAAATAAGTAAGTGTAAAGAAATCCTTGAAGTGTTGGGGTGCTAGGTTAGGTTGATAGGGTTACAAAGAGGTCCTCAGATTCATTTCCTGCGTTGAGAGGATGACACATGGTCAATTCCCAAATCGGATCTTCATTTAGCTTTAAAAACTAAACCTAATAATTTCCCTTTTGATAGAAAGCATTTATGGTTCCTATAGTGAAAATCTATCACCTTGACCCATCCTACAATGATTCGTAAAGGGAAACTAATGAATCTCAGTGGATCTAATAATAAGCA
>JAEQBH010001264.1:0-326029 GCA_016808115.1 Tetrastigma voinierianum | reverse complement strand
ACTTTTAAGACTAATCATATCAATTAAGCCAATTGAGGTGTTCAGTCCACTTAGTATCACTTATGCCATTGCGAGGTTATTTTGGTTATTTTGCAGGTTTTTGCATGCCTTGCCAATTAAGTTCCAGTTCATTGACATCGAGATACGTGGCTTCAACCATGAAGATTTGAGAAACTATTTTCAGCCATCAAAAATATCAAGATTCAAGGAAGAAGAAGGCAAAAGTGGATGAAAAGGAGCAGAGAGAAGTTAAAGTATGGTGAAGCAAAACAGCAACCTAGAAATTTCGCTATGATTGGAGAAAATTTCACTGGATTGCGAAAATTCTCGCAACCATAGCTTAAAATTTCGCAATCCTAATAAATTGAAACTCGCTTAGGCTAGCGAAATTTCGCTTTAGTTTAGCAAAAATTCAGATCGTGCTTCAGCTTAAATTAACCAATTTCTTTATCTCATATTTTTCGCTAGGTTAGCGAATTACTTTAGATAGCCAAATTCTCAATTTCAAGATTGTACTTCACAAGACACTTTGGCTATCCTATGAAATTCTCCCTTGATAGAGCTAAATCTCGCTCAAGTAATTTTGTGTATTTGTTCCTAAACACTACGCTTTTTGGGTAAGATACCACCTTGTCCCTTGTATCACCCAATGTTTTAGGCACTTTGTATTTTTCGCACTTCATACCTATAAGTCCTCACATGATTTTGTAACCCTAAGCAACTTTTGCATTTCAAGAAGAATTCTGCAGCTATATTTGTATTTGCTTTTCCTCTTCTCTCTCATCTTTCTCTTCATTTTCTATAGCCGCTAAACACTCCCTAGATGACAACCTGTTGCTGGGATGCTTCGCTGTTTTATGTACTTTGAAGAGTAAGGTGGCTAGCTTGGTTTTCGGGGCGGCCAGTAGGGTCCCTCAGTGTTTTAAATGCTATGTGTACTGTATTTATGGCTCCTGGGTTTTTCAAACTAGTTTAATGCCATTTGAATGTCATTACTTACACACATTTTATATAAAAGTTAGGTACAAGGTATACTTATTGTTGCGCACTATTCTTTGATGGGCCTTTTACGATTACACGAAATGAGGCTTGAAAGGTTAGGTTTTAGAACTGAAAGGGTCAGAATGTGATGCTAAATTATAGATTCAAATAAGAGTGGTTCTAGGGTTAGTTCTTATGCTTAAACAAAGATTGATCCGGGTTATGGCTTTGACTATATGTCACTTGCCATAAAGTTAACGAGGATAACCCGTGAATAATCGATAACCCCCATGTTATCAAGCTAGTGGCCTAAACCTTCAAGGTTACCATTTCACACTTTCATTTAAGCCATTACAGCTTAGTCAAGAACCAAACAACTCCCACTACTGAACAAATCCACAACCAAAACAAAAGCCTCACCATTTTCAAACACTTATGCAAGTCATTCATAGGATGAAAACTCCATCCCCGTGTTCGACCCTAGGACCTATGTTGCAGTAGCCACCACGGCGTGATGAAGAACAGGAAAGTTGTACCTCTTGTTTGATTCCCGCCACCCCTACCGTGGCACCTAATCAAAATGGCGCCGCTGTTGCATTGCAGCCAAACCACGCTTGATGAGTTGAAGTGTACTTGTAATTCACATTACAAGTGAAGGTGACCTTTAATTCTTTTGACTTTTACGTACAATCGCAAGTTTTCACTACTGTTACCTGCATCATTTTGTTTTTCATACAAATCGCTTTTATTTTAGCTAACCCTAACTTTGGCAAGTCATAGTGTTCTTGTTTTGTTTAAATTTTGTGTGAAGGTGTGTTTATGCGACTCGACGTAGGGACATCGTGCAGACATCGCAAAGAGCGAAAATTCAATTGGAAGAGACCGGGAACTACAGCATAAAGTGACCAAATGGATCCTCCCGAGGAACAAGCAGAGTCGCCTGTGTACCCCCAAGAATCCAACAAAGATACAGTCGATGAGGACCACATACACCTCCAAGAGTTAGTGCCCCTCTCCCGCATCATACCTCCCAGCTGAAGATGGAAGGAGTCTCATTCGTGTGCCCCTACTCCCCACATATCATGAAGAAATGAAAACCCATACACCTGCTATTGGGCGGTGGGGATTTTGAGGTGAAGTTTGCATTACCTTTAAGGATGGTATGATGGACAAGGGATTTGTCGCTTAGTACTTCCACCGACTTCATGATAAGGCCAAGATATGGCTTAACTCCCTGAGGCCCATAACCATTAGAAATCAATGAGCCGTGAAGTGTAGTTTTTGAAGAAATTCTTCAGTGCCTACAAGACTACACACTTTAGAGAGACAACCTACATATTTACGCTTCTTGACAATGAGAGGTTCTACTCAAAGGTCGAGAGATTCATGGAGACAATAAGTGCTTGTCCACATCAGGCTTCGAGACGACTGAAGAAGGGAACCACTTATGGTATGTCCTCTCGCCACAGCGCCATTGAGACCATGTGTGGGGATTTTTCATATGCAACCCATGAAGCCAGCGGATTTTTTGAACCACGTGGCTGAAACTTCTAAGGGTCAGATGAGCCAAACCCGAGAGAAATAAAATGAGGGCCTCACCCAACCTTGCGGTAGTGGGGAGGAATTTATAATCATTGAGACATGGAAATGAAAGCTAGGGATTTCAACCTTAGCTAGGAAGGTGGAGGAGCTAGAAGGCAAACGACTCCATGGAAGTGAGGCAAAGGATCAAAATCTTGCACAATAATCCCCGCACCAATTTCCAATCCACCGCCCACCCGTAAGAACAAGATCCTATGGCCTCTGCTGGAAGGATTCGACGCTGACATATGCACGTCGAGGTCAACATAAGCCACCACAACCTATCGCTCCATATGGAATACCTACAATTCCACTAGGAATCACCCTAACTCTCAGAAACCTAATCCCCATTGTGGCCCCCAAAAAGCCAAACCACGCTTTGTCTCCACCTCTCAACCACAAACTACCACTATCCTCTCCGTGGGAACAAGCCATTGAATTTGAGTAAGGTAGGCAACTTTGTGGAAGAGCAAAAGGGGATCAATGTACAACTAGCACAAAGGATTGATACTGTAGAGAGCACACTTAACAAGAGAATAGATGGGCTTGAGAGCAATCTTAACCAGAAAATTGACAACCTGCAGTATTCAATCACAAAGATCAACAAACTGCTGGAGGTACAGGAGAGAGGAAGGTTTCTTCCCAACACTAACCGAAAAGTAGTCCATGAGGTAGGTTCATCCGAAGAATTCAGAATGGATGAGGTGAAGGCAATAATCACTTAGAGAAGCGGAAAAGAGGTTGATCAGCCCATGCCCAGCCCGTTGAGAAACCGGGAATAAGAATTGTGAGCCATAACACATTTTCCCGGGAAGGAGGACTCAATGAAGCACCGCGATGCAACATTTCCATGTGCACTAAGAAGTAAGAAGAAGGCATCCCCGCCAGTGTGCATCCCAGAAGTCCCAAGGCGTGAAGGTGAACATACCCCTGACATCATCATCAAACAAGTCCCCGCCTATGCAAAGCTAAGGACCTTCAGACAATCAAGTTATGTAATGGGCATTGAGAAAAAGGCATTTTTAACCCAGCAAGCCGCTATAATCCAAAGCAAGAACCTGGGCCAAATACAAGGATCCGTGATCCCCACAATTTCTCAGCTTAATAGTGGACTAGCATAGACAAAGTAATCGCTTGATTTAGGAGCCACAGAACCACCATTATATCACCAGTGTATAAGCAGCTAGGTTCGAGAGCTTAAACCCAACATCACTTCATCATCGTCGATCGATCGCAAAGATCCCAAAGGGGATAGTTGAGGATGGGTTAGTGGGTAGACAAATTTAATACCAAGACTTTGTAGTGCTTGACACCGAGCCACAGCAACGGGTCCAATCTCATGTACAACTCATCCCGTAGCATCTATTTCCGGCCACAGCCAATGCAATCATTAATTGCCGGAATGGAGCCATGCAACTTACATTTAGCAACATGACATTGAACTAACATATATTTCACTCGAAGACAACAAGCACAAGCCGGTGGAAGATGAAATCAAGGATCAAGGAAGCTCGCTCAGCTGGGTCAAATTCATGAAGTCAGAGGTCCCAAGAATTGCAGGAAATAGCCAACCAAGGTGAAGCAGGTATTTTGGTATTACCATCGTGAGTCACCGCAGGTACCTGTTCACCAAATTCAATTCAATGAGAATCAAGTCAACAATGGGAAATCAAACAACTGTGAACTCACCAAATACCATGGGTCGAGGAGATCCTCCTGACCATCCATTAGCAATTTAGTGACATCGACTGCCTGCGTTCCTTAAACCGAATTTCGCCTCAATAATTTTTGGTTTTATTTTAATTTGACAATTCTAATAATGTTGTATTATTTAAAAGTTTCGATTTAGTAGCTTCTCCCTTTTGGGCAATTTTGCTTTTAATATTATATGTTTTTTTTTGTTATTATTAAAATTTAAATATATTTTAAATGATAATTTTTATTTTTATTTTTAATTTTATTATTTAAACTTTATATTTAAAATTTGAATTTGCGGTGTGAAGGTGTTTTGGTCACACTCTCATTATAATAGCTTAAATTGACTCTTCTCACTTACAGCTTTATAAAATAAGGGGGAGGGCTTTTTCAAACACCCATCTTCTTCCCTCCCTAGCCGAGTTCCTCGTTTCCCGAGTAGCCGAGCCCTGGGTTTTGCCCCAGGCCACTTAGCTCACCCACAGCACCGCTCTCGAGCCGGTGCCACACAGAGGCTCAGCCACGCACTTTCATCTACACAAGTGATCATGCCGCTCTCACTCGTTTCCACCACTGACCAGACAGCCCCGAGCCCCGGGTTTACCTAACCACCGAGCCACCGCCGCCGCCCAGCCAGGTCCCGAGCCACCACTGCCGCCTCCTGCAGCCGCGGCCCGACACGGAGTCACTTGCGCACGCATAGCCGCACCCCGGTCCCCGGCCCAAGCCCCGGGGTTCCCAGGTCTCAGGTTCCTACTGGCAGAGTGCCTCATTCATCAGCAAAGCGATTTCGGGGCTCAACTTGTCACAGTTCCCAGTCCCCACTTCACCGCCAGCCTCACCGTGTCCTTTTAGATTACGCTGCGGTTCGTACTGCAGAGGGTCCCACCGTGCCCGTCAGTTCCGCACCCAAAGGGGAGGAGTGAGTTCGGGCCTCCCAAATTTCCGCACTAGCCCAAGAGACCAGAGCTGGGCCCCGAGGCATCCCCAGGAGCCCCGTGGATTCGGGGAGGATACCGACCTGACGGACCCCTGCCCTTCACCAAGCAAGCACAACACAGACATAGGGAGGGCCCTAGCCTCCAAGCCGGGCTCGTACATCGGTCCAAGGGGAGTCTTCTTCATCCCTCTAGGCCTCAAATGCACGCCAACCACATCGCCACAGCTAGGAGGCGACATCATCTCCCGCTATCGCTGGTCTCGAGGATCGAGGACCCTGATCGTCGCACCCCATCCCTGGGAACAGGCTTCACCAGAGAGACTTCCTAATGAGAGTCTTATTATGACATCCCGACACTGAGATGGCTAACTCCTGTGATTCGGTGGACTCGGCGCGCTGATCGAGCATTACTCAGTCATACCGCTCACGAGCCGGCCAGGCGCCGACATCCCCCGGTGGTGCTCCGGCCACCCATTCTAAGACTCGGAGCTCTAGTCCACTGAGCTCGTTCATTATAGACGATCACCAGAGTGCCCGAGGCCGACATATTCACGATTGGACCCACAGCGTATGCCAAGTAAAGCACGTCGGAGGATATCGAAGACCGGCCCCCGCCGACCACCCGTGAGAGCGGTCCAGCTCACTCGACACCACAAGAGATCTGCATTTTATTCAGAGGCGTACCGCACCTCGATGCTCCTCATCGACACCACATGCTGACACCATTCCCACTCAAGCACCACGTACAACGTAGGGGGCCATCCTCGAGGCTCAGACTGATCCGCGAGGGACTCCTGCCCAAATTCCTCCCGAGTCGGGTGATGACCTCCCCATCGCATTTTGAAGACAAGGTCCACCGCATACCGCTCGAGCAGAGTCTACTCCTGCCGATGCCACTAATCCCCGAGCCAGGTCCCTGAGCACTGGGCTTCTTCCTGAGGAGCCTCTACAGAGAGGAGGATTAGGATGCCCCTGGCCCCGCCAATGGAGCGAGCGATGGTGATGCCGATATCTTTTCTCCTCCAACAGCGGGGCCAGGAGGAGGTGCCAGACGAGGAGCCAGAGGACTCTCAGAGGAGAGATGTGCATGCTCCTGAGGGCTTTTACAAACACTTCATCTTCTTCCCTCCCCTAGCCGAGCTCTGCTTCCCGAGTAGCCGAGCCCTAGTTTTGCCCAGGCCACCTAGCCACCTGAGCCACCTCCCCGCCTCAGAGTCAGCAGCCGTCAGGCCTCGAGTCACCGCACCTTCACCCGCGCCGGCACCACTTCCGCTGTCAGCGCTCCACCACTGACCAGACAACCCCGAGCCCGTTACTCCAAATTTCACTCCAGCCACCGCGCTGCCCCCGTTCGTGCCCCGAGCCACCACTCTGTCTCCCTGCAGCGCCGGTCGACGCGGAGTCACTTGCAAGACGCTATAGTCGAACCCTGGTCCGCCCAAGAAGCCCGGTCTGTCCCAGGTCCAAAGGTTCCGGCTGCAGAGTGTCTCATTCATCATATTAGCCGATCTCATCAAATTACTGCCCTGGGGCCCCACTTTTAATCACAATGAGCCCTGTCCTTTTAGATTATACCATGGTTCGCACTTCAGAGGAGGGTCCCACCAAATTCGTCAGTCTGGGTGACTTTTAGCGGAGGATGTGTTCGGCCCACTTCAAGATCAGCCTCCAAGATTCGAGCTACCCTCGAGGCGGGGCCCCAGGAGCCCTGGGGGATTCGTGAGATACTGCATCCGACATGGAACCCCTGCCCTTCACCAAGTTACGCAGTATAGGAGGGTCTGCCTGCCGGCCCGCCTCCAAGCGGGCCCGTACATCAGCCTGTGGGAGTCTTCATCCCTAGCTCTCACCGCCGCACACAGACGCTGAGAGCAGAGTACGACATCATCTCCTCGCTTATCGCCGCTCGAGGATCAAAGACCCGCGACAGGCTCTGCACCCTATCCCGGGGAATGTAGGGCTTCACTAGAGAGACTTCCATGGAGAGTCTTGGCTTATGACATCCTGGCTACCATGAAGCAACTCCCGCATTCGGGGGTGGACTCGACGCATTGATCGAGCATTACCATCAAGTACCGTTCATGACGCCGAGGCGCTTCGACATCCGGTGGTGCTCCGTCACATTCTATGACTCCTCCCGAGAGGAGCGCCGTAGTCCACTCGAGCCCGGCTCATTATAGATGATCGATCAGGAGGCCCGAAAGCAATGGACATATCTCGCCGTGATCGACCTACGACACGTGTGCCATCGCCGGAGGATATTCGTGGATCCATCCCTACCGACTCAACGGGGAGATGTCCGCAGCCTCGCCCGAGACAATCACAAGAGGACTCCAAGACTTATTCAGAGGTGTACCGCACCTCGATGCCTCATCGACACCGCGACTAGAACATTCCACTTTCAGCACTACGTGACACAGTAGGGGAGCCATCCTCGAGGCTCTCAGATCGATCTCTGAGGACTCTCGTTCAAATTCCTCCGAAGCAGGATGACCTCCTAATAACGCATTTAAAGACAAGGTCCACCGCAAGGGCCTGGCTCGAGCAGAGAGCATTCCTTTGCTGATGCCACGACTGCTGTGCCAGGTCCTGGAGCACTTAGGCTTTCCTGAGATTTCGGATAGAGGAGGATTAGATGCCCTCCGGTCCCGTCAATGGAGCTGAGGCGATGGTGATGCTGACATTTTTCTCCTCCAACAATGGCCAGGAGGAGGTGCCAGACGAGGATGAGGACTTCCCGTGAGGAGAGATGCATGCCCCCGAGGTCGTAGACGGAGACACATGCTGCTCGCCGTATATATTTCCTCCATCTCTTCTCCACTATCACGCCATACAACATTATATACTCCAGCCCATCTTATACAAAGACAAAGATTCGCCTGAGATATGTTCATATCGCACTGCAGAGCTACAGGAGTTAGCGGATGTCAGATGCCATCGTCGCTACCCAGCAAAGACAGATCGGGAGGTTGGTCAACAGGCCACTTTGGGTCATTATCAATCCATGCTCCAAAGAGATCATGACTCACCCTTGGCCCCGCATGTTTTGATCATCGATGAGCCACAGCAGCACTACAAAGAAGAGCGCACTTTAGACATGCTGGTCACAAAGAGCAAAGAATGCCTGATCCACCACCACCACGAGATTGAGGTGGTCGTGATTCCCGGCCCCTAACTCTTCCTATCCTTTATTATAATATATGCTTTTAACTGAGGAAAAGTTAGAGTGTAGGAGTGTCTTCTGCTATGTTTTGTATAGTTTTCAACTTTATATATCAACTGCCTACTGACTTGTGTAGGGTTCATGTATTAGCCATAGCAGCAAAGGATACTTTGTATGTTCACCATATTAAGCAGCTGTACTAGCCATTTTGGTTATATCAAAAAGCCATGCAGATATCGCAAGCTATTACACTTTGCATATCACTTTGTGCCTCCACTTTGTGTATCTACTTTGTCTTCAATTTGACAATCGAATTGCTTTTAATTGAACAATTGAATCGCTTTTTAATCTGGAGAATCAAAACCGTTGTTACTCTTAATGTTAGAACAATTCCATGCATGTATCGAAGGTTTAGTCAATTAAGATTCCAACAGATTCAACTTGAACATTTCCCTCTTTCTGAGCTTAGTTCACACACTCCGCACACCGTATTATGCCGATAAGTTGTGAAATTATTCAATTTCTTTTCACTTTGCATAGCCGACCTAAATTTGTCGACATCCCATGGTCAGGCCTGTGTTACTCATATTAGCTCAATGTATCTTCCAAAAGGAAAAGAAAAAGCAAGAAAAGAAAAGAAGGGAAAAAGAAAAATGAAAAATAAAAGTCGGACGCTTTGCCTTGAAACCCGAGACGGCCCGAGGGGTATACGTTAAAGCCTTAAAGCCCGGCGTTTCAAACTTTTAAATGTTTGGGTCATCACTAGTGTTCGCTACATGGGTGGATAGGTGGAGCGAAGGTGGTTGTAGGTGCTTTGATTCTCGGCCGTCCGTCCGGTGAAGCCTCGTAGAGTTTGTGGTCAAGTGATCCTTTCGCTTCACGCCAAACCTTAATCGTCGGGAGTCATCTATGGACCCTCACATACGGACTTTGGTGGAGCTCTTCAGTTTTAAGCATTGCACCCTACAATGAAGCTTCAACAAAGAAAGAAGAGTGTAGCTTTTCCTATCTAGGTTGTTCAATGTTTTAAGGCCATGCCAGCTGGGGTCGTAGAATAATTTGCAAATTTATCGCCTGACCGTTATGCATGCAAGAACCATTAGACTTTGGTGGAAATTCAAAGCTGAGAACCATGGATCCGATAAGCTGACTCAAAACTGATCTTATATGGTTTCTCGCCTCTCATGTCGGTTTTCAAGGTATCAATTATTCATCGCCTTAAAGGTAATACCTATTTATACATACCCTGGAATCCATAAACTTTCAGAAAGCACTCGTGATGCATGTCCTTATTGTTTTTTACTGCTATGGACTAGCAACGTGTCGGTTTAGGGGGGTGATTAGTGCCCAAAAAGTGCTATTTTGAGCTCTATTCGAGATAGGTTTTTAGTACTTTCATGACTAATCATATCAATTAAGCCAATTGAGGTGTTCCAGTCCACTTAGTATCACTTATGCATTGCGAGTAGTTATTTTTGGTTATTTTGTAGGTTTTGCATGCCTGACCACAAAATTGTGCCCTATATCGATATGTGCTGAAACCATGAAAGATTGAAACTATTTTCAAACATCAAAATAAGATTCAAGGGAAGCAAATTGAAGGTAAAAGTGATGAAAAAGGATGTAGTAGAAGCCATATGGCGAAGAAAACAGTGAACCCAGTAGCTCGCTTATGATTATGGTACTACCGGGATTGCAAAAATTTCGCAACCATAGCTTAAAATTTTCGCAACCATAGCGAAAATTGGCATCCCATAAATTGGAAAATTTCGCTTACAGCGAAATTTCGCCAGCTTAATAAAATCCCACCGTGCCTGGGAGAAACTTAACTACTCGCTATCTCCTTCACATTTTTCACAGCTAGAGGGGAAATCACACTGGGATAGCTAAATTTCAATTTCGCTTTATCTCAGATTTCCTTGCTTAGGCTAAAGCGAAATTTTCGCTATCCTTAGCTAAATTCTCCACAGCGAAATTCCCCGCCCCGTTAATTTTGTGTATTGTTCCTAAACGACATTACGTTTTGGTATATATTACCACCTTGTCCCTTTGTATCACCTAATGTTTTAGGTATTCTTGTATTTCTATTACTTGGGTGGCCTATAAGTCCCTTATGATTTTGTAACTCCTAAGTAACTTTTGCATTTAAGAAGAATTCTGCAGCTTTCATTTTGTGGTTTGCTTTTCTTCTTCTCCTTTTCTTTCATTTCTAGCCGCCAAACACCCTTTTAGGATACGACAACTCAAGGATGCTTGGCGTTTTGCATTTGAAGAGGAAGGGTGGCTAGCTTGGTTTTGGGCGCGGCAGTGTGGTCCTCATGTTTTAAAATGCTACAGAATCGAGATTTATGGCTCCCACTTTTCAACTCAGGTTTACCGCCATTTAATGTCACATTGGGCCAATACTTGCCATGCTTGTGGTACAAAGCATACTTTTGTTAGATGCACCCATATTCTGAAGAGGCGGCCTTACGAGCCAATCTAAAAATGGAGGTTGGAGTGTTAGGCTTTAAACTAATAAATGTGAGAATGACATGTTACCCATTCGTGCCAGTAGGCTTGTTTAAAATCAACAAAATTTATATACACCTGTTCCTACTACATCGTCGTAGTCAAGCTACCCATAAAGATAAAGTAATGCTGCTAGGTCGAACACCTGGGATGGGTTTTCATCCTAAAATGGCTTGCACTGCATGAAGGTAAGGCTTTCATTTTGGACTCTTTTGGAATTCCTGGGTTCTCAAAAACAAAGGGGGAATGGTTTGAAAACTGAAAATTGTAAAACTTTGGAAAGTTAAAGGTGAAAGCTAACTTTAGCAATGCAGTCACCAACTTGGCAAGTCAGTAAGCAAAACAAGTGTCCTCGGTTTATCCTCAGACAGTGCAACATACAGTCCATGGCATAACCGGATCTATATTTAACTAGAAGGGGTCCCTCACCCATGAAACATCTCCGGTTTGAGTCAATACAGGCATGCGCTATACCTTTTAGTTTAAAACCCTAACATTCAATTATCATTTTAGAGGCTCAGAAATTATCTCATAAAGAAATACAAAGGCATCTCTCACCTGCAGACATCGCATCTCAAAGCATGGAGAGACACAAAACACAACAAAAGAAATGTTATTTAACCTTAATTAAGAACCCTAACATGTAAATATTATCTCGAGGCTAGTAAAGACCATCTAAAGTGAATAACAACCCAAAGCATGAGACAATAAATCCAATAACATCCCATGTTACGGTAACTATGTTTTAGAATAAGGCCAGTAAACAATTACCTTAGCTTTAGTACAAGAGACAACATGCATATGCCCCACCACCAAGCTAGCTTCCTTCCTCTTCAAAGAAAGGAGGTTTAGCTGCCATCTCTGAGTTGTCATCCCCTAAGAGGTGTGTTTGCGCCCGGAAAGAGCCAAAGCAAAGAGAGAAGAGAGAAAAGAAATAAAACCAAAACCTAAAATAAAAGACTTTATTTACAAAAATAAAAGCTTACAAAATATCTTCTCCTCAGATCGTTCCTCTTCAATTCCTCTTTCAATTACAAAACAAGAGGGGCTTATATAGGCCTCCTCAAGGTATGAAAATACCAAAAAACCTATGAAATCGCTAAGTTATAGGACAATTAGGTAATACAAGTTTGGAGGCTGCTTGGCATTAATTTATATAGCATGACGAGGCATCACCTCAATAGGTTGAGGAATTTCGCTAACTGTTAAATCAATGGCAGCCCACAAAATATTAATACCCCTTATACGATAATTCGCTTAGTTGAGCTTAAATTTCATGCTTAATGAAATCTCGTGAGAAGTTTAAATCGTTTTTTCATGAACATGTTAAAGTAATCAGATAGTCTACAATTATGTTTTCGCTAAGTTTGCGAAATTTTCGGGCTAAGGTTGCGAAAATAAGAATCCCAGAGAAAATTTGCAAAGCTTTAGCGCTAAAAATTCCAAATTTTGTTTATCCTTCACCGATTGCCTCCCGCCTTCAACCGCACTGGGCGATTTTCTTCATTTTGCCTCGGGTTTTCATTGATTCTTAATGAGTTGATAGCCGAACTGAATTCAAACTCAAGGATTCAATACCTGACCCTGAGATTGACCCAAAAAGTGCGCAACACCTTAAACAGCCAAAATACTTAAACGGCATATGGCACAAGAAGACTAGAACACTTCAATCGGGTATAAATGACATGATTAATGCGTAAAGCACTAAAACCTATCTAATATAGGGTTCAAAATTGCACTCAGGCATTAATCAGCTACCTGTGTTGACTAAATAGGAGGCCCTGTGTTATATTTTATAGTTAAACAAGATCCGCATGGTCACTGAGATGCCACTGCCATAAAGACGAGGAGGGCAAAATCCCCGGTGACAATCGCATAACCCTGGCGCATCGTTAGTGATCAAAACCTTCAAGGTTACCATTTCACACCATTGGTTTCACATGTTTTAGTCAAGAACCAAACAACTCCCACTCGCTTGAAACAAATCCACAAATCCAAACAAAAGCCTCACCATTTTCAAACACTTATGTGCAAGTCATTCATAGGATGAAAACCGCATCCCCGTGTTCAATCTTACCACATGCGTCATAGTGAGAGTTTTTGATCACGAAGTGGTGGAGGAACATAGGAAACAAATTTTGTTGATTCCACTCACCCTACCGTGGCAGACCGTTATTAGTCTTCGCTATATGCTAGCTAAATTCTCCTCCATAAATAAAATGGCGCTTTGTGATTTTGTGTACTAATGCCAAATGATCAGCGTTTGGTGTATATTACCACCTTATCCCTTTTTGTAAGTCAATATAAGTAGATTTTATTTTCACACTTTTGGGTGGACTATATAAACTCTTCTATAGTTTTGTAACCCCAGAGCAATTCTTGCAAAGAAATTTCATTTTTATAATCCACTGTTTCAATGTACTCATTCCTTCCCTCCTTCATCAAGTGCCAAACACTTTCGAGGATGACAACTCATACGTCTGGCTGTTCCCAGCCTTGAAGAGGAGGTTGCCAGCCAGGTTTAGGGAAGTTGGTACCGTGTGTTGTCCTCACAAGCCAGAAATGTTTCAGTGATCGTATTTATATGGTTCCCAACTTTCCAAACTAGGGTTTGGTCACATTTAATGTCCTTCCTCGTCAATACTCTGTTGCGTTTAGGTTCAAGTGCATCTAATGCCAGATGACCACATCCTTTGTGATGTCATTTCAGCTTAGGCCAACGTGGAGAGGTTGCATCATAGGGTTTAAACTCAATGGGACTTTGATGCATAATACTCGGTGTTGACTCAATAGAGTGGTTCTAGGTTAGGGTTTTATAGTTAAACAAAGATCCCGTTTTGGCTTACCATGTTACTTGCCAGTACTGCAGGATATAACCCGAGGACACTTTATTAGCCCCGTGTTATCAAGCTTAGCGACCTAAACCTTCAAGGCATTTCATTACTTCACTTAAGCCACAAGGCTTAGTCGGGAGAAACAAACAAACCTCACCTGCTTTGAAACAAACGCACAATCCAAACAAAAGTTTTTCTCACCATTTTCCAAACACTGATGCAAATCATCTACAGATGGAAAACCATCCCCGTGTTCGAATTTAGACCGCTAGTGTCAGCAAGAGTTTTGGTCTACGGTAGTAGGAGGAACTAAGGATACAACATATTGTTATTCTAATCTTCGTAATTAAATGGCGCCGCTAATGTGGATGCGCCAAACTACGATGAGAGAGTTTACGCAGATTTGTAATCCACATTAAGCAAGTGTTGCGACCTTTAGTCCTTTTTATTCATGTGCGTTAATCATGTTTTCTCACTGGCACACCGCACCGCTTTTGTTTTCGTACGGGCTTTGTTTTAACCGACATCGACTTCTAGCAAGCTTTTGTTCAGGTTCTTGTCAGGTTTTGCCAGGTAACAAAGCCATGCAAAGACTGACAGAGATATCAGATTGCAAAGAGTGAGCACCAATTGAACAAGGTAGTGAAGTCAAGGTAATACAAGAGTACATGGATCCTTTCACCCATGAACAAAGAAAGTCACTGCAATTTTAAGGAATCCAACAAAGATACGATTCATGAGGAACACATACACTTCCTTAGAGTTAGTGTGCCCCCGCATCATACCTAATGAGGATGTAGCATGAGACCCACAGGCCCCCTGCCTCTCACTTTTCATGGTATGGAGAATGAAATTCATATTCACACATACACGATTTCGAGGATATGCAATTACCTTCAAGGAAGCGTGTTAATCGACATGACCCGTCGGCTGAAAGCATTTCCATCGAGACTCACGACAAAGCAAGATTTGGCTCAATTCACTAATGCAACCATTGAGGCCGCGTGATCTTCGTTGATTTCTGAAGAAATTCTTCAAAGCACAAAGACTAACAATAAGAGGCGACTACACTTACTTACTTAAGTGACAAGGTCTAGAGAAATTTCACTAATGTCGGGAGAGATTCATGATACCATCATGCTTGTCCACATCATGGTTTCGATGAATTCTGATGTTAGTGAATCATTTATAATGGTATGTCCCCACTATAAACAATTGCTAGAAACCATGTGGAGGTGATTTTTAAGCAAAATCCGTATGAAGCTAACACTGAAAGCGCGTGGCTGAAACTTCCAAGGTCAGCATGTCAAACCCGAGAGAGGGTGTGAGAAATGAGGCCCCCGGCCAACCCTGTATGGGGAATTTATGCACTCGTTAGGATATGGAAATGAAAGCGAATTTCAACCTAATGAAGGGAGGAGCTAAGGCAACGACCATGAAGTGCAGGTGAAATGACCGAAAAACCCATAAGCCAATCCCCGCACCACTTCCAATCCACCGCCCACCTAAGAACAGATCCTATGGCCCTTCACAAAGGGGATTTGATGTCTAATATAAATGCAAGCCGTAGGAGTCAATATGTTTCCACAAATCCCAATGCTCCATGGCGAAATTTTACAATTCCACCGAGGAATCACCCTAACCTCCCCGAAACCAAACCCCCGCCTATGTACATCGTGCCAAACCACGCTTGGTTCCTCATCCGAACTACGCCCACCATCATCCAGCCTCTCCGCTGGAACAACGATAATCAATTTGGAGCAAGGTAGGGCAACTTTGTGGAAGAACAAAAGGGATCAGCCTGCACAATCGCACAAAGGATTGATACTGAGAGAGCACACTTAACAAGAGAGAATAGATGGGCTTGAGAGCAACTTAATCGTAAATAGACAACTGTGCAGATTCAATCACAAAGATCAATATTCGGGAGGTGATGTGGGAGAGAGAAGGTTCCCTCCTAAACATCAAATACAATCCGAAAGCGAGTGCAATTTCTAGGTAGGTTCATCTAGCAATTCAGAATGGATGAGGTCAAGGCTATAATCACCCTTAGAGGAAAAGAGGTTGATCACCAACGCCCAGCCGCTTGAGGAAACCAAAAAAGAGTACAACCCAGCCATAAACATATTTTCTCCTCAAGGAGACCTCCAATGAAGCACCTGATGCCACCCTCCATTTCCAGTATCAAGAAGCAAGAAGAAAAGATCCCAAAGAAAGCATCCTAGAAGTCCTAAGGTAGCGAACATACCCTTTCGACATCATCAAACAGTCCCTAGCGTAAAGCCAGATCTTTTACAATCAAAAGGGTTAGCACTGAGAAAAGGCATTTTAACCGAGCAAGCTTCGCCATAATCCAAAGCCAATAAACCCTACCAAATACAAATGATCCAAAGATCTCCCCACAATTTCCCTGGGTCAACACGGTGGTCTAGTACAGACAAAGCACTACTAGAGTCAGAGCCGCGAAACTCATCGCCATACTCAAGTATAAGGCCAGGGTTCGGGAGAGCTTAAACCCCAACAACATCACTCATCGCTCGATCGATCGGTGAAGATCCCCAAGGGATGAGCTGAGGATGTGTTAGTGAGCAGACAATCGCTACTACCCAAGACTTTGTAGTGCTTGACACCGGAGCCAATAGCAATGGCCCAATCACGCGCCAATAGGCATCTCCAGTCCGGTCTGGAGATTCCATAGTCTCGCCACTCGACGGCGCAATTTCTACTAAGCCCGGAGGCCCAAGCCCGTTGAAGGGTGGGCCGGGCCGCGGCCATTTCAGTCTCTGTTTACTTCACCGGGTCGGCTCGAATCATGGGCTTTTAGGCCCCGCCTGTATCTCGCCCCGTGGCTTCCCACCCAGAGGCCCGGCCGTGTTTCCATCTGTAGGCCGTCCTGCAGGCCCGCCAGGCCCGCCCAGTATTCGTTTATAGAAGCCCACCCAGAGGCCCGCCCAGAAGCCCGTTTAGAAGCCCGCCTAAAAGCCCGCGACAGCCCGCCCAAAGGCCCCATCTAAAAGCCCCACTTAAAAAGCCCGCCTAAAAGCCAACTCTCTCTATATTTTTGGCCATAAATTGTATTCAAAAGTTAAATAAAAAGTAAGTTTAAAAACAATTCAAAATAAAAATACATCATTTAAAAATTTTATTAATCAAATATAATAATACGAAAATGTATGAAAAGTTTTGACATCACTACAAAATAATATCCCAACCAGGTTGGCACCTACTTATTTGTCAATCATTTGTATTTTTTCAACCATAAGAGCGAAAAATACAATATACATTTCCAATAAACATTTAATCATTATTTTCCTCGACTGAAAGAACCATCTCTGATCCATCTCATGTCTCGATATTTTTGCCCTTCAGACGCCCACTAGTCTAAATTTTCCTAACATGATCATGCACTTTGTCCGCTAAACGCCAATCTTTAAACATACTAACGCTTCAATACTCGAGGTGACAAATTACACTTGCTAACCACTCTTCCACCGCACTAAAAGCAAAATTCGATGCAACCGTATTTCACAAACTGGCGCATTACATCACGCGGTAATAATAGATAACACCGGGTATTTAATTTTGTTGTTTTTTCCACATTCTAAAATATCAAATTCTCTACTATCTTCATAAAAATGGAATTGTTTCAAGCAATCGGATATCTATCATATCTCATGGTATTATTCTGAACTATTGTTGCCTTTTTCTACTTTGAACATTTCTAAAGGGCTTTTATAAAAAGATGAGGAGCCAGTCGTGGATGATGATTTTATCAAACTAATATTATTAATATATATTTTCTTTATAAATATTATATAAAATATATAATAACGACTTTCATTTCATTTTTAATTTCCTTCAATTTTTATTTGATCTTTCATCAGAAATAATTGGCAACCATTCATCTAAAGAACAAATTTTGACCCAGGTCCACAATTAAACTACACATAATAAATTAAAGGTATTTCTCCCTAATATTTTTTTAATTTTTTCTATCATTGCAAAATTGTATCATTAAAAATTCCATAACTTAAATAATTTAAGTACTATACACTAGCTATTTGCATAATGACCCGAATATGTGAAGTTGATAAATACACACTACAAAAAAATATTTACAAGATCAAAATTTCAAAAAGATTCGTAGGGCGTCCCGCAATGCACAATCATAATCATTTAATACATCAACATCTACATTATTATATATTACCTAGATACTGCATTTCAGATAATTGTACTACTTTTTTATATTTTGTAATATTTTGGAAAAGCTTTTGTGGTGAATTCCATCTAGTTGGTATGTCTAAACTTATATTTTTCTTTTTCATATTTAGTTTTACAAACAATCAAAAATAATTCGCTGTTTCTTGTTTGGGAATCACCATTATATGCAATGTTCTAATTTTTCTATGCTACTAACTTAATGAATCCATCTTTACACCAATAAATTTAAAATATGTGCACAACAACGCACGGAAATACTCTTGTACATCGCTTATTTGCCAAAATCTTTTTAATCTTTGCATGCTACATTATTATTTGGGAAGCATTTATCTAATGTTATTGTAAATATTTATCATGAATACCCAAATATCTATATAATTTCATCATTTATTAAAGTGATATATTTGTACCATTATGTGGAGTATTTATTGTTTAAATAATATTCTTTTATTTAACATCCATTCACTATATCTATATAATGAGCAAGAATACATAAAAACTTCATGACAAAGATGTCCAAATATCGATGTTAAACAAATTTTTTCCTTCAAAATTTGCAAAATATTGCTTTAAATTTTTCTGCCTCGTTTGAAATTTTCTGATAATATCTCTTTAACAAGATTCTTAACCAACCTTGAATTGAGGATCAATCAATGCCTGAATTGCTCTCCCCAGCCAACTACCGCTCCATCATATTAGCAAGGTTGTTCAAATCTCTCTTATTATGTAATCAACCATTCCTTACGCATGTGCGCACTGACATAAGAAAATGTTTTTAAATTTCACATCTATCTTTACCTAATTGCATATAATTTCTCTTTTGTATCTACATTATTCTTAATTTTACATTGTTCATTGTGTCTTTTTAAATGACCAGTTCTGAATTTGATCCACCACTAAGAAGTTTTGTTACAAATTTTACATTTGCTTTTATTTCTTTTATTATTTTCTAAAAATTATTTCTATTCTATCAAAAAAAATCTACATATTTGAAACTAAGTTTTTTGCTTAATAGATACATGGACTAGAAGAAGATGCACATGCACTATCCATATTAAAATTATTAATAAAATATTATACTAAAAAATAAAATAATGAATCAAATAAATGAAACAAATAAGAAAAATAGAGGTGGAGAAATATGCCACTAATTGGAAGATCGGGTTTAAATTTTGAATCTGGAATCATTGAGTCACTAATGCTTGATTTGTACCACACAACATATGTACATGCAAGAATAAATCTAAGAAATGTATATTAAATATTAGAGAGCAAATTGTGAAAAGAAGTGAATTGAGAGAGATGGAAAAATTAAGAGATAGTTGATGAAAAATTAAGAGAATTTGTGTAGATGATAGAGAAAAACGAAATAAAAAAATAAAAAAATTAGGTAAGATATAAATTCACACATGATCTCTGGTAAGGAATGAGGGAGAGGAGTGTAGGCTGTGTAGCCAACGGTCATATGACCGTAATACAAGGGGGAGGAGGGAAGGTGAGCGGTGGGGTGGCGAGAGAGCAGAGAAAGGAGGGGTGGCAAAGGTGGGATCCCAAGAAGGGGCAGGGGAAGGGGAGGAAAGAGAGGGGGAAGGGGCAGGCAGTGCGCAGGGGAGAGGGAGAGGGAGAGATAGGGTCCGTATAGAGAGGACAAATCCTGGGGGTGGGAGAGGAGATAGAGGGGACCCAAGAGTGGGTCCCATAATCTGGGCAGATTCGTGGCCTGGGTGGAGGCCCACGGGCCCGACAGGGCTCAAGTAGTTTTCGGTGGGGCCCGGCCAGGGGGCTCACGAGCCCGCCGAGCATAAAGCCTGCGGGTCGCCACGCCTTAAAAATTACCGCTTTCGCCGCCCGTTGATCGTCAACGGGTTTGTAAGCCCGCTCAACCGCCGCTGGTTATATCTCGCTTCAGGCCGCGGCCTGCCGGGCCGTCTGGGCTGAGATGCCATGCGCCAATCATCCTAGAAGACTATTTACGTACACGCTAATGCAATCACATCATCAATGGAGTCATGCAACTTAAGCATTTGGCAACATGACATTGAACTCAACATATTTCACTGGAATAACAAGCACAAGTCAGGAAACCGATAATCAAGTGATTGATGAAGTTTGTTCGTTGGTCGACGCGAAGTCGAAGGCCCAAGAATTGCGTGAAATACCCCAATCAAGATGAAATGTGTTTTGGTATTACATCAAGACACGCAGAGAATTTGGCCCACCCCAAATTCAATCACGCTGAGAATCGTCAACAAATGGAAATCAAACATCAAGGCATCAACTGTGCCATCAGCAGGGGGGTTATGGGAGATCCTCCTCGACCCTCCATGAGTAAACTGCGATTTCGGCTGGCTCGTGTTCTCAAAACCAAATTTAGCTCAAAAATTTTTTGATTTTTATTTTAATTTGGTCAATTTCAATAATTTTGGCTATTTTTAGTAAGTTTCCAGATTTATTAGCTTTCCTTTTAAGCAATTTTGTAATTATTTTATTTTATCTTATTTTAAATTTTTAGATAGCATGTTAATATAAATAATTTTTATTTTTAGTATTATTTATATTTTAATGTCGAAAATCTGTCTTAAAGAGAATCCGATTTTAAATGGCACCCCGCTATATAGGGGACTCAACCCCGCACCTTCTTCTCTACCCTTTCCAGCTTACGAAACCCAAGCGGGGAGGGCCAAATGTCTCATTCCAAATTCTCCCTCCCCACCTCGAGCCACAGTCTGAGAGCTCCTCAAGGCCATTGCCAGGCTCAGCCATCAAGCCGCCCGCTCTCCGCGCTCCAAAGAGTCGCCGCCGACCAAAGATCGGTCCCGAGCCCGGCCAGACCTTCATCACTGGCCCCTCACGCTTCACAAACGCCCCACCGGAGTGCCGCGCCACCGCGACCGCCTCGCTCATAGGGCAGACTGCGGCTCGTCCAATGCCCCGCAAAGGGGTTTAGCTGGTTCCTCGTACCCTCGCCGTCACTGAGTCTCGCTCGACTGGTCTCATTAAGCCGCTGGTCTCGCACACTACCCCGCTTCCTACTCCGTGTCCTTTCTAACTACAAATATGGTTCGCACGCAGGTGGGTCCCGCCTCGAGACTCGAGTCGTCTCACTCAGGCGATGTAGCCCGGGGCTCACTCCGCGATCCACCCCAAGATTAGCCTTCCAGCCCCCGAAAGGCCTGAGGAGCCTCGTGGACTGGGGAGATACCAAACACTGACGGACCCCTGCCTCTCACCAAGGCTGCGGAGATCCAGGAGGGCCCGGCCTGCCGGGCTCAGACGGACGGGGAGTCAACACGCCCAGTCTCATCCATCACACCCCCACGCCGCAAGCAGAGGCGACTCCTATCGCTCAAGATCGCTTCCCGCCTCGAGATCGTGAGGCTCACTCCGCCAGGCATCCTCATCCCTGAATATGTGGCCCTGACCTAAAGATTTTCTGTGGTGGAGGTCATACTAATGCACATGTGCCTAAGGCCAACATGGG
Organism: Tetrastigma voinierianum; assembly: GCA_016808115.1. Taxonomy (NCBI): domain Eukaryota; kingdom Viridiplantae; phylum Streptophyta; class Magnoliopsida; order Vitales; family Vitaceae; genus Tetrastigma; species Tetrastigma voinierianum. The sequence goes on along the minus strand of JAEQBH010001264.1, from coordinate 304,619 downwards.
CCACTCCAGATTCGTGGACTCTGATGCGACTGACTTGAGCACACTCGTCGCCATTCACGACGCCGAGGCATCTACTATCCCCGTGGTACCCAGCCTACCCATTCCATGACCTCCCGGAGCTTTAGTCACCGATCGTTAGTATCATGATCACGATAGTACTGAAAGTACGGATAGCGCTCGTGATTGGCCCGCCACCAGCAAGCTAATCAAGGTTATAGAGCTCCGTCTCAACCGACCAGGAGATGGTCCGTACTCGCTTCGGTGACACCACCACGGACCCATACTATTCCTCAGCCTCCGCCAGATGCTTCTCATCGATCACCGCTACCGAATTGAAATTTATTCCCGCTTCAAGACTACGCCCACGTCGAGGGCATCCTAGAGGGGCTCAGACGATCCGGAGGGCTCCGGTTCACCCTCCGAGTCAGGATGACCACATCACAGATTTCAAGATAAGGTCCAGAGACCCTTCATGGCCCCGGCTCTGAGCAGAGGAGGTCACCCCTGGATGCCACGACTAACGAGCCAGCGTCCCGAGCACTTAGCCTGCAGGAGCCCCGAGAAAGGACCATGCTCCTGTGCACCTTACTGGATAAGCCATGGTGATGTTTATTTTTCTCCCCTCCAAAGTACAGGACTAGGAGTGAGGTACCTCCTGGATTTAGAGGCAGGATCACGTGAGAGATGTGCATGCTCTGAGGTCGTAGATGGAGTTTTTCCCAAGCGACATATCTCCTCCATTCCTCCTCCTTCCTCCCCTCCTTCTGCCCACACACTCTACTGACACTCCCGACCCATCAAGGATACAAAAGACAAAGACTCTCCTGAGTACGTTCATGTCAAGACTGGGGAGTCATAGTGTCATGGATGCTATGTTCATCGTCGCACCCAAAAAGACAGACGAGGCTGGCTCCAGCCGAGGCCACTTCTTTAGGTCACTACTCCATGCTCCAAGAAATCATGAGTCACCCGGTCTCCTACATGATCCCGCCAGAGAGAGGAGTCACAAAGAATAGCAGCTCTCCGGTACATGTCAGGGCAGAGAGCAAAGAATATCCACGCATCCACCACCAACACGAGATTGAGGTGGTCACACTCCCGTTCTAGCTTTCCTACCCCTGCGACATGTTTACATTTTGACTGGGAGGAAAAGTTAGAGTTAGGAGTGTTTTCTTTTATGTTTTTTTCAGAGGCTTTCAGTACTATCAATCGCCATTTCAATTCGGATAGGGAATCATGTATTAGCCATAGTAGGCAAAGGATACTTTGTATGTTCAAATTTTATTAAGTATGTACTGAACATTTTTGGTTATATCAAAAGCTTTTTTGCGTATTATTTTCGCCTATTACAGCACTTTATATCACTTTTGTGCTCTAATTTCATGTATCTACTTTTTCTTTCAATCAGACAATTGAATTGCTTTAATTTGGAACAATTTGAATCGCCTCTTTAATTGGAAAATTGAAACCTCGTATAGCACTAATGCAGATCAATTCCATGTGTGGCGATTCATGGTTTAATCAGAGTTCCAACAGATTCAACTTGAATATTTCCTTTGAGCGCATCTACACACTATACACTCGACAGGCCATAAGTTGTGGAAACATTTACCTCTTTCGCCTTGGTAAAGCCTACTTAGATATGTTGATCAATCTATAATAGTTAGTGTTAATCTATATATGAAGACCAATGTAGTCTTCAAAAAAGGAAAGAAAGAAAAGAAAGAAAAAGAAAAAGAAAAGAAGAAAAAAATAAAATAAAAGTCGGACGTCATTTGAAACCCGCATCACGGTCCTTGGGGTATATGGGCGAAGCCTTGAAGCCCATGTCCTAAATCTTACTATTGGTTGGGAGTCATCCACTTAGTGTTCAAGCATGGGGTGAATGGGTAGAGTTTAGCAGCCAGGTGCTTGATTCTGAAGTCATTCTGAGTCCGGTGAAGCCTCGTGAGAGTTTGTGGTCAAGGATCCTTTTGGCTTGATGCCCTAAACCTTAAATTGGTTGGGAGTCATCGTGGAACCTCAAGCATACCTGACTTTGATGAAGTCGAGTTTTAAGCATCGACCTTACAATGTAGTCAAATAAAGAAAGAAGAGTGTAGCTTTTCCCATTCATATTACCCAACAGCCTTACACGCAGCCAGTCAGGGAGGAAATAATTTTGCACTTTATTGGCTCAATCCGTTACATTAGGAACCATTAGATTTTAGTGGAAATTCAAAGCTGAATTCTTTGATCCGATGTTGATCTAAAAATTGTTCTTATAAAGTGGTTTTTGCTCTCTCATGTCGGTTTTCAAACCAGTCTCAATTGTTCATTTTAAAGGTAATGCTTATCCTGTATATACACCTTTTGAACCAGATACACTTTTAGTAAAATCACTACATGCATGTCCTTATTATTTTAGCATTGCTAAGGGACTAGCAACGTGTTTGGTTGGGGTGTGATTAGTGCCCAAAAAGTGCAATTTTGAACCCTATTCAGGATAGGTTTTCGGTGCTTTTTGCGCACTAATCATATCAATTAAGCCACTGATGCGCAGTCCACTGTTCCACTAATGCCTATTTCTGAGATTGTTTGGTTAGCTTATGTGTTTTTGAGGATCAAACAGCAAAGCTTAGCTTCTCAGACATGCTGAATGCTAGATTCTCTATTTCATCGAACACAAAGTATGAAAGAGTAAAGATTCAATGAAGAAATGAAGACAAAGTGATGAACAAAGAGTGCAGAGAGGGACGGAATGGTGCAAACAGACAGCACCTAGAAATTTCCTCGCTATGATTGCCAAAATTGATCAGATTTAAGTAAAATTCTCGCAACCATAAATAAAATTTCAGCAATCCCACGTAAACGGGGAAATTCTACTACAGCGAAACTCACCTGGTGCCAGCTGGAATTGTTCAATTTTTCGCTTATCTCATAACTCGCTAGTTAATAGTTTCGCTAGCTAATAAATTATCGCTGATAGCTTAAATTGGAAAATTTCTCGCTTTATCTCGTAGAATTTCTAGGTTAGCTTAAATTTTCGCCATGCTAGCCAATTTCCTCCATAGCCAAAATGGTCGCCTCAGGATTTTTTGGTGAATTAATGCCAAACGATCGCTTTGGGTGTATTACCACCTTGTCCCTTTTGTAAGCCAATATGTGTTAGGTATTCTTGTATTTTCACACTTTGATGCTGAATATATAAACCCCATAGTTTTGTAACCTTGGCAATTCTTGCAGTACTTTTTCATTTTTATAAAATTTCAGCCTTTCATTTTAGGTTTCATTTCCTCTCTCCTTTCTTTCATTTTCTAGGCTGCCAAACACTCCCCTTGAGGATGACAACTCAAGGGATGCTTGGCTAAGCCTCATAGCCTTGAAGAGGAGGGTTGCTAGCTTGGTTTAGGCTACTGCAGGTTGTCCTCATGTCGTAGTCAGTTTCTTGTGTAATCATTTATGGTTCCCAACTTTCCAAACTAGGTTTCACGCCATTTAATCTTCCCTTGGCTTGCCACTTGTCATGTTTTAGGTTCGGGCATTCTAATGCTAGATGCACTCGATATCCTTTAGATGTCATTTCTACGAGCCACCGTGGGAGGAGGTTGAATGCTAGGTTTTAAACCGAATGGGACTCGATGCATACTGTGCTGGACTCAAATAGGAGTGGTTCTAGGTTAGGGTTTTATAGTTAAAAAACAACATGATCCGGTTTTGGCTTGACCTCATAGGTTACTTCAACATAATGCGAGGATATAACCCAGGACACTTTATTGTAAATTCCGTTATATCAAGCCAGCTAATCTAAACCTTCAAGGTTACCATTTCCACACTTCACTTTGGGAAGCCATTGGCAGCTTAGTCAAGAAACAAACAAAACCTCACCGTTTTGAAACAAATCCACAAATCAAACAAAAGCCTCACCATTTTCCAAATGACTGATGCAAATCATTCCGATAGGATGAAACTCATCCTCAGAAATGACCCTAGACCGCTATGCCGCAAGAGTCACTGGCAGGGAGTGAATCTAAGGATACAAATATTGTTGATTCCGAATCACCCCACCGTGGCACGAATCAGGTACTACGCCGAACGTAATGATGTGCCTCTTCGATCCATAGCCTAGCGGGATAGTATCGGTAGTGTTCACTAAATGATTTAATAACCAAATGCCAGGCTCTAGCGACTATACATCGTTATAGTAACTTTATAACGCCTACAAACAATGGACTGCGTCGGATTCGTATATCCTATGCATCAAAGCATAGGCTAAATTCGCTTAAGGGAAAAATGAAAAGAAAATTGTGACATGCATGATTTGTGTTTTGAATGATTTACTGCATATGAAAGTGCATATTTGGAATGATCAATAAATTGTAAATGAATGTATATGAAATGAATATAGGTATTGTATTGCATTGATCATTCAAAAGGTTAAAAGGGCATTGTTTAGAAAAATTGTATGACTTGATTTAAACAGAAATGGAAGAGAGTATTATATAGAACCATTAAGCATGAAAATGCTTAGCACGTTGTTTTTATAATCCTGTAGGTATTTGGTGAGAAAGTGGCAGACCGAAGATCGTCAAAGGCAAAGTCACCAATCAGAGCGGAGAATAAGTAAATGTCTGGTCTCAGCGGCTATAATTTCATTCATGATATTTTGTAATTATTTTTCGTTGAACTCCAAGATGCAAAAGTCTTCATAAGAAGATCACAAATTTTTCATTATCTTTTGAGAGTGGCATGAAATGTATTTGCATACGTGACAACCAGCAGGAACCTCCATAAATATTTTGTAATAGTATTTGAAAAGGCATGGAATGCCAATTTGTATAAATGCGTTATTTTAAGAACAATTATGGGCTCTATTTAAATTAAGGAATGTATATTGTAATTTATCAAACTATAGTTAAATTGTTATAAAAAGGTCGTACTTGTATTTGTATTGGTATTTGAGGATGAGTGAGGGTGAGGTCCTAAAATGATTGTTGTGGTATAGTTTGTGTGTGTGGGTGATTGTTGAAGGCACCACTTGTTGAGGGTTGATTCAATTAAAGGAACATGTGATGTTTTGTTATGAGGAAATTCATTCTCAACAAAGACAACATGATGGGAGATGTAAGTTTTTGTGTCTCGGATCATATAACACTTCATAGTACGCTGGTGGAAGTGGAGTAAACTGGCGAAGAGGCATGATATGGATTTAGGTTGTAACTTATGAGTTTCCATATGGTTTAAGCAGGATAAACATAATCACAAACTAAATGTTGTAATTAAGTAGAGAAAGTTTCTCAAAAAGGTGGAAGATGGTTAAGAATAGGTGGGTAGTTTATTGGTGAGGGTATATGACCTTAGAAATAGGCTAAAAAGAGAGACAAAGAGAGGCTTGATGAAGGAGGATAAGATTGGTTTCAACTATATGACGGTGGCGATGTTCAATAATTCCCATAATCTCAAGGGTTTAAGGAGGGGAAGTTATATGCTGTATTCCAAAGTCATAAAGTCACAGTGGACTCATAATATTTGATGCCACCATTATCAGTATGATTCTGTCAAAAACCTCAAACTTCTCCACTTTGGAAGCAAAACAAATAGTTAACATTAGATTTAGCCTTGAGTAAACACAACTAAGTGTATTTGGTGAAGTGGTCCACAACATTATATATGAAGATCACATTTATCAAATTAAAGGACCGATAAGCCCCCAAACATCAAGATATATCAATTAAAGGCGGAATATACTCATAGTATTGGCAAATAAAGGGAAGTTCATGGCTTCATTGCATAAGCATGAATTGACAATGATCTAAAAGGATGGATAGCTACATTTAAGAGAGCTACTAGAGGATCTATTCAAGCGTCCGGGGAAAGAGGGATTTCAAGCGCTTATGCCACCCACATAGAATATTTTGTAGTAAGGAAGAATTATGGTGAAGGTTGAGTTGATTGTGGCCACTTATAAATGTTACCCTTACTCTAACCTTTGACGAGTGATTCCCCCATGATCATATCCTTCACAACAAAGGTATTAGGGAAAAATTCAATATAAGCATTATTATGTTTGCAAAACTGAGAGACCGAGACGAGGTTCCTTTTTATGGAGGGTGCACATAAAACATTATTTATTCGAAAGTGAGAATCACAAGATGAAAGAGTAGTAGAACCATTATGAGTTATTGAATACCTAAATCCATCTCCTACGAGTAATGCCTATTTCTACCATAATCCGAATAATTGAAGGATTGTAGATTTGAGGTGATACGATGCGAAGCTCCAAATCCATGATCTAGTTGGTGTTGTTCAAAAATGCATTGGTTGCAAAGTGGGCTGAGGTCGGGATTGAAAATTTTTGGCAATATACCCAAGTTTGTCACACAATTGACATACATATTTTGTTGAAGTGTTGTTACCTTGCTTAAAACCATCATTAAGGTTTCCACTATAGTTATTTCAAAGCGGAAGGAATTATGTTGTTGTCCTAGATTATTGGTGTAGTTCCAATTCTTTTGTTGTTTCTTTTGTCTCCCATATAGTTCCTAGTTGGTTGAGTATACTAGGCTGTAAAAAAAATTGGATCTTTACAAGCAACATCAAGCCTTAGGAACATTTCATGGTCAGAGAGTTTTTTGCTAAGTTCTTCAAAGGACATGGGTTCAGATCGGGCACATAGACCAACACTAATTTTTTTGAATTCAATGGTGAGTCCTCTTAGGACATGATGTACCGGTTCATCCTCTGTGAGGGTATGCCCAATCAAAGTCATGTCATTTTTGACCATCTGGATTTCTTGCATATATTCAGATATAGATTAACCTTCTTTGCTAATATTAGACAGAGCATCTCAAAGTTTGAGATACTTGGTGCGGGATCTATTGGAATTGTCTCATTTAGCTTTGTCTAAGCCTGGGTTACTGTTGTAGTACCATTTAGTAAGGGTTGTTTAACCAAAGAGGAAGATGAGAAGATTGCATGGCGTATGAGTGCATCTTGACAAAGCTACTTTCTATAGTCTGGGTTCTGAATAATCTGATTTTCTAAGGTAAAGGTTTCGGCGTGACATGGGATTGAATCTTGTAGCCATCCGGATCATAGCTGCCATGAGAGTTTTCAAACTGGTTTCCAAGAAGAAAATCGTGGGCTGGTTTCAAAGTAAGCTGAGAGCAAAGGTTAATGTGCTTATGACTTCATCGGGGCTTTCCGGTAGCGGAGTAGAGGCTCGCAGGTGGGCCTTTAAAGCTTTCCCACCAGTAACCATGGTGATGATAAGAGAATATTGGAGAGTGATGATAAAAAAAAATATGGGAAGATCAATTAGGGGGAAACTCACAAAGTGCTGTTCGGAGCAACACATGATAGAGACAATCCTAAATGGATAGAAATGGTCATATATGTATTGCTGTGAGGATGAGAATAAATACAGATTACAAAGTGTGTGTTTGTGGAATGAGAAAACAAATAAGGATATTTAAAATATTATGTAGGGATATTATCCTGTGATTGTATATTTGACCCTTTGATTTTGGGTTGATCTTGGAGGTTATTCCAGATGTGATTTTGATTCACTTTCCTTATTAATATTAAAATATCAATATTAATTTATCACCTCAAAACATAGTCAAAAGTATGAATGGTACAATAATAGACTACCATAATTTGAATCAGCCCTAAGAATCTCACATGGTGTGGATGAAGGGATAAATAAGTTAATAACTGATTTTTCTTATTCGTTACATTTACATAAAGGTAGGACATTCTTTCCATTAGTTTTATCGATAAAGCTTAAGATTCTTTATACGTTATATTGTAATTTACTGAAGTCTCTTTACACTTTAGATGGACTTCACAACATGGATATCCCATCTTTTCATATCTTTGTAGATCAATAATTGCCCTAATATGTTGTCTTTTCCAAAATAAGGATTGCCACTTCAAACCTCTTAGAGCTCATCACATCCAACTATAAGCACAACTCAAGTCACTTCCCCAAGGGATGCAAACCCTTCTTACGTCCCTTCAATATTTGACTAATGAATATTGTCTAGAAATTGATTCATTTCCAAGCCCAATGGTGGCTAAAAGATTGAGCTACATTTGGAAAGCTTAATAGTGACAAAGAAATTGGGCTAGATTTTTTATAAGCCTAATACAAATAAATGGGCTTGGCTTAGTTATATTTCCAAAGGTCATTATCAAAAGTAATGGTTCTTAAAATATCCAAAGGTTATTCCCAAATGGTTATGGTTCTTGGTATTTCCAAATGTCATTTCATAAATACACATATTAGCTTATGATCTCTTAAAAGTCATTCATAATAAACTATAAATACTTTCATTCACTATTACAATCATCCTTCACTTGTATTCTCTTATTTAGAGAGACGCAGGTTCATATGAAGAGAAGGAGATTCTCATAGAGATAGTGTCTTGAGTGCCTGGTGCTCTCGACCCAAGAGGGACTAGAGTGCCAGGTGTAATTGTTTTTTGAGTGGTCTTGTAACTTTCTTATACATACTAAATTTTCTCACTGCTCTTCAATTGTGGAGTAAACTTATAGACAAATGACGTTAAATCTCTTTGTGTGTCATCTTGTTTATATAATTTCTCCATTTTGTGATCTTGTTACTAAAATAGTAAATTTATTAAATTTCCATTTAAATACAAGTTGGTTGGAATGAAACAAAGTTGAATTTTGACCTATTATGGACGCTGATATCATCCAAACTAACAGAGGAGCCTGCCTCGACAAAGGATAACTTTTAGGAATGAGGTGAGCTTCTCATTTGGAATGAGGTAAGGATGAGGTTTGGACGAATTTGCTCCAAACAAGACGAGGCAAACGAGTTCACGAAATGCTAATTTTAAAATAAGGAAATCCAAAATATAAAAAAAAACACTAACTTAAAAAAAATTAAAATCAAAAGCAATAATTAAATAATGAAAACTTAAAATAGTATATAAGCACTAATTTAAAATAAACTTATCTAAAACATTCAAAAAGCATTGATTCTAAAAATTTAAATAGAAACTAAATCTAAATAAGTAGTTATAGATCCGCAGCCAACGAAGTTTTGATGAAGATAATATAAATTCAAGAACAAAAGGATAAAATAACCCACATAAAGATGCACGAGGTTTTAAGTGGTTATGCCAACCATGCCTATATCCACAGATGAGTTAGAATCTTTTCATTATACGATAGAAAATATTGCAAAGGTAGAACAACATACAATTGAGTTCCCGAAACATCCCATATTTCCCCATTTCTCGTATGCATACCCTAAACCATGAAATCCCATGCTTTATGGATATCCCGTTCTTCCTCACATCTCTACACATCCCATATAACCTTTACAAGCCTATCTCTCTCATAGCTTTTTCTCCTCCAACCTAGAATATTTATAGTGATATTCCTAACTACTTTCCTTATTTTACAAGGAAGTATAATATAACGACCTAGGAATGTCCTATAAAAATTGTTACAACCTGAACAATGCTAATAGAATCTGATGACATATTTCAAATTACCCCCAAATTCTTGATCAATTTCGCCATTGAATCCACCTTGAATTGAAATTCCTTTTTGTCTTCATCTTGTGTGTTTTGTAATATTTTGTTCTTCTAGAAATCTTCAATCCAAAGCTCTAATCCTCCCCTAGAACGATTATCCATCCATCCACTCTCTGCACCTAGGATTTTCATTTCTTGCTTCTATTAAGTATAACACGCCTACAAAAAAGCACCATAGGTCTGAGAGTTTAAGTCTTTATCTAAGATAACTTCTTCATCAAGCAACAATACGTACATGAAGATTTTGAGCAAAGTGCCTATTCAATATAGCATAAGCATGGATATGCTGCCAACTAATTAGGGCTCACCACCTATGTTCAAATATCTCGAGGATTTCAGTTCAAATATTAGAATTTTTTAGAAAATGGAAAAGAATAAAATTGCTAGAAGGGTTGATGAAGCTTCTTATACTCCTCTAGATCTCAATACTATCAAAATGTGATTTTACCGTTGATCTGCCTCAATCTAAGCATTTTAAGTTTTCTGTTTAAATTTAAGACAAATGGAATTTACACTTTTAGGTAAAGTCTCCAAGGACTTAGGGACGAGATTTTCATGAAAATATCGGAAGTCATGAAATGACTTGAACTAAGTTCATTTAAAATAAATTGAACTGAAAAGAAATGAATCATTTCGAGATAGAAATGAACTCGGGACTGGAGTGGACACATGGAGCGACGTGGGCTACTTAACAAATTTAAGTTAAAAAGGAAAACAAAAAGATAAAAAGGGGAAAGAAAAGAAAGAAAGAAACCGAGAGAGAAGGAGAGATGAGAGAGAGATGAGAGGGAAGCTCTGACTTATCTCTAAGATCTATGGAGCTCCGTGTCGTCAGACGGTCAAGACTTAAAGTTGAGATTGCTCTAGGCAACGCCATGACACCAAAATCAGGAGTTTTCGTCAAAGATTCAAGCGGGAAGTTCGGGAGGCTGTGGGTTTCGAGCTTTTAGGTCTTCAAAAAGCTTCGTCTTCTCTCCAAGAGGTAGGGAAACTTCCTACTCAGATTTATTTGCCATCTAAGGGCCGTCTTCGCCTTTATCGGATCCCAGGGCTGCTTTAAAGGTTTTCCATAACTTAAATGCTTATGAATCATGAGAACCCGTTCCACCGCTTGGTTCACTGTGTCATCAGTTTGATGCAAAGAGTATCCAACTTTGAATGGCATGAACCGTTGGATTGATTGGCTCTAATGATGGAGTTCGGGTTATTCGTTAGATGCGAGCATCTAACCTTGTAAATGCCAAGAACCGGCCGATCAAATACTGGATGTAGGTCGCTAGCCATCGTACTCGTGGGAAACGGTCGACCGGTTGGTCGATTGGTTGGTTGGTGGGTCTTCCGATTGGATGTAGTAGCTGCCATCTACTGTACCAAAGGGAAGCGGTCGAATCGAGTCACCGAATGGCGTCAGTTCTCTGTTAGATAAATAATGCCAACACGATAAATTTGGAAATGGTCGATCGGCCGGGGATCAAAACAGCTGAATCGTTAGACGCAACGATCGCACCGCTTGGTCGACCGGCTCAAAGGAATAGTGTCTTTTGAGACTTGTTCAAAATAGTTCAAAGCCCGGTTGTGCAACGGTTTAGCTTGAATCTCATGTATAGCCTAGTTAATGGCGATCGAGGCTTGTCAAGGCCTATTTTATGATCACTGAAGTACTATATCCCTTGTTGGGATTGCATGTCAATTACAAGGTGGAGCTCACACATTGATGGATATGAATTCCTTTCATGTCATTGCTTGATACTGAGTGATTAAGCCGTCATTTCTTTTCGTGGTTTGTGTATGAACAAGGCCATCATCACATGGCTTATGGTGGTACATCAGGACATGTCGTATCGCAACCCGACGTATAGAGATTAATGTAGGTCACTACTGAAAGTGGTAGTGATTTGTGAGTCGGCATGCCACAGAATGATATAAGTTGCGAATTGTATGATTAATTTGGAATTTGTGTGCTTTTGATATAAATGTCCAAGATGATTTGCACGCGATATAACACTCCATAGGCGTGTCATTGTATGAATAGGCAACACGACAGACACGTGATATGCATGAACGCGATGACACGGGCGTGAGTGCATGGTAGAAATCGCACACCGTGTTGCGTTCGGCGGTGGACTCAGAAAATAGGACAACGCCCAAAATGAGTCGACGATTTTGAAAATGAAAAATACTTGTGTCGGGCATACGGCAGCGGGTAGATCCTCCATAGATGTTAACATATCGTGGTTAGACATGATCATCGCAAAGGGCCGTAAAATACTGGAAAGGCGTGGCGCGTCTCAATACGTAAAACCTCAAATCCATGGCCTACAAATGTATAAACACACGGAACTTAGGAAATTCAAGTTGGCATCGAGAACCGTCCAATGGATTTTGATTTATAAAACAAAAAGGTTTTGTTTTGAAAACGCGCGGACTATAGCGGCGAATTTTATTACTGGATGTAGGTCACATTCATCCATAAATATCACATTCGAGCAGGAATGCGCATGTTTCTTACTTGAATGTGGTGTGCCAATATACGCACTTAGGTGGGAGCAGTCTCTGTAGGGAATTCATTCTTATCAAAATACACTCCCGTCGTAGACCCCTTTTAGTACAGGAGTGTACAGGAGACAACGCCTCCGACGGTCGGTGATTATGAACTAGGCCGACATGTGGCCTTGAGTAAACTTTTGTAAAAAGTGTTTTGTGTAAAAAGAATTATAATTAAATTTTTTTGGACTATTGTATAAATAGCGTAATTATGGTAAGAGGGTCGTGATCGGACTTACGAATCGTACTAAGTGTTTTATTTTCTATATTTTAGATTTAAAATGAACAATGGGGTCCCATAAAAAGAACGTATTGAGGTGGTGCCGTAATCCTGTCCACAGTAGTCGGGTACCTAGTTTCATCAAGATCTAGGTGCAAGATAACCTAAGATAGGACCCGTGGGTCAGAATGGTTGCCAACTGACTCCCGAAATTGGGCATCATAATTTCACCTACATGGCCAAGTCTGAACCTATGCTATGATACCAATTGTTGTGCTAGCGAAAGCTTTGATGTAGATAATATAAATTCAAGAACAAAAAGATAAAAATAACTCACACAAAGATGCATGAGGTTTTATCATGGTTCGACAAACCATGCCTACATCCACGGATGAGAGAGAATATTTCCATTATATGATAGAAAATATTACATAGGTAGAAAAACATACAATTAGGTTCTCGAAACATCCCATGCTTCCCCATTCCTTGTATCCATACCCTAAATCGCGAAATCTGTCACTCCACCGGGTATCCCCATTCTTCCTCACATCTCTACACACCCCGTATAGCCTTTACAAGCCTATCTCTCTCATAATTTTTGCCCCTCATGACCTAGAATATTTATTGTGATATTTCTAACTACTTTCCTTATTCTATAAGGAATCCTTGCTCTACCAAGAAACCTTTCTTTATTCTAGAAGGAAGTATAATATAACAATAATATAACGACCTAGGAATTATCCTATAAAAATATTCTTCACGAATAGAAATTAATGCAAATTAGGAATTTGAGACATATTCTAACAAGATCTAAAAAAATAAAATCGAAAGTTACAATTAAAATAATGAAATTTGAAAGAAAAAATTTAGAAATCTCTATGTGGTATATAATACCTTAGTTATAATCAAAATATCATGAAAAGAACACGCATTTATATGCATATATATGATAGCAATAAAACAAAACTTTACAGGTTGTGTTAGATTTTCTATTTCTTATATTACAAATTGATATTCGCTTCTCATTTAGTATCCAACATAAATAAAACTATTATTTAGGTTTTTTTCAGTTATATGGAATAAACCCTAAGTCCCATACAACGATAAACCCTAATTATTACATAATAGCTGAGAACCTTAAAACCATATGATTTTCACAATATCAATACCAAAATCTAAGGCATACCTTACTCAATTGGGGACACATGAAGATATCAAAATAATCGTGATGAAAACTGTAAGCTTCCCGACCAAGGACCCTTAGGTTTATTTATTTTACTTTTTCCTGCAATTACGGGAATAAGATGCTATTTAGTATAGTAGAGAGAGGACCAACTTCCTTGTAGGATTAGAAGTCCACTTTCCATCAAAGTGCTATTAGTTTAGGAAACCAACTTCTCAAACAATTGACCAATAGGATTTAAGCCCTATTAATTATTTATTAAGTCTATAACATTAATTTTGATATTACAATAAATATCACATAATAATATACACGTGGGCCACATAAAATTCCAATATTCTCCCACTTGGTCCATGTGACATTCTTTTGCTTTTGGCTTAATAAACAAAACATAATGCACAAAACATTAGGCTAAAAACATTTTACATTGGTCACATCATAAATCATGATTCAGTAAAAAATAATGAGAATCATGGCAGTTATATATCATTATTTTGATATAATCCCTTCCATGTATTAACAATAAACTTACACTTAATATGACCTATAAATGAGAAGTACGAAAAAGGTCCATAATAATGTCTATGTCAAATACTTTTCTTTTAACATTCATTTGTATGCAATTATCATGTATACAAAACATATGTAAGGAAATTTCATAAACATATAATTGAGTTCCATAGTGTTCAATAAACATTCATCATGAGATTATTACTATAATGAGCCCAAGACTCAAAATTTCAACGTGGCATTGAAATATAAGTTGTACACATTATAAATAGATTTAACACTCTTATTTATGAATTATCTCATGTACAAGAACAAATATTAACTTTATGTCCTTAATAATCATAAAGCATTTGTTGTCGAAAGAGAAGTGACAACAAAATCTATCCTTTTTAACAACTTGGTCATAAAGTCAACAAATCCAAGTCTTAAAATAATATTCTACAACCATAATCCATAATTTGTAACACATTATGTCACAATACATACTTTGATAGTAGATTATTATACCTATACATACATATTCGCTTGTATCAGAACCCACTTAAATAGGGGCAAAAGAATGAAGGTAATTTTCAACTATCATTCACTATACCTGAATCCAAAAGAAAATAGAAAGCATGAGTCATTAAGGTTCCTCTATCATGATACTTTTAATTCATTTTATATTCCAAAAGTCTTTATATAGATGCTTTTTGAGACAATCTAACAATTATGAACTACATATGAGATATCTCATCACATATTGTCTCAATCCATTCAATATCTCAAAATCGTTTAGATATATACTTTATGAAACAATTTAACAACCACATTACTTCATATATTATATCCTATCACATAATATTTTGAGTTCTTATTTCATATATAACTTACCATCCCTTTAATTGACTCATTCATAATTATTATAGGCCTTAATCATTGACCTCTTAAGAGTTTGGTACCGCTTCAAAAGAAATGCATTTCATGAATTAGTCTTTTTGTTTCCAAGGAGATATGATCATTAATTCAACCATATCTCATTATTACTTGAGAAGTCTATACTGTAAGAAGATAAAATGAAAATTTATCCATCATTTTCAAGATCTTTAGTCTTACATGCAGTTCTATCATTTATAAGGACTTTGCTTTGGTATATCAAAATTTAGATGATACTAAATAACAGCCCTCAATCAAAGGCGGTAATTTTATTTAGTTGAACACTAATAAAAATGGATATTACTAAATAATAGCAACGCCGTGATAATAATATAACATATTCAATTCCATCATGAAAGTGATTAGGTTTCGCAGCGGCCTGCGTAGATGTGACACCCCATTCCCGAGGATCATAAGCACAACACATCAACTCCGAAATATTCGCGATGTCTGCAACACGACACCACTTGGCGAAAATCGGGTAGAAGCCCCCTTTCGCGTGGAAAGCTCTACCCAAGATACAACCCACCCCAACATTTTACACCGACCTCACACCGGTCCATACTGACAATGAGTAAAATGGCCACCAACTCACACATCAATACTCACAAAATATATCCCAACCAACTATATTAAATATTCAAGAGTTAATAATCACTTAATTCAAACATATATTAAGATTTGCCAATTTAATACATGTTATACAAAATGAAATGCTAAAGCTATCCGCCAACGCTCTAGCGAAGCACTCGCCTGCACAAATTCCCGAGATCAAAGAGTGACTTCACGCTTAGCAATGCCTGGGTAAAGATGACCACTCTCAGCATGGCTACTCCCTACCTAAGTGCGCATGTCATGGCAAACAATCACACTCAAGGAAATACATGATCCTACTTGAATGTCTACATGTCCAATCCCATGTCTCGAGTCCTCACCGACTCCCTCACACATGTCTAAGCCAAATACGAGCAAAAATACAATTTTCAAAACAAAATATTTTTGTTCTTAAAAACACACTACCGAGTTTCGATAAATATATTAGACTACCCTCCGAGGCGAATCTGTTGGATAACCCTCCGAAACAATTCATGGGCCCCTCCGACGTGAATTGTTGGACAATCTCCCAACACAATTCTCTGGAAAATCTTCCTAGAAATTCCTTTCACTACCATTTTCACTTTTCTTTTCATTTTCGTGTTATGTACTCACACCATAGTCTTGCAGCCTGCACATAAATGCATTATGCCACTCAAAATATTCATGCTAATATTCAACATATATATTAACGTTAATTATCCCTACATAAATCATGTTATTCAATTCACAACATAACATCAAAATTAGCTCACATGGGCTAATTAACTAATTCAAGCAAATTCATTTGAACCCACCCAAAATCCAAAGCAGCGATGATGACCATGTGGAATGTTGAAACCCTAGGGTCGCTGAATTCGCTCACTACCACACATGTAAGGATTTCTTCAATCGGTTCAAAAATTTTGAGACTGATAACACAGCCATCCAGGCCTCAACAAATCACCATCCATAAAAATGGCTCTTTGCCAAAGAATAAACCAAGTAGGAAAAGATCCCTACCTCTTGGCTGCCTAACCTCACAAACCCAGGCTCACGCTGCAGCCCCTGGCAGACATAGAACAATCTTTGCTCGTCGACGTAGAACCGACGGTCCGAATGAAATCTAGGAGAGAAATCGCACTCATTTCTCAAATCAAACACAGCCATCATACGCGTGTCAAACAGAAGAAAACTGACCTCTTTTGTTTTATTCATCGCCTTAAAATTCCATTTGTGTCCTGTGCTTTGATTGTTTTTGACACATGGCTTAATCTAAGCCATTCATTTCCATCTCACTAATCATGCAACATGTGTCACATAAGAACATGTAGTAGGTGACTTTTGTCACCTCACATGTCTCTCACAAGTCGTTTTACAAGACCCGATTAACTTCTGCCTTGAAAACGTGAAATTCTCGACCGCTCCTGACCGACAAAATTCGACGCGGATAGCCGGATTGCGAGACAACTCCAATGCACAAGCCGCTTTCATTATCCGGCATCTAGCACTGGATTTCAATCGAAATTACCATTTTACCCTTTTTCGAATAATTTGAATTTTCTCAGGTTTTACATTCTCCCCTCCTTAAAAAAAATTTTGTCCCGAAATTCTTTACAATCACCACAAATCACATGCATATGCAACTTGCACTATGCCATGCATGTAAACTAGTCATTTAAGCATTAAACAACTAAACCACGTACCTTCATCCCTAAACAAGAAGGATGAGCCGATCGCATCCTGCCCAGCGCTCCCACGACCCTCCAATCTACCTGTCGCCATAACACCTCACTAGCCCACGGTTCAGATCGTAAAACCCGATTCCAAGACCATAACGCACACCGTCCCTCTCGTGTCCATCCGGTGTCAACTCCCCAATGCACCCTCAACCACCATACTGAGTCGATCTGAGTGGCACTGATATGAGATGCGGAATACCGCAGGGACACCCGACATGTTCACGGTAAAGCCAACCGATACGCTATAGTGCCTACCTTCTCGAGTATCTCGAAGGGCCGAATAAACCTCGACGATAGCTTCCCACGCTTGCCGAACCTGACAACTCCTTTTTTAGGCATCACCTTCAAGAAGACGTGATCTCCAACCTCGAACTCTAAGGGTCGACAGACATCAAGATAGCTCATCGGGGCTCTGAGCTACGAAGACGGTGTCGTATCAAGCTCACATTCCTGAGGTTCCTAATCATATCAGACCAAAGATTTAAGCTCTTCTCCACCTTTACCCAACATATCTGATCTCGCATGGCCTCCCATACAATGCCTCATATGGTGCCATCTCGTGATACTTCGGTCGATAATCGTTGTCAGAGGGTGAATCTCCACTAAGGAAAATGTTCTTCCAACTACCCTTATGCTCCAGACGCATGCTCGCAAAGATGTCCTCTGAACACCTTTTATGGTCCTCTAACCGACCATCCGTCCGCGGTGGAAAGTTGTACTCATGGTCACCAGAAGCCCATAGCCTGAAACTCTTCCAAAAGTGCGCTAGGAACCGTGTCTCTATCCGGCACTATGGATACTGGTACCTGGGCGTAATCGAACTATCTCTAATGTACAACCAAAGAGAATCTCTCTAATGTGGGTCATCCCGCACGACTAGAAAATGTTGACTTCGTGGTCGGTCTACTATCACCCATACCGCACACGCCTCTCGCTGTTCGTGGCAAGGGTCACAAAATCCATCGTGGATGTACTCACTGGCACTCGTACCACCTCCAATGGTCAAGGTACCTACTAGCTTCTCGTGCTCTCAAAGCCACCCGTCGACACGTGAGACATCACGAACAAGTCCCCTAGTTTCTGATCCTACCCAAAGAGGGTACCGGGCGATGAAGATGCCGTACATCTTCGCGCCACCCGATCAAAGAAATCGAGCAAGAAAACTCCCCGAGAATCTCCTCTCAAATCGGCCAATCGGGGAACCACTACTCCGCTCCTTATACGTAAGACTACCATCTACTGGACGGTCTAAATTCTCACAATCTCGCACCTTACTCAGACCGGGTCCCCGATGGACACTATCTCCATTGTCCCATTCGGACTCCGACCACTCAACATAGACTGCAGCCACCAACCCAACGTACCTTGAGCCGACTTGCGGTACTATAGCCCAAACAGTCCCATGGTCTCGAGCATCTGCCACTCCCAGGAAGCTATGCTAGCTAATGCTCCCCGTGACTTCCGACTGACTACATCAACCACCACATTCGCCTGCAGCCAGGTGGTAACGCAGCGGTAAGTCATAGTCCTCTAGGAACTCCATCCATCCGTGTTGCCTCATATTGAGGTCCCATTAAAGAAAACAGGCTCGCTACTTTTATGGTCCGAGGCCACCCCCAACCGTTCGCCATATAAATAGTGGTGCCAAATTCCCCAAGGCGAAGACTACGGTCGCTAACTCCATGCCGTGTGTGTAGTAATTCTGATCATGATTCTTCAACCGACGGGAACCATAAGCTACTACCCTCCCGGACTTCATAAAAACACATCCCAGTCCGGCCCTCGAGGCATCACAATACACAATGTACCCCTATCCCTTGTTCGGGACTATCAAGATAGGAGCTGTAGTAAGCCTTATCTTCAAATCCTGGAATGCCTTCTCGCATCGGTCATCCCAATCAAACTTGACCTTCTTCCGAGTCAATCTCGTCATAGGTGCCGTTAATCAGGAGAAATCCTCAATGAATCTCCTATAGTACCCAGTCAATCCCAAGAAACTACGTATCTCGAAGACTGACTTCGGCCTCTCCCAACTCATCACAACATCAACCTTCTTTGGGTCTATTGATATGTTCCGATAGCCGATACCCCACGCGGTCTTAAAAAATTCACCTTACGTTTCAAACTCACACTTACTCGAATCATGGAGAAGCCGATGGTCTCTCAGCAACTGTAAAACGATCCTTAAGTGATCCCCATACTCCCACTCTGACTAGGAGTAGATCAAAATGTCATCCACAAAGACTACGACAAACTCGATCTTAAAAGGTTCACACTCCCATGATGAGGTCCAAGAATTACTGCACATTCAAGCCGATCCAAAGGGCATCACCAGAACTCCAAAGTGCCCATAACGTGTCCTAAAACGCCGTCTTAGGGACATTTGTCTCCTAACCTCAACCGATGGTAACCAAGCATGTATATCTATCTGGAGTAGATCAGCTCTCTCAACTGGATTAAACAAATCATTAATCCTTGACAATGGGTACCGATTCTGATCAGAATCTCTGCGAATCGCCGTAATCAATGCACAGCCGAAGGGTCTTGTCCTTCTTCTTCTCAAACAAGACATGAGAGCCCCATGGTGAAGTACTCGGTCTAATGAACCCCTTGTCCACGCCTGTGAATGACTCGAGTTCCCGCAATTCAACCTGGGCCATCTTAGCGAGGAGTCATAGAGATGGGGCGAAGTACCAGGTGTAACTCGAGCATCGAAGTCTACAAACCTCCGTGGAGACAATCCCGCAGCTCATCCGAAAAACATCCTCATACTCACGCACTACTCGAGGTAGATCTAAGTCCCGCCCTCACCTCATCCAGGTAAGGCTTGCTAGCCAACCCGCTGAACCCGCCTATGACACTGACTCGCATACACCGTCGTAAAATTTCATGCTTGTCCCCCTGAAATACAACACGAGTATCGTCCTGCTTGTAGGCGGTAACCCTCCTATGCTCACAATCGATAACGACTCTATATGCCGTCAGCCAATCCATTCCAAGGATGACGTCAAACTCTGACATGTCCATGACCCTCAGGTCCACTGTGAGTAGAATCCCCGAGATCTCTAACTCACAATCATGACATATCATCCATATCCTAGCCCTAATCCCTAAGGGAGAACTCACATACAAGGGATCCTCCAAGGCCTCAACCTCTAAGCCCAACTCTTTCACAACTAATGCAACAATGAATGAATGCAAAGCACACAATCAACACTTTGGCCCCATGTGCGAGATAGAAAAACGCACTTCGTTAACCCGGTTGATCCGTCGACCAGCTAAGCAGGATGGCGCGCCCTCCCCGATGTCCTTGTCCTGCGGGCCTAGTCTCGCCCTCGGCCCATAGTCCGGCCTCTCTAGCCTTCAGAACCGAGGTGCCCCGTGCGTACCGAGACTGAACCGGCTCTTTCACTCCATACTAAGGTGTGGAGGAATATACTATATCCTCTCTTGTCCTACCTCTGACTGGGACTGTGCTATCCCGAAACCCTAGGATCCGTGTCTATGGGGGCAATCCCTCCTCATGTGTCGTGGTCGGCTGGGCAATGGCAAGACACCATCCGTCCACTGCGACCGACCCCGATCTTCCCTAGCCTGCATGGTCATGCCTTTGAACCCATCGCGAACTAGAAGCCCCGCTTTCCGAACCGAAGACGACCGACTATCCTTCCTCTTGCTACTAACACTGCGATCCCGAAGTTCTTCGGCATCCTCGACGCATTCTACAGGTCGTGAGATGTCCCAACCATGGAGTCCATGTCCTAGAGGCGAAGTCCTACAATCCTGCCCCGAATGGACAACTTCAGCCCATTCTTGAATCTCCTGACTTTGGCCATGTCCGTGGCCACGTAGTCATCAGATAAACGGGCTAACTCCGTGAATCAGCCATACCTATCACCACATGGCCCCTACTTCAGCTTTAGGTCCCCGAGCCTTCGCACGACGAGCAAAGGTCCTAAATACTGCCATGAAAGACTGCTGAACTCGCCCAAGTCATTGCTCTAGATCTCTAGTGCTCTTGGCCCGCCTCACCATACTGGCCTCACTCGAAGTTGGAATGCGTAAATAGTCCGATCTTGGTCGTATCAGAGGCAATCTCCATAACCTCCAATACCTTCTCAACCTGCATGAACTAATGGTCTGCCACCATCGGATCTCCTCCCCTTATGAATATCGAAGGATTATATGCTCTAACATCCGAGGTTACTCTGAACTTCGCTACCCGCACTAGCCTCGTACTAGCAAAGAATCGTAATACCTACAACATCGGAAAAGCTTGGCCGTCAAATATCGGGTGGTGCTCGCTAGCACCTGCGGACGACTTTACGCCCCCGCTTCTCAACTAGCCATCTACACATGTCAAATGGCAAGTTAAGATTCAATGCAGTATCTCTAAGGTGTAAACACAGCCTCGAGAGACTATATACATACTAAAAACAATTCATACACAATGTCCATGCATTCATAGGTAATGCTAGACAATAAGTTCACATATTAAATCATATTTAACAAAAAAAAGTATTTTATTTCATTTTATTTAAAAAATAATATTTTATTTTATTTTATTTTATTTTTGAGCAACCCGCGTGAATAATGCTCATGAACGTTCCCAACAAAGGACTCGTAACAAAGCAGAATCGAAGTCAAAATCTCGTCGAGTGCGCATAAGGCACACGTCCCCGTCTCGGCCGCGCACACACTATGTGCCTGCCTGCGATAGCGCGGCGCTGGCGCCGTCGCATGCCATTACGGCGCCTGGGCGTCGTGAGACCATGCCCCGCCGGTGTCGGGCCGCGGAAGTCGCTCAAGACAAGCAATAAAAGTGGAACTGGTCAGGAAACAAGAAATAATAAGCATTTCGTGTTCCGGCCACATACAAATCAGATCATGACTCATCCATGCCACGCTGCCACGCCACCAGATCTAGTCAGATCGCATCGCTGTATCGCGGCCCTTCTACGACATATCAGCGACTAACGATCACCCACCACGATACAACTCAGATCACTGACTTCCCCTCGCCAACTGGGGCGTCGCTTCGCTGCGCGCCGGCCGCAAGCCCCTACGCGCCGGGCCGAATCAGACCAGGTCTTCCCTGGGCAGTTGTCGCGGGCCACTCGGGCCGCACGCCCCCAAGAGCACTGCCACGATACAAAACATTGTATCGTGACTCAATCACCAAAATGGGCAGTAGCCCATTCCAGTTTCCTGCATAAATTTTTTTTTTACATAATTGTTTTTCTTTTTTTCTTTTTTCTTTTTTCATTTTGTTCCACCTACTAGAAGACCATAAAAAAAATATTTTTTCATTTTCAAGTAGAAAAAAATAAATTCATTAAAATTTATTTATTTATTTATTTTTTCCAGTTTTAAAAAAACATTTCTCCTCAACATTTTTTTTTCCCTATGTGCTATTCACCAAGCACACAATTCACACAACATACACAACACACAATCCAACCACACATCACAATTCATTCATCAAAATGCACAAAGGATGCATGATCTAACCCTGCTTTCCCAACTAGCCCCAGGGTATTCCTGCATACCCAAGCTCCGATACCGCTTCGTGATGCCATTCCCGAGGGTCCCGCTTGACAACCCACAACTCACAATACTGTGGATGCTCTGCTAACCTGACACCACTCATGAACACGGCAGTTCCTTTGTACGGAGAGCTCTACCCAAGATACACAACCTGTCCCAACATTTTACACAATCGACCACAACGTTAACATACGATAAAATGAGTAAACTGACACTCGCCCACACATCAATACCTACAAAATATATCCCAACCAACTATATTACATGGTTCAATATTTAATAAATCACTCTTAATTCAAACATTTATTAATATTTACAATGTTAATACATGTTATACAAAATGAAAATGCCAAAGCCACAATCCGGCTTTCTTCTAAACGCGGCCTCATCGAGTTAATCTTGCCCTGCATACCCCTCTCTACCGAAATATGATCCCTCGACATTGTGGTGAGCAATGCTTAGTAGTGATAATTTCCTATATGGGTTACTCCCCACCTAAGTGAACATGTCATGGAAAACAATCACACTCAAGCAAATACATGATCCTATTTAAATGTCTACATGCCTAATCCCATGTCTCGAGTCCTCACCGACTCTCTCACATATGCCTAAGCCAAATGCGAACAAAAATATAGTTTTCAAAACAAAAGCCTTTTTTTCTTGAAAACACACTACCGAGTTTTGGTAAATATATTGGACTACCCTCCGAGGCGAATCTGTTGGATAACCCTCCAAAAACACTCACTTGGCCCTCCGACGTTAATTGCTGGACAATTTCAACACAATTCTCCCAAAATCTTCCCCTCGAAATCTCTTCTTCTCACAACCATTTTCACTTTTCTTTCATTTTCGTGTCGCGCACTCACACCTATAGTTCTAGGTGCCCCAAGGCATATGGAATGCATTATGCCAATTCTAAAATATTCATGCTAATATATTTTACATGCATATATTAACGCAATTAACTCACATAAATCATGTTATTCAATTTACAACAATAACATCAAAATTAGCTCACATGGGCTAATTAACCAACCAAGCAATTCATTTTGAATCACCCAAACCACACAAAATGACACAACAAATCATGTGAACAGTGAAACCCTAGGGTCAGCACTGTTCACGGCCACACATGTAAGGATTTCTTCAATCGGTTCAAAAATTTTGAGACCGATAACACGGCCATCCAGGCCTCAACAAATCACATCCATAAAAATGGCTCTTTGCCAAAGAATAAACCAAGTAGGAAAAGATCCCTACCTCGAAGTTTCTAACTCCAATAAATCTCCAGGCCCATGCAGTCTCTCAAGCCACAGAACAGCCTTTGCTTCTGCTCCGGCTATAAACCAACTATCCGAACGCCTGAAATCTGTGAGAAGTCACCCTTCTCTCTCTAAAAATCTCAACCCACACCTACTACACGTCACGAAAGACATCTAAGATGCGACTTCACACCTCACATGTCTCTCACGAGTCGCTTTACGACACCGACACCCTATTACTAAAAATGCGTAAATTCGACTGCTCTCGACCGACGAAAAGTCGATGTGTTAGCTAGATTTTGCGACTATTCCAACTATGAAGTCCGTCACATCCGGCATCTGTAGTACTCGCATTTTCGACCGAATTACCATTTTACCATTTTTAAAAAAAATTGAATTTTCCCGGGTTTTACACATTCCTCAATCAAAGACGGTAATTTTATTTAAAGGAACAATAATAAAATTGATATTACTAAATAATAAGCAACTGTCAGGATAATAATATAACATATTCTGAATTCCACTATAAGTGATTAGGTTTCAAGAAGGGCCTTGGGTAGAGAGGGAGTCTCGTATCACATGCTACTCAATCAAACCTTAATCGTATTAATCAAACTTCGCATCCTAGCACAACTCGTGACGTAGGCAATTGCCGAACCACGTGACAAATTATGTGTGTACTTTTACTTTATTGCAAATATTCCATATCTACTTTGCACACACTAAGGCTTATAAGGGAAGTTCAGACGTTCTACACTAAAGTTTGAACAAGATCACAATCCGAACACCAAAGACTGTGACCAGAAACACGCACTTACATCTATTAGTCTCTAAAGACAATTTTCTTTTATTTTAATTCTTAATGGAAGAATGGAAATACTTTTGAGTTTTAAAATGAGAACTCCACCATGTAATATAATCAAATAAAGTTATTCATAATATAAAATCTCAAATACAGATGAAATAAAGTTGAAAATTCCCTAATTCAATACACTTACAAATGACAAAATCACTCATCCAACTCTTGAACTTCACTCACGACCAACCTTCTCATTTATTAGTACTGGTGTGCAATCTGCAGGGGCTTGTAGCCACATGGCTCATTGTGGGGCTGTCAATGGATTGAGACATTGGGTACTCCTGGAACAATTCTTATATCCAAAATCCCCAGCATAGCTAATTAGATAACACATATCTAGATATTTGAAAATGAATTCATTCCCCATATTCTGAAGCCAATCATGTGAGATTGATGGGTACATGGCAGTTGGAGAAGACCTATCTATGAGGGCATGCAATCAACTCCTGAAAATCATAATGAGAATAATGGGATCTCAATACCACTATCACATGCTAGTTTTTTTTTTTAATTTTTTTGGCTGGTCTCTACTCAGTGGTCATAAGCTTTTATTTGATGTGCTGCCTTTTATGGGGCATGGGTGTGATTTGGTGAGGCCCTGGATAGCTTGTGTTATTGGGTTAAGACACAAGGCTGGCCAGTTTGGAAGGGTGTCCAAAAATGGAGGGCATATTGACTAGGACTAGCCTCAATTTGACGTCTCTTCTTATGCAGTTTTTAGAACACTAGAAAACAACAAAAAATATGTTTTTATTGATTTTCGTTCTTTCCATTCTCGAAATTTTTAAGTATTTAGTTACAATGACTTGTGAATTCATTTATAAAATATTTTTCCCATTTTCCCGTGCAATCCATTCCCACAACATAATATGAAAATCTTTTAATAATGACAGTTTGGAAAATTGGATATATTTTATATGACGATATTAAAATTAATGTGAAATAATGAAATATCAATGAACAACTTGTTCACAAATCTTACATGAAAACTAGTAATATTTAATTACTAAATGCACAAAAATAAATATTTACTACTATCTACATAGATTTTTATACAGAAATTAAACTTTAAAATAAAATTTAAATAATTTAAAATATAATTATATACATATAATTTTTTATATATATTAAAAAAAATCACATTTGTTTTAAAATATTTTTGAAACTATCACTGTCATGAAAAATAATGAAATTTAAACCAATACAATCTTCACTTTGTTACCTTTCTATATAAATTATATTTGTAAATATTATAGTCTACTAAGTATTTTTATTTTTAATAATGACACTAATATCTTATTATAATTTTGAAATATTTAAAAGCTACTAATCAAATAGCATTCTTAAATTGTGTTTTGTTTTAGATATGTAATTAAATTACTTGAGATAATAAATATTGGATCAGATTATATTTGAATTTTTTAAATATAATTAAAAAATAAATACATTTTTAGTTAATTTCTCTTTGGACAAAGACAAGAATAATATAGAAATAAAAATAGTAAATAAATTTTTTTGGATAATCGTAAGACCTTTTGAACTCTAATTTTACTAGTAAGTATAATTGGTAGTTAGCAAATTTCAAAATCCTATGCTAATTACACTCTCGTTAAAACCACAAATATTATTCCATACAAAACTTTTTTTTTCCCTTTTTACGAACTGTAATTAGTCCATCACTTTAGCAAACGATAATTTCTTAAAGCAATATAATTATACTTGAGGACCATGCTCCATTAATATCATCTTGTCATAAGTACTGTAGACAATGTTTGTCTTGATTAAATTAGGACTATATTCCTTAATTAAATGGACTTATTTTATCATTTTTAAGCTATTAGGGTGATTGATTAAATTGTCAAATACTTCTGCAGTCATTCTAATGTTGTTAGAAAGTGAAATTATAATTAATTTAATTATATATTGAAGAATAAGGTAGAGCTACAATAATAGTGTTGTAAAATATCCCTGTATAGCAACTATTAGACATTATTATTCAATTAGTAGGATTATTGATTTAAGACAAATGGATGCATTATTAAATATCAAAGAATACATTATTTAATAATTTATTGACTATGAAAATTTATAATTTTTACACACCATAATGTTTGTAATAATGTTACATATATGACTTAAAATCCAAAAATAATGGATATGGTTAAAGTTAAATAAATAGAAGCCTATGACCCTTTGAAAGGAGATTATTATTAATTAAGAAGATAGAAAGACTCCTAAAATGAAGATGTAGTGTCAAGGTTTGTAACTTAGCATACTCATCCAAATTGGGGTAATGGAATTTTATTATTTGAGTGAGATTATTAATTTATGTTTAGTATAATGAATATTTATTTATCAATGCTTTACCATAGTGCATTTCCGATCAAGGCACAAACCTTTTCAATTGAGGTATAGTCCTTACGCTCTGCAATACTCTCTAACCTTATTTGATACATGGTCCTTCCATCCTTAGGCTAGCTTTTTGTTAGGTGTGTGCTCAAAGTCCCACAATGTCCCACATCGTTTAAGAATGAGAACGCTTATGAGTTTATAAGCATGGACAACATCCAATTAGTATGAGGCCTCTTCGAGGAGAAGCCCAAAAACAAAATCATGAGGGTTTAAGCCTAAAGTGGACAAAATATCAAACCAATGTGGATAGGGAATGGTTCATGAGGTTTCCCAACAAGTGGTATCAGAGTCGGGTTCAAGCTTAACTGTGTGGGTGGATGCCGAACAAAATGGTATGGTGAGCGGTGAGCCCTTAGCAGGTGGTGCTTTAGTTAAGACGTGTACTCGAATGTAGTGAAAGACAAGGTGGAACTTTGTTTACGCCTAAAGTCCCATAATGTCCCACACCAGTTAGGAATGAGAAGGCTAATGAGTTTTTAAGCATAAACAACATCTAATTGTTTTGAGGCCTTTTTGGGGGCAAAGACCAAAAACAAAATCATGAGGGCTTAAGTCCAAAGTGGACAATATCATACCAAAGTGAATAGGGAATGGTTCATGAGGTTTCCCAACACTTTTCCACGAAGTATTATAGATTACTGCAATCTAAGGAAGGATCCCTTGGTGCGGAATGGGATGATCCAGTTGGTAGATTCTTTGCTTCAGTCTTAATTAATACTTAAATTTCCCTTTATAATTGCAAGCTCATGCCTTTGTGTTCACCTTTGGTTTACCTTTCCAGCTGGGCTATTAATTAGACAAGTCCAAAGTCATTGCAGGCACATAAGAAAGAAAGATGAACACAATAAAGCCTTACTTCCCGTACATTTTGATCCCATTGAGTCAAGGGCTTGGTTGTATCTTACATTCATTAATATCCCAACATTGACAACAATGAATCCTACAAGATTCGTAATCCCCAACGTTGACTTTAATTAGTTCTTTGATAATTAATATTTAATTGATATGCTCTTTTGATAGATCCTATGATGTGGATATCAGGAAGCATCTTAAAATCTATAATTTTCTAAAAAAGGGCAAATGGTACTTTCGTAAAATTTGAAATTTTTCTAGATCTCGAGGATGAAACGGACTTAATGTTGGAATCGCTCAAATCTAGCTACCATGTCGACTTTAGTCGACCCGAGACAAAATTTCACGCTTCGAGCGGCACCGGTAGAAAATCCGGTTTGAGAGATATGGATGCGGACAAATGTCACCTACTACATGTACTCATATGACACGTATTGCATGATTAGAGAAAGGATGGAGAATAATGGCTTAAATTAAGGCATGTGTCATAGTGGAATGAGGGGACATGATGAGAATTATTAAAATTTTTAATGAGAATAAGAACAAAAGGCAATAGTGTCATCTTCTCCAAAATTAAAAGACCAAAACCTGAAGGAGATGCAGTGGGTGCTGATTTTGAGTTTTAGAGAGAGAGAATGTGTGCCTTCTCTCTAGATTTCCCACATTCTGACCGTCTGGCCTCGACTTTAAGGAAGCAAAAAAGTCATCTACGCTGGCGAGGTCACACGCGGCATCCTGATTTGGTGGAGTCCACCAACCCAAAGAGGCAAAAGGATAGGGGCCTAAAGCTGATAAACGCGGCACACCTATGTGTACAAAGCTAGCACGCGTCGCCTAAGTAACATAAATAAGTACCAAATTCGCATCGATATCGATCCACTCCGGGACAGCGCTGGGCCATGTAGATCGGGCTTTAAATATTATCCGGATATACGAGTCAGGTGAAAGAGTACTAGTGTCCGAATTTAAATTAAACTAACCCGATCCGAATGAATTATCGTGTAATGGGAGACTCCGTGGCCATGTCTCCCTCGCCACTCGAATACGGATTACTATATCCTAAATACGATATTTTTTACTTTTACATATATAACTTTTATTAATGGCTGTAGCGATCTTGCTTACGAAATACCCTCTCTCAAGGTGTATCCGCCTATCTCGCTAGTAGTGTTGAGTGTATCTCTACCTCAACTCGATACTCCGAAATGCTTAAATGTTCTAACCTTAATTGCCACCATCGGGACCAGAATATCTCTATTTACCGAATCAACCGAAGGTCGCCGATTCGTATCCCCGGGTATCCTCATCTCTCGAATCTCTGATCTCCAAGATAGTCACGCTTAACGCTGGCAGACATCATCAGGAAATGTGATTCACGATATAAAGCAGATGATAAAAAACAAGGCAATAACTCGAATATAAAAATACTAATCTTTAATTCATGTGAACGTGACAGGGTTCAACACCACCCTAGGTATAAATCTAGAACATACTGAATAAGAAAACACCAATATGTAATAGTAAACATCGCGACACAATGATGTCTCGCCAACACAACAAGTGACTATAACGGGTGATCCGAGATCTCGAGAGATGAGGATACAAAGGGATCTCGATCAGAGCAAATTCTTCGCCTGATTCAGAAATAGAGATATTCCAATCCCGAGGGTGGCAATTAAGGTTAGAACATTTAAGCATTTCCTCGAGTATCGAGTCAAGTAGAGATACACTCAACACTACTAGCGAGATAGGCGGATACACCTCGAGAGAGGGTATTTCGTAAGCAAGATCACCTAGCCATTAATAAGTTATATATGTAAACTGAAAAATATCATATTTAGGATATAATTCATCGAAAGTGGCAGGGGGAGACATAGCCCTAGTCTCCATTACACGCACTGGCCCAGACCGCTTAGTTTAGTTTAAATTCAGACACTAGTACTCTTTCACACAATACGTATATCCAGATAATATTTAAAAAGCCAATCTTTGTATTCAACACACCTATCCCCGTGGATCGATATCCGTACCATTGGTACACTATATTACTGGGGAGACGTTACAGGTACCCTGCGCGCACATAAAGTGCATAATATTTTGGCTACACATCACGCTTTCTACTTCTTATCAATTTTTTTCATACACAATGTGGAGAAGTTTTTGTACGATATTGACAACAAAGCACTATATATTACTTTTGGATCAATTTTTTTTATTTAATACATTTTATTTATTTTATTTATTTTACCCATTTTACATCCGTGCTTGTTACTTGGTCTCTATTGTTTGTTTGTGGTTTCAGGAGGTTAATCTGCATGCATACGAAGATAGGGTCAAGACGAACTAGTTCCTTTTGATCCCGAGCTAGAGAGAACAATAAACATACTACTTAGAGAGCAAAGAGAAGTACAAGTTTCAATCACAATGGATCCGATCATCGTAGTTGGATAAATGCATCGCTCACTCCCTTGAGCAAAGAATCAAGAATGAGGTAATCGCTAATGAGCATCAAAGAAGAGTGACAACTCAATTGCGAAGTCAAGTGTGGCAACCATATGCATCAATGGATTATGCTCAATATGGAGGTACCCCATACTTGAGCAATCATAATTTTGGATGGAGCCACTACCCAAACACCTCATGGAATACAAGCTATACACCTTTCAATCTCCACAAGTCCAAAGATCAAGCCTAGAAGAAGCTACTGGATGAATTAAGAAGAACTCAAGCTGCATTTACCATGGAACAACCTGAATTTTCAAGATCAATGGATGAAATGGACTACTTCCTCAAGTCAAGCTGCCCCGCCTTTAACCAAATGAGATAAGTCACCTCCACATGAGAGAATGACAAAGTAGGAGGCAACATTAATCAAATGAGTGCTGAGTTCATGCCGAATGTGTGTGGACATCTCAAGTTCAATTCATGAATCGACAAGGGCTAATGTTCAAATTCAGCATACACCATTCGATAACTTGAAAGAAAGAGATTTCCAACGGCCACTTCGGTACTCAACTTACATTTGAGAAAAAGAACAACCCAAAGAAGAGGTGAGTATGAGTATGTAAGAACCATGGGTAAAACATATGAATGAGACAAAGCGAAATTTGCAACAAGAGTCACCCGAACTCGAATACTGCGCACGCTTGGCAATTGAGGTACGATGGGTCAAACGGCTAATCATCGACAGAGAAGGGCGCCGTTCCTTTACTGGCAATTTAAAGGAACCCGAAGATGTGGGAATGAACATACAAAGCAGCTTCTCATGCCGAGAAGTGGCAAAAGAATTAGAGACAAAGGGGCAATCCCCAGTTATGGAGGAGATAGAGACGGAGAAGGTCATCCAAATCTAGTCTAATAATGATGCATAAGGAAACCCGCCCTCAAGAGAAACAAATACAGTGAAAACATCAACATCAAGCAAGGACAGCCCCACCAATTCCATATCCACAACGTCTAGTTAAGGCAGCCGGATGCAAGCCACCAAATTATGGGAAGTGTTCAAGAAGTTACACATCGTAATATCCCATTTCACATGCTCGGGAGCAGATGCCCTATGTAAAATTTATGAAAGACGATCATCTCAAAAGAGAAGATTTGCGTATTTCAAACAAGCTAACTTAACTCGAAGAATGTAAGGCATACTGGGAGAAGCCGCCGCAAAAGCTACAAAAGACCCAAGTAGTTTCACTGGCTCCATGCACCATCGAAATGCCATTCCGGTAGAAAGCATCGTGTGATTGGGTGCCAACATTAAATCTCATGCCCTTGTCCATTTTTAAATCAAATAGGTGAAGCCCGCCCAACTACAAATACACTTCAAATACATTTATCCCTTCAAGTATCCAAGAGGGGTAATAGAAGATGTCTTAGTAAAGGTTGACAAGTTTAGTCTCTCCCAGTAGATTCTCAAATGTATTAGATATGGAAGAGGACAAAGAAATACCCATAATCTTGGGCGTGACTGCTTCTTGCAACTGCCAGGCAATGGATTGATGTCTCGTAGGTGCAGAACTAAAATTGAGAGCGCAGAAGATGAAGTCAAGTTCAATCAAAACAAGCCGTATATTATTCTACAGAGAGTGATACTTGCTTCATGGCAGAGATAGTAGAGTCTATAGTGTCTAGCCAAAGTGGTCTCACTGATCCTTTGGAGGCTAGTCTAAAGTACGTAATTTATTTCCCAGAATACGGAGCCAAGAGGCAAGAGGAATATGTAAAATGATGGATTCTTTCGCATCCACTAGGAGGAAATACTGAATCTCAGTGAAGGAGCTTAAAACACCAGTGCCATATGTTGAAATAACCACCCAAGATAAACAAAAAACCCTACCTAGCCATTTGAAGTATGCATACCTTGTATAGAACCACCCTACCACCGATCATCTCAAAGATCATCGATCGAATCCAGAGGAGGAGAAGTTATTAGGTCCCAGAGAGCATAAAAACGCACTCCTGATGGTTCCCACCGATGAAAGGATTCGCCTTCCATGCATGCATCATATTTTGCTGGAAGATGGGCATAAACCTTCAATGGAAGCGCAGAGGAGGTTGAATCCAATAATGAAAGAGGTAGTCCGAAAGGAAGTATTAAAATGGCTAGATACTGGGGTAATTTATACTATTTCACGCTGTACGGGTAAGTCCAGCTCAAGTAAGACTCCAAGAAGGGAGAACAATCAATAAGTAAGAATCGCAAATAACATATTACGCTTCTAATGCCAATGGTGCGGAGGATTTGTATTGGATTATCTTAAACTAAACAAAGCCACCGAAAAGATTCGCTTCCCCATCAAGCTGCTTCGGATCAGATCGGATCGATTAGCTTGGCCAAGAATATTATTGCTGATGGATAAAGGAGCTCCCGCTACAATCACCGTATATAGCCCCTAAGCATCGAGAAGACGACATTCATGTCCATATGGGACATTCGCATTCAGCGATGCCCTTTCAGACTGCAAATGCTACCGGAAAGTACTCTTCTAACTGTATAATGGCACTTTCCCCGACAACGGCGCCAAAAACTTGATAAGCCGAAAGCGTGATGTGTAAAATGTGTATGCCTATGTGCGCAAGTGCACGCGTCGCCCCAAGTAATATAATGTACCAATGGTACGGATATCGATCCACGGGGATAAAGTGTTGGAATACGAGATCGCCTTTAAATACATCTAGATATACTTATTGTGTGAAAGAGTAATGCAGTTGTCCGAATTTAAATTAAACTAACCGATATGAATGAATTCATCGTGTAATGGAGACTGTAGCCATGTCTCCTCGCCACTTCGATGGATTATATCCTAAATATGATATTTTTAGTTTGATATATATAACTTATTAATGGCTAGGTGATCTTGCTTACTAAATACCCTCTCTCGAGGTGTATCCGCCTATCTCGCTAGTAGTGTTGAGTGTATCTCTACCCCAACTCGATACTCCAAAATGATTAAATGTTCTAACCTTAATTGCCACCGTCGGGACCAGAATATCTCTATTTACCGAATCAACCGAAGGCTGCTCTATTCAGATCCCTAGGTATCCTCATCTCTCGAATCTCGGATCTTCAGTATAGTCACGCTAATGTTGGCCATACATCATTGTGTAAATGATTCACAGATATAAAGCAGATGATAACAAATTATAAATAACTGAATAATATAAAAAAAATGCTAATCTTTAATCCATGCGAACGTGACAGGGTTCAACACCACCCTAGGTATAAATCTAGAACATACCGACAAGAAACACCAATATATAAAACATCAAGATTTCATCGTCCAAAAACGAAGAAAAAATACAAATCACGGCTCTTCAAGATCAATGTCACGCTGCTCTGGTTTCCGTGTCTCTGGGCCGTACGATCCCCCGATTCCCACTATAACCCCTTTGCTTCATCACGACGCACAGCTGAGCAAGATCTCACTTTATCGCCGCGACGCCGTAGATGTCGCGACGCTGTTACTTGTCGATTTTATACCGATATAAATATCTCAGAGACACGATAAACCCGTCAACAGAATCAATTAATATACTCCTAATGAATAATATATTTGAAGCTTAAATTCATCGTAGCAGGCATGTGAAGGCAAAACCCTAGTTTTAGCTAATTAATTCGTTTTAGCAACAATATAGGATTGCTTTTTCTTTTTATTAATCGAATTCATTACGATTTAGTCCGTGATAATATTTAAAGATAAAGTCAAGATCATGATGATACTTTTCTATGTTGATCTATTATTCGCATTTTAGGGTACACTATATTACTTTACAGCGACGTCACGCACTTGCGCATTATAGGCGACACACATTTTACACATCACGCTTTCGGCCTATCAAGTTTTTGATCACAAATCCTCCTCATTTTCGATCCCTACGGTTTGAGCTTTAAAATCCTCCATTATGGGCTCAAAATGGGCTAAAAATCCACCCAAAATCGACCCCGCCACCCCGACGCCGCTTTTGGCAACGCCGCGACATTCCGATGCTGGGCGCTTCGCAGCTTCACAACGCCGCGACGCAGAACGCGCCGCGACGTTGCAGCAGCTTTCCTGCTTTTGCTCCAACTTCGTAAGACCATAACTTTGTCATCCGAACTCCGATTTGGGTGTTTTTGGTACCGTTGGAAAGATCTTGAAGTTTAGAATTCATCCATGTATGGATTGATGCAATAGAAGCTCATATGATGTCTGAAAACAACAAAATACAGTAGCCTCTCCTGCTGAAGGTGCTGCAATGTTTGCTGATTTTCTCTTTCTGAAGTTTTGAACTTGCATAATCTCTCTTTGTTCGAACTCCACTTCAGTACCTTAGTATCCCCTGGAAAACTCTTTTGAAATTTATAATTCATACATATAAAGCTTGCTTCAATTGGAGCTCAGTATGGTATCTTGAAAACAAGTCAAAATACAAAGAATCGCTTCCGTAGTAGTTTTTCCACCACTTGCACAATTCCATCAAATGGATGACCTGATCATAAAGCATGAACTTTCAGAGCATTGGGCACTTATTTAACATAAAAACACTAGAAAACTAACTAAAGCATAAGGATAAATGAGTATTTAAGATACTCATCACACTCTCATCTAAAATTCTGCCATCCCCAAGCAAGAGACCAACTCAAAAAAAAAAAAAAAAATCGGAAATGACATGAACTAAAAATAATGAGATTTAGTATGATAACATGATTCCAAATGGAAGAATCAATATGAACACAATTTAGCAATATTAGCCTTTTCAAACTGTAAAATTTAGCGATCCTTAAACTTTTAAACTTTCTAAGGAACATGGCAAAGCAAAAAGCATGGTGCAGAGCAAATCAACCCCTAAGTCCGCGCAAGGATCTTTCCCAAGGAAACTATGTAGGTGATAGCATGATCTTCGCAAAGTAGCGTAAGGTCCTAGCACCCCAAACTTAAGCTCAACTCAATTCTATTTGGGAAAGAAGCGAACTAAGAAAAAGGATAAGAACGCATCCTTTTATTCATATCAAAATACCTAAAAATTTTCTAAATACCTAAAAAGTGAAGGAGAACTAGCCAAGCCGGGCAGTTTGTAAAGAGTGTTCGTGGTACAGACAAGTGCCGAAAAACGTGGCGTGTAAAATGTGGCGCTTACGAAGGCATGCACGCGCCGCCCCAAGTAATATAGTGTACCAATGGTACCTGACATCGATCCACTGGATGTGTGTGCTGGAATACAAAGATGTCGCTTAGATAATATCCGACAAACCATCTATAAGAAAGGAATCGAAAGTGTGCGAAATTCACCTAAGCTTATCGATTCTAATGAATTATCGATCAAGCATCAGTGGTTATGTCTCCCGTCACTTTCGATGGATTATTTCCTAAAGATGTTATTATTCAATGTATTTATGGTTTGTTTTGATGGCGAGGTGATCTTATACGAGATATCACTCTTCTCGAAGTATATCACTTTATATAATAGATGAGTTTGGTATATCTATCCCGACTCATTATTTAAATGCCATCTTTCTAACCTCAGTACCTTCAGGATCGGAATATCTCTATTGACTAGAATCAAGTTGAAGAGTACATACACTGAATCTACTGAATATCCTCATCTCCTCGAGATCTCGGATCTCGGTAATAGTTATCTTGATGTTGTGGGGACATCCTTGCTATAATTGAATTATAGATATAAAGGGATCTGAACGATTGACAACAAATGAATAATATGATGCGAACTGTTAAACAGGAACATGGGGTTGACCTTTTAGATATAGATCAACACATCTTTGGGTAAGAAGTATGATATTAAATATGTAAACATCGTTCTATTGTCGAAAATGGGAAACAATAGATGCGGGCTCTTCTTTGAGATGGTACTATTTAATATCTGGATTTGCCTAGTCAAATACGTCTCCGATGCCTCGAATTCTGAACTTATGGTGCTTTTAATGTGATGAGTCGGATCTCGTGACCCAGCGTCGCGCGGCGTAAACAGTGCTACTTGACTTTCATTGGTTGACCCAGCGTCGCTGACGTTGAGGCTGTCAGCAACGATGAGACTTAGCCGGCGTTAGAGCGTGTGACAGCTCAACCACTTTCATGCATTGCTTTCCTTTTGCTCCAATTTGTGCTTCCAAAGTTTGCTCTTTCACCTCTTTGCACCTGCATTCTACTGAGCTTGCCAGCCTGGGGTGTCGAGGCTATAAAATACATATTTAAAGCGTGAAATCCTTATTTAAAAAACCTAAGATGAACCGCAGACTCTTACAGGTCTTTGGGCACTCATCACACCCAAACAATTTCTTGCGTCCCAAGCGAATGGACTCTAAACATGACACACGACGTAAAGTCTAACACTAAGATAGTGATGAACATGCCGATGAAGTAGGGGATCAAATTAGATGACTCTGTTCACTGCGTGTTGTTCAGTTAAGGATATCTGAGTGTTTGACTTTGAGGCTTCGGTTGAGCGAGTGAAAGTGACTAGTGCCCTTAAATTCCATGGTATTCAATAACCTTTCTGGACCTATGTGCGTTGAATGAATGACCTCTAGTGTCACTAGATTCCAGAAGCTACAAACTTGAAATAAACTCACCTATTTGGAAGAAGCTAACAAAGAAAGGATAAGAACGCACCCTTTTTATTCATACCAAAATACTTCAAAATTTCCTAAATTCCTAAAAAAAAATGAAGAAAAACTAGTACCAAGGTTTTTAGCTAATTATGTGAGAAGGGGGATCTGTGGTGACTCCTGATTAGTTAAGGGGCATGGGCATTAAATTCCCTTGAACTCTGTTTGAACACTCAGCAAACTCTAAAGCCTAAGTTTGTGGGAATAAATAATGTACATCCCATCATGTGAACAGTGAAGTCAATGACTCCCAGCCCGTTGGCTTAGGGCATTAGGCCTTTGAAAGACTCAATGATGTCACTGAGTTCAGGATTGGATGATCACCTTATTCTTATTCATGTATTTTGACATTTTCTTTTCTTTGCTTTTTATGTTTTTTTTTCACTTTTCTTTTGTTTTGCATTTCTCTTTGTTAGGGCTCATTGGCAATCCTCTTTTTACAGTAGGTGTCTCGTCACTTAGGTGTTTAGAACTCCCAGTTCTGTCGAACTTTAGTGGTTGGTCTCGGTACATATACATACCACGAAAGGTCATTAGTGTGTAGTGTGATGGATCATTGAAAAGTAGTTTCTTGGCTGCCGGAAATCGTTCCTTCGCCTCCACCTGTTCAACCTAATTCACCGAGCATCAAGCATCATAACCATCCGTTTTCCCGTACCATAGTAGATTCGGTCCAAAATTGACTTTGACTCTCAGCATGGTACACATACTGCGACTACACATGAAACCACTCGTATAAAATGACCTGCCTGAACATAAGCAGAAAATTAACACATGACTAAACCTGAAAACTCAATATCTAAGATAAACGATCCTAACAAGAAGCTGACTTCACATGTATGTAAAAATGTGAACGAACTCGCGAGAAATGTAAACTAATATTGTGAATGAAATAAACGACAGCACTCAAACGTAAAGCGAATCACACAAAACCAGTATCACTTACCCCCGCCGCCCTTTGAAAACAGATATCAAATTCATCTCCTTTGGCAATAGAAAAACGATAGAGGGTGAAGAGAACTCCATGTTGGTGATCAGCTGCGGTGGTGGCGGTGGTGGGTGGTGGAGATCGCGGCGAGCAGGCAGGCTGGAGGCTGCTGGCGAAGGGTCGTGGCTGGTTGGCGGCTCCCCAGTCACGCATCGGCTTAGACGCCTCCATATCACATTAATGATGAGGACTGATTGCACTCCTGGAGTCACAAATCCCGAGAATGCATCAAAAGCACTAAGTGGGAAACCTGGGGTCCTCGAGTCGGAGTGATGGGCCCAGAAAGAGGCTGCCGTTGGAGGCTGTTGTGGTGGTGGTGGAGGTGGGTGGGACGAGGACTGGCTTGATGTCTCTAGGGATGCCCGAGATTATAACAGGCCACAGTGTGAAGCTGGAGTCCTCAGTGAGGAGCTCATGACGGAATCCTGGCCATCGAGTGCGGGACACCGGTTGTCCCTCTTGACGATTATATTTAATGGGGTATAGCCACTTTCAGCTGTCGTCGAGCACCCACGTCATTTCATAAAAGCCAAAGATGAGAAAGATTTTATATTCATTTTGGCGTCCGGTTATGGAGGATAACTCTACCCTTAACACAACATCAAGAGTATATCTGTATGATGGCATAGTTGGCTTGAGGGCATGCCCAGTGCATTCTTTACACACATTCGTCGACTGAATAAGAAGCGATGATGAAAGTGATGCAGGACAACAAATATAAGACCATTGATATTTGGCCTTGAAATGGACCATGGCCTCGCTGTAGCTTCCACTGCTGCAGTATTGAAGTGGCCACCGAATGACACCGGGGTGGTCGGGGAGTGCTGGCAAGAAAGCTGAGTAGACGGCCTGAGAAGGGACATGATCTAGACTATAATAACTATTGATCTCGACTCCATATGATGACCAATACTCCACCGGACTTTCTTAAGGCGTGGGGGGCGAGATTAGCGTAGGTCTCGCACCACGCTCGCCGCGCTGGATGAGGTGGTTGGAAGAATACCCAGCCATCCTTAGCATGTCGTCTTGCGGAGGAAAAAAGTCGTCGGTGGTGAAACCAACTGCGATGCGGCAGGCGTTCTGCGGATGGTCTGCAGGAACCGATCGGCACCCTCATTCACGAACCGTGACATCAGCCGTGAGGTGCGGTCCTCGCCGGGCCAAATGCCGGCACTGGCGGCCCGATTACGCCTTTGCCGGGACGTGAAGCGGGGACTGGGGTTCGATGATAATGCAATGGTGATGACGCAAATTGGCTCACCAGCGACCCTAAACAAACTACAAACACTTAGAATTTTTAAACGAAACTAACTAGAGTGTCTTAAGCCAATACTAAATGAGACTCGAAACACCTAAAATAAACCTAATATGACCACAGATGTGAACCTCACCCAAAGACTAGGGCCGTGGTGGATGACTATACGGTCACGAGCTAAGTGGGTGCTGGTGTTGTGAATGATGATGACGGTGGACCGGTGTGTGATGGTGACGGTGAGGTGCAAAGAGAGGTCGGAGGCGTATGTGAGCCTCAGGCCTGGGGTGTCAGCTATTGAGGCTCAGGCAGGGGCGGTGCGAGTGGTGGCGAGGCTGGGGTTTAGGCGGGGGTTGTGCGAGTGGGAAAAAAACCAAAATGGGTGTGTGGCAAAGCAGGGAACAACGTCGCGACTTTGAGCCAGCGTCAGCGGCGTTACGAAAGTTTAGCATGCGGCGTCGCGGCGTTCGAGGCGGCGTCGCGGCGTTCGGTAGTACTAAACAGCGTCAGCGACGTTGGATATCAACGTCGCTGACGATCTGGTGCTAATAATCGTGGCGGCGTTGGAAGTCTCCACGTCGCGGCGTTCGAGTGTAAAATTGGCGTCGCGGCGTTAAATCAGATGACGTTCGGTTTCGAAGTGTGTCAGCGGCGTTCTGATGTCGTGGCGTTCGAAGAAGGGGTAAAATTAGTGCGACGTTGAAGCGTCGCGGCGTTGAAGCGTCATGGCGTTAATCTCATGACGTTTAGGGAGCGGCGTCGCTGAACTAGAGAAAACCCAAGTGCATTAAGTAGCCCGTATCTAAGGACCCTCCCTCTTGTAGTATGACTCTGGACTTGTAATACTCTACATAAATGGATCCTCCCGATTACTGCGTTAGCGAATCTGTGATAAACAACAGAAGGATCACAGATTATGAATGAGCAGTGAACTGATATAACAAACAAACATTAAAATGTCACTGAAGAGAAAGGAGAAGTGAGAAAAACTTGGGTTTGCTCGAGCGCTATGTTTAATATCGTTGGCTCGGCTTGACCACAGTCATCTCAATGTGCTCAGAGACTGATAGTAACGTCTTCCACTACACTTAGTCTAATCTTAGCTGGAATGGTTGCTTTATCTGCCGCGAAAGCAGCCTCAGTATGACAACAGGTTGTGTTGGCCGGTGAATGTGCCTTTCTCGGGATGTGTCACCTCGCACCATGTAGAAAGAAAGGACCTTGAAATCCTTTGTGAAGGCCGGACCATCTAGACTTCAATTTCTGGGAAGAGCTTTGGCGAAAATTGAACAAAGAACTTGTTGTCTGTAGTAATGAACTCCTTCTGGAAATGTGTTTATCATGCGAGGCTTTGTCTTTTCCTTATGCGTCGTGCATTTTTCTCAGCTCCGTTCTGAATTCGTCAGTTCACTAGTACCTTAGTAGTCTCCTTCTCACCCGACTAGTCCAGCTGGCGCTCATTTACTTCCCAGGGATTTCCAGTGGGCTCATGCTCGGTCGCCAGAAGATGTGACTTTACCGCCAGATGAGTCACGAGCGGCGACACTTGTGGTGACAATCAATGCGGTGCGCCCGGAGTGCATCTTGATTTTTTAGACCAATCCTTCTGGAATTGTTAGCTCTTCTCTGGAATGGACAATTTCTGGGTTGACACCTGTACCCGTTCTGTTGTGGGTGATACTGACGAGAGATGTCTGATACGCGCCACCACCATCGCACGCAAAACCTTGTCAATCACCTTGTGCGAAGTGATTGTATTATCTTGTGATCAATGCGAGGGTTCCCAGCCCCAGTGAGAATATGTTGTCTACGAAGAAGCGGGCCACAACCTTGGCATCGATGGTCTTTGGTCGGAATTGCTTCAACCACTTGAACATAGTCTATTGCAGCCAGAATATCTGAATTGGCCTCGATGGAAATGGTCCCATGAAATCTATCCCCCATAAGTCAAGCTCAATTCTTTCAAAATGGGATTTTTCAGGTGCAATCTTTCTGAAGTGTTTCCGGTGACATTTGTGGTGGAAGCAGATGACAAACATAACTTTGAATAAAGTAAACCAGTAAAACCTTATTAAACACCTTGGCTGCTGTTCTCTAAGCTTGCAAAATGTATTTCCCATAGTAGTGTGGTGTTGATCTTAGTCATTTTGTCTTGAGACACACATCTCTAATCATGATCAATGCTGATGTCTACAAAATTAGCTCCCTCCAATAGTAGTAGTGTTTCGTAATAAGAAAAACTCTTTTGGTGATAGTTAAGACCCGGAGGGACTACCTTAGCCACCAAATAATTCACTGTCATAAACCATGGAGCGCCCTCTTGTCTTCAATAATAAGAAGTTTCTCTACCGTTTGAGTCGTCGATTCAACGGCACATCATCTACGGCCTTTGATGAGAATGATCTGCCCATGGGTTTCCGGTGCTGCTTGTCTTCAATCTCGTCAATTCTTACTTGACAAGGGACCACTTGGATTAAGCAGGTTTCTGCATCTTTTGATCATCCAATGCCATGGCGAGAATAATTCTCAGTGTGTACCAGACCTTGTTGCCAATCAAAATGGCCTGGTGTGGCAAAGACAATGGCCAATAGTTCTTTCTCGTAGTGGCCTGATTGCTTCAGGCATCATTGAGGTTCTACTTGCATGTCGATTAGAGATTTTTTGCTATCATTCGCTGACCGCGCTGATCGCAGGAAGAATATTGTAGCACATAGGATTGAATGGAAAGGACCAATCAGACCACGACAATAGAGCTATTTAACATCCTTGACTTCTTGAGAAGAAGCATCGCAGTGAATCAAACTCAAATGGGATCCCTTGGACTGAAGTTTAGACACCTTTGGTTTTGCAATCTGAAAATCCTTGATAAACTGCCTGAGATCAGTGGCCTAAAGCAGATTCCTTTGATGAGGTGGGCAACTTTTCAATCTTCAATCTTTTACTATCTACACTATCCTCTTGCTGAAATCGATGTCGAGACGTACCTGTACCATAAATGGCACTTTCACGATTACAGTACTAAGTTGGTCTCACATCACCGGTCGCTCTGGGTTTCTGACGGTTGTCAAATGGTACGATACTAAAAAATCGTCCATGAAGATCTCAATTGTCTTTTTCAACCGTAACCGAATATGACCATCATACATGGGTGAAAGAAGTGCGGCGCCATTACCGCGACCGAGCGTCGCGCTGATCTGAATGTTCACGCAGAATGATGAATGTCGTCTTCTCCCCGATCTTCCCAGGGCCCATAGCAGACTGATTGTGGCGGAATATCCATCAAAAAGCAATAAGTATTCATGACCTGGCCTGATAGATCTAAACATACGATCTAGAAATGGCAATGGGAAATGATCTTTTCGAGTGGCTTTGTTGATTCATTAATCAATACAAATCCTCCACATTATATTATTTGGAAGCGATGATGTCTTTTGGTCGATGTGATTGTTCCTCCTTTCTTCAGTACTACTTAGGCGGACTTACCCATGCTTATGCAAAATGGGATAATCTTTGATATCTAGCCATTTAAAACTTCCTTTAGACTACTCTTCATTGTTGGATTGACCTCCTGTAGCTTCACTTTGAAGGTTTATGTCCGTCTTCTAGTAAGAATCGATGCATGCACATGAAGGAATGATCTCTTTAAACTGTCGACCTAGGAACCAAATGGAGTGTGTGATCTCTAAGGACCCCTGAATAACTTCTCTTCCTCTAGTTAGGTCGAAGATCTTTGAGATGATGTTTGGTAGAGTGGATGCTCTCCCAGTATGCATGCTTCAAATGGTTGGGTAAGTTTTTGGTCATCATGGAAGTTCCATTCAATCGATGGGGCCCGGGTTTTGTAACTCCTTCACCACAGGGTCGAGTATTTTCCTTCTATTATGTCAGAAAGGTCCATCAATTTAACATTCTTACTCTTCGTCAGGTTCTCGGACTCACATTCCTCACTTTATTTGCCTCCAGTCGGGTGACCTTTGGCCTGAACCTTTTCTGTACCTCTACTATTTCTTTTGTGAAGCAAGTATCCTCTCTGTAGGATGTCTCCTTTGCTTCAAACACGTTGAACTTGACTTATCTTCACGCTCTGTTTTAATTCGCACTCTGCGGACATGTTATTCTCTGGTTGAAGGTACACTGAATTATGGTATTTCTTTCTTCCATATCTGTCTGTGAAATCTGGGAGAGATAAACATCAATAACCTTTACTAGGACATCTTCTAGCCACCCTCTTGGATGCTTCAAAGATACGCCAGTGAAGCTGCGATGTGGTATGATCGGTAGACAATAATAAGCGTTTGAAATGGTTGAAGACATAAGATTCGTGCGGCACCCAAATCATTGGGCCCTCTCAAAGTAGCATTCCCAATAGTGCACGGGATAGTGAAGCGCACGGGTCCTTGAGCTTTAATGAAGCTTCTGCGAAGTATGGCCTTTACGTTCCTCGATTAAGTTAAGCATTTGAAATCAACCAATTTTCTCTTTTGGGAATGAATGTCTTTCATAAATTTTATAGCGGGCATCATATGGGGCATCAACTAGCAGGATATTGATGTGTAACTTTTGAGGTCGTCCATGAATTTAGTGAGCCTTGTCCCGACACTTCTCCTTAGCTGACGTTGTGGGTAGGCCAGCGGTGACCGCCGATGGACTCTCTCTGTTGTTTGTGTCATTGTTCCCTTCTGCATCATCATTAAGGCCAGACTGGATAACTTTCTCAAATCTCTACTTCCCTCATAACCAGGATTGCCCCTTGGTCTCGATTCTTTACTTATGCATCTTGCTGACATGTTCATTCCCATCTCTTCCTGGGTTCCTTGAGTTGTAGTAAGGAACCGGTTGTCTTCAATCAATAAGTTTGCCATTTTATTCCATTTATGCCTCAAAATTTTCTATTTGTGCCTTGATTATTCAAGCTGTGTTTCTTCTTGCATATTAAGCCTTGGTCTATAATTCATGAAAGCCAGAGTGGAGATTGTGTATAAAGACACAGTCGATCCACCTTTCTCAAGAAGGTAGTTCTTCTTTCTGATTCGATAATATTATTGAGTTATTCCTCCAATCACTTTGCCCAGGTAATTACGATTGTTCGATTGATTATTCTGCCACCCTTCGTGGTTTTGATTGACCAGTTGTTCCCCATCACGTATGGCGCTATGATTGATTCTGATTGAACCTCGACCGTC
Source organism: Tetrastigma voinierianum (assembly GCA_016808115.1). NCBI lineage: Eukaryota > Viridiplantae > Streptophyta > Magnoliopsida > Vitales > Vitaceae > Tetrastigma > Tetrastigma voinierianum. The sequence goes on along the minus strand of JAEQBH010001264.1, from coordinate 259,926 downwards.
TGGAAACGCTCTCTTGTTGGGTTTAGTTGACATTCATAACACTGTTATGTCTTGTCCTCCACCAATTCACACAACCGTGGTTGATCTGTATGGCATTCGCGGTTCGCCGAAATATACATTAAGCTGTTTGGTCAATTGTACATGATTGTGGATTGTTGAACTCTCGTGCTCTTGTGCCACCCAACTTTTCAGGTGTAACATTCTCTGACCATAGGTACTGCATTGGTTGACATCTTCCTAGATTTCATAAGCTTGATGCGTGGTTTTCTTCATCAGTGCTCCTCCGATGAAGTGATCCTTTTCTGGTGCGTTCATCAGACCTCTGTTATAAGTATGAACTGCATCCATCTGGTCGATCGGTGGTGTGGCATTTTCGCGGTTCGTGGGATCTGCCGCCTTACGCGAAGTTCTATCCTCTCGTTGTCGATGCATCTTGCTAGAGTTGTTTGATTTTCCGAAGGTGGAAAAACTTGATCATAAGTTGCCGTCGTTCCGCGCTGATGGCCAGATGTGGGTGGGTGACTTGATATTGATGGCAGCTTTCATGGAGGTGGGGATGTCTCAACTGAGTGCTTCTTGATCAACCCTATTAACCTTGATGGTATCGGACTATAGGAAGTTGGTCAAATGCATATTCGGGTTCGTGGGTCAGTCCGTGAAACAAGATGTTAACGGCATCTGCGATATTGCTAACCGGTTGAAAGTTGCACGCGAATGGGTGGTCGTCGATGGCTGTCTGAACAATGGCGGCGGGTCAGAACTCCTCTAGCAACATGAATGGATCATCGCTGAATAAATGGCACAGGTGCTTGATTCATAGTTATTCCCGGTGACTCTGTGGTTGATTACGCTCGATGCAAGATTACGCTCTTGATGTTTTCCATGTTGCCGATTTCAATAATGGCATTCTCTGTTCTGTGCGGCGCAAAAAGTTCTTCCTGAAGCTCCAAGATCAAGGATGTTGTGAACTTGATCTCGGCGTGCGTAACCTTCTTTGAAATCTAAGCTATGATCACACATGAAACAAGCGAGGACGAATTACCGGCACTTGTAAAAAACAACAAATAAAAACAAAAATTTCAGAGTAATATCTAATTGCTTTGTTCTCTATATCCAATACAAGCACGATCCCGACGGCGCGAAAACTTGACGGGCGGCGTGGTGTATGTAAAATGTCGCTATAGCTAAACCTGCGCGTCGCCCAGTAATATAATTAATACGATAATGCGGATATATCGATCCACGAGGTGGTGTGTTGATCGAATGTTGCTTACAGATAATATCTGAACTCAGCGTATTATAAAAAAGGTGGTGTGTGAATTTATTTGACTGTGATTCTAATGGTGCGGGATTGAAAGACAGTTCATATTCATGTCACTTTCGATGGATTATTTAAAGATGTTACATTCAGCTAACATTTACTAACATAGTTTGTGTTGATGAGGTGATCTTGCTTTGGGGTATTATCCTCTCTCGAAGTATATCGCCTATGTTGAATGGAGTTAGTATATCTCCTATCCCAGCTTCGGTATTCAAGCGCTTAAATGTTTCTGACACCAGTACTGCACCTTGGGATCGGAATATCTACATTGGCCAAGATCAGTGAAGTTGCCTTCGAATCCTGAATATCTCCTCACCGAATCTGGATCTCCGGTATGGTTATGCGATGTGTACAGACATCGCATAATTACGAATTATAAATATGCGGATGGAAGCAATTGTAAACAAATGAATAATATAAATTCTTGAACTTTAATCCATGAACATGTGAGGTTTCAACAACACCACTAGATATAGTGCAACACGTACTGAATAAGAGAAAATGTCGATATTAAATATAGTAAAACATCATTCTATAAATACAAAGTAGAAACCAATCTGAATCACGGGCTCTTCTTACGAGGAATGGGAGTATCGTTCTTCTTTCTTGGATTTACATTGCCTAGTCCGTATGCCGATACCAGTGCGAACCGCGGTGCTTTTAATGATGGAAGTCAGATCTCGCGGCGATAGCGGCGTTATGGCGTCCGCGGCGTTGAGACATCCGCAGCGTTGAGGCGTCGCCCGGCGTTGAACGTCAGCGGCGATTGAAGCATCGCGGCGTTCTTTGCTGACTTTTTCATTGGTTGAATACCCGGCGTGGCGGCGTTGGGACTTCACGGCGATGGGGGCGTCGCGGCGTTGAAACGCATGGCGGCGCCATTTACTTCGCGCATTGCTTTCCCCTTGCTCGATTTTCTTCGAGTTTGTCTTTTCACCTCATTTACTGCATTCACGAACGCCATACCGGGTATCGAACATAAAAATACATATTTAAGCGCTTGTATCGCGCAAAACCTAAGATAGACAATTATGTCTCTACGAGGTGTTTTAGGCACTCATCCATGGGATCCATTGGTGACTCCTGCCTGGAAGGTTGATAGAAGACCTTCAGGCATTAAATTCCCTTCAAACTACTGACTTTCTGACAAACTCAGGCACTGGGTAGTGGGAAGGATCATCATACCTGCATCCCATGCTCAGCTAGTGAAATCGACTCCAGCCGAGTTAGCAGACATTAGGCTTTAGAGGCCCCTCGGGTTGTGCAGGATTCCCGGTGGATTATCCGCTTATTCTAATTCACAAGCCTATTTTGACTTTTTCTTTTTTTAATTTCACGTTTTCTGTGTTTTGTATTTTTTTAAGTTGGGGCACCGATGGCAATCCTCTTTTTGTTCGTGTCCCATCACTTATGTGCTAGAATCCCCAGTTGAAAAAAGTTGAATTCAAGGCAAAGTCAGGACCAAGGCCTCGGAGGAGACCAAAAGTGTGATAGATTCTGTAAAGAAAATACTTCTTATAGCATAATGGAAGGGCAGACTAAGCTAAGTCACCCTTTGAAACAATTACGATTCCAGATATTTAAACCTAAGGGTCCTATTCCTCTTTACATAGCATTTTGAATAGTTGTGTTGTGAATGACTTTACTGCCTTGACAAGACGCTAAACTCCTCATATGAGACACAAAATAAATAAAGGAAGCAAAAGAATGAAAAACACATACCAGCTAACAACCAAACAACTAACTAAACCAGTGGAGATACAAAAAGTTAGATTTTAGATTACTTCTTAATGATTTCTTGAATTCATATTTGAGCTTGAAATGAACGTGTCATCAATGTGAAACAAGGAAGGATGGATAATGGTACTCCCTGAGAAGTTAGTCGATCTGCGGAAGTTGCTCCGATGGAGTATGGCTCGCTTTACAGAGGCAAAGAGGTGTGGAGGGGTTAGACTTTAAGTCGAATGAGGATATGAATATGGTTTCTCTGGTTCTTTGAAATCTTTAGAATTATTGAACTAGCTCCTTGCAGCTTAAAACAGATTTATGAATCCAAAACTAAATTAAAAGCCAAATAGAAAAACAAAATCAGAGCGAAAATTTATTAAAAAACTCAAAACTAACACAAAATAGAAAACACAAAACATTGTCTGGCAGAGAATTTTCCAGAGATATTTCTGAGTTTTGAGTCAGCTAGACTCTACCAACTCGGATGGGTTGAGTGTTCTTGCCTCCATCCTTCTCTAAGAAAGCGACAGTTTATCAATTAGCAGCAGGCACATAGTCTTCTAATCTTATTAGTTTTTGATTTTTTCTATTTTTAATTTTTTGTTTACAGTGGTTCCTCTCGATTCATTGTTAAATGAATGATGCTCATCCTTTCAGATTTGGATTCATCTTCTAAACTTTTTCAATTCTTCATGCATCTCTACCCCAGCCAAAGTCCTCTCGAAAAATCTCTACAACCTCTTTGTACTTCATGCTGATTCAGGAGAAGTTGACTCTTTTCCTCCTTTATTGATGCTGGTTTACGCATCATCATCCTCCACCTTTAAGGCTTCTCCAAATTGTTAACTGGCCTCTTGATGATTTCTTCATTATAGCTCAATTTTCTTTGTGTATTCACCCCAGTGGAGTGGCAAACTCATGGCTTGTCTTAAAGACATTGTGCCCTCAATCTCTATTCATTCATATATTTTACCATTTAGTTCTTATCTCATGTCTATCTTCTTTAGGTTGTTCTTTCCTCAGTATAAGTTAGTACCAAGTAGCCATTGGAGCCATCTCATCTTTCAAGCTATAGATGGTATGTATGAATTTAATAAACATTCTTATGTCGATTCCATAGTTGAACGAGATGTCATTCAGAACTCTCTTCATTTCAATTGACACTTCTTTATCTAACATAATTTCTCATGTGGAGGGTTGACTTATCTCATTGGATTAAAAGCTGAAACAACAGCGAGTAATCCAGTTTCAATCCATGAATCTTGAGATTGGAGTTTGTGTCATGGTAAATGCGACAGTTCTTTCTTAATTGCCATAGCTTCTTCTGAGCGATCTTTTTCTGGACTTGTGGAATTGAAGAGTGTGTTTAGCAAGCATATTCCATGAGGTGTTTGGGTGGTGGCTCATCCAAATTATGATTGCTCAAGTATATTAGTACCTCCATAATGAGCATAATCAGTGATGCATATGGTTGCCACGCCCGACCGCAATTGGGTTGTCACTCTTGCTGATGCTCTATGACGATTGACTCATTACTGGTGCAACATCTCAAAATTGCAGCCAATGCATTTATCGACCGTTGATTGGATCCATTGTGAATTTAGGCTTGCCTTCTCTTTGCTCTATTGAAGTATGTTTGTTTGAGATTCTCACAGCTCGGGATCAAAGGAACTCGTTAAGCGCCGGCCTTCCCTATCATACGTATGCATGCGATTAACATCACGAAACCACGAATAAAGTGAAGACCAGTAAACGGATATAAATGGGTAAAAATAAAAAATAAATGTATTGATAAAAAATTGATCCAAAGTAATATCTAGTGCGTTGTTGTCAATATCAATACAAAAACTTCTCCTTGAAAGCATGGCCTTGCAGCTTGATGAGCAGAAAGTAGCTGGAAGTGTGTAAATGTATGCACGCCTGACTGCGCGAGTGTGCGCCTCAAGTAATAATTCTTACTTCTAAATCTGGATCTTGATCCATGGGGAGAAATTAATCTTTGTGAGTACTAACTTTACACTAAATATTATTTGGACCTATCAAATCTCGTAATGAATTCCAATTAATAAAAAAGAAAAACTAATCTATATTATTGCTAAATAAATTAATTATGAAAACAGGTTTTGCCTTTACTGCCACACTCATTAATTTTAACCACAATATTATTCATTGATATATTAATTGATTTAAGCGTGGAGTTGATGTGTCTACAAGATATTCTCTCTCCTCGAAGGACATATTTGCCTATCTACTTGTTAGGGTGTGCATCTACTATCAACCACTGACTCTGAAATGCTTAAATGTTTAAACCATATGCCACACTTGGGCAGGGATATCATTGTGGATTGACAGTGTTGCTCTATTCATAACCACAGGAGAATTGTCATCTCTCTCAGATCTCTGAAAAACAATAATGTTATTACTGGCACTACCATGTAAATAAAAACGATAGAAACGAGTTGAGATAAAATCAATCTCCATATAATAGGCAAAAAATGCAATTAACCATTAATCCACATTAAAGAAATGGCAAGGCTGCTTAAACACAAAGAGGCATAATCTAGAAGACATCTAAGTCAAAGAAAACGTCAGAAGAAACAAAGAAGGATGAGAATAACAATTTTGAGTGACGTCCTCTCCTTTTCTTAATCTCCTTCTTCTTCAAGCTTTCCTTGAAGATGTCCTTACAGGAGTGTTTCCACCCTAAGAACCACCACGCTAAAGCTCCCAAAATCTATCACAAATCTCTCATTTTGATCCCTCGGTTTGAGTTTTAGATCTTTCCATTGCCACTGCGGGCTCAAAATGGGCTAAATCACCAAAATCATGGAGCTAACGTCTGGCGTGGTTGGCAGCGTCGTGGCGCCGGGGATGCTGCGTTCTATGACTCTGCGCGTGCGACGTTGGAGCGTTCTTCAAACTTTCTGTTTTGCTCAGCTTAGTAAGACCATAACTTTTGTCATCGAACTCGATTTGATCTGTTGTTAGGTTGGAAAGATATTGGAAGTGTACAATCCATCCATATGGCTTGATGAAATAGAATCGCGCCGCGATTTCTGAGAGCAACAAAATCTGATAGCCTCTCCTGCGAAAGTCTTTGCTGATCATTTGCTGATTTTTCTATTGAAGTTTTGGAACTTATACTTCTTTGTTCAAAAACTCCAATTTTTTTGTTCTTGAAACGTATCCTAGGAAGCTCTTGAAATTTAATTCATACATATAAAGCTTGCTTCAATTGGAGCTCATGGTATGCTGAAACTCGAATACGATGGCTGCTTAGTATTAGTTTTACCAATTTTACCTGATTCCATCAAATGGATGACTTGATCATAAAGTATATGAACTTTTATACGAAATTTATTTAACATAAAAACACTAGAAAAACTAACTAAAGCATAAGGATAAAATGAGTATTTAAGATACTCATCAGTAGGGATTTTTTCCTACTTGTGATATTCTTTGGCTAAGAGCCATGTTTATGGTTAGGGATATTCTGAGGCTTGATTTAGCCGTAAATTCGGTCTCAAAACCTTTGAACCTAGTGGAGAAAATCCCAAATTTGGTGGCCGTGAACAGTGCCAACCCGAGGGTTTCACTGTTCACGTGAATAGTGATGAGATTTTCTTGGTGTGAAAATGTGTGTTGTAAGTGATTCAAATTGAATTGCTTTTGTTTGCTAATTATCCCATGTGAGCTAATTTTGGTGTTATTGATGTGAATTTAATAACATGATTTGTTTAGATGGTATGTTAATATATATGCATGTAAGATATATTAGCATGAATGTTTTGGGATTGGAATCATCCATTCCATATGCATTGGACACCCCAGAATAATAATAGGAGTGAGTGCATGACATGAGGTGAAGAAAGGCGAAAGACGTTTGTGAAAGGAATTTTCAGGAGAATTTTCGAAGAATTGCCTTGGGATTATCCCGACATATCACTTCGGATGAGGACCATGACTGTTTCGGAAAAATATCCAGCAATTTGCCTAGGAGGGTAGTCCAATGTATTTACTGAAATTCGGTAGTCAGTTTTCGAGAACAAATAGCTTTTTGTTTTGAAAACTGTTATTTTACTCGCATTCGGCTTAGGCATATGTGAGGGAGTCGGTGAGGACTCGGGACATGAGATTGGGCATGTAGACATTCGAGTAGGTTCATGTAATTGATTGGATGTGATTGTTTGCCATGGCATGTGCACTTAGGTGGGGAGTAACCCACGTAGGAAATTATCACTACTTGACTTTGCTCACCCTATCGAGGGATCACTATTTCAGGTACAGGGAGTGTACAGGAGGATGGCGCTCACTAGAGGCTGCGTTTAGAAGAAATCCGGGTTGTGGCATTGGGTATTTATTTTGTATAGCATGTATTAAAACTCTAATTTGATATATGTTTGGTAAAGAGTAATTTATTAACTCTTGAACTATTGTATATAGTTGATGTATTTTGAGTATTGATGCGAGGGCCCAAGTGGCCATTATTTAACTTTCGCATGTGGACCTGTGGTCATTATTAATTGTTGGGACGGTTTTTGTACCTTGGGTAGAAACTCCGTATAAGGCTCTGCCCGATTTTCGTGAGTGGTGTACGGTTGCAGACATCTGCAGTATTAGCGAGTTGAGTTGTCAACGGACCCCGGGTTTTTAGGCGTCACAACTTGGTATCAGAGCTAGGTAAACAATTACCTAGGGAGCTCGGGTTTAGGTATCCATGAGTTTAGTCACGATGCCGACTTCCGGCTTAGTATCAGAGCATAGGTATACGAATACCTAGGGCTTGGGGGACTTGGGCTAAGGCCAAAGTCATTAAGGTTTAAGAACATCACAGCTTAGTATAGCTCGATGGTAGGGTTTAGGTAGGTGACTGCCTAGGAAGTCACGGGACAAGATTAGAACATTGCATGCATTGTGTTTTATGTGTGAATGGTGTGCATAACATGAATTGTTGTGTATGAATTATGTGTGAAGGTTGTGTGCTTGTATGCTTGATAAATAGCAAAGGAGAAATTTAAAACTTAAGAGGTTGAGAAATTTTGGGCAAATAGTCCATAATTTAATGAAAAAAAAAAAGATGATGTGAAGAAATTTTTTTTTGGTTTCTGATAATAAACTAGAAAACAATATGGACAAATAAATTTAATAAATTTATTTGGTTTCTTAGGAAAATGAAAAAAATTGGTTGTTTTTTCAGGTAGATGGAGATAGAAAAAAATGATGTGAAAAAAGAAAGAAAGGCGAGGAAAGCGGAATGGGCTCTTGTTTCGGTTGTGTTGGAATGCATGATACTGGCAGTTGTATCGGCGTGACATAGCAAGGCTAGGTAGGCATGGGTGAGTAGCCAAGGGCCACGATACGACCAGGACTTAGCCACGACACGGACGATGCGCTCCACGTCTGACCATCAAAGGGCCACGTCACGGTGGCCTACGCGGCGGGCGAGGCGCAGCGCCCGGGGCACGGCGAGTCGATTCAAGCGTTGTATCGCGTGGCTGAGGGGCAACAATTGTGTCGCAATGCTCGCGGCCCAGGCTGCGTCTGACAACGTGACGGCCGATCTTTGGGCCTCGACGAGTGTGGTCGTGCCGACACGGCTTTCATTACGCGATTCGGCCTGGGCGATCTTGTGATTGCTGTGAACGGCACAGGCGAAGTGTTCTGGTGCACCTTGATTTTGACTCGATTACCTTTGTTATGAGTCCATTTGTTTTGGAACCTTTGTTCATGAGCACTTTACATTCACAAGGTTTAAAAAAAAATCAAATCAAATCAAATCAAATGTTTTAAAATGAAACAAAATAAAATAATTTTTTTTTTTGTTAAATTTGATTTAAAATATGAAATTATTGTCTTGCATTACCTATAAATGTATGGACATAGTGTATGAAATATTTTTCTGTATGTGAATAGTGTCTCGAAATTTGTTTTCTGCCTTAGAATGCTGCGTTGAATGAAAACTTGCCATTTGAAATGCGGATGGCTGAATCGGCGAACGTGAGGGCGTCCACGGTATAGTCGGACACCACCAGTATTTGACCGGTGGGCGACTGTTGGCGGTGGGATTGCGGCTCTTTGCTATTGCGCCAGGCGGTCTGACAAGTAGCAAGGGAGGTCAGGTAACCTCTAAGGTTTAGGTCACATCATCCTCGGAAACGATATACGAGGGGTGATGGTCACAATTTGACGGTGAAATAATGGTGGGAACTTGGCACATACAAGTCACACTTTGCCCACATTTGCACAGGATAGGTACTTTTAATTGCTTTTAATTTTGAAGCGTGCGGATATTTGGATCCTAAAGCATAAGTGTACAAGATTTATCCGGGAAGCCAAAGTAGTCGCGAGGATGTGGGCGATAAGTTGATAAGTTTCAGGAACTCCAACAAGGCTAGAAAAGCACCGATTAGTAAGTGTGGTACGATTTTTAATGTCTGGGGACACACCTTCTTAGAAAAAAATGCGTTAGCGAGGTAATGTAGGTACACCCCTTTAATGTTATCTTTGGTGCACTGGCGGTGATAGTAGGCAAAGTGTGCTAGATACACCATTAATGTACGGTACACGCATGGAAACTCTGATTTGCTTTGGAATTCGGTCCCGAACGTAAAGGGCACACTTGCAGTAACCTGAAGAAGATCACATGGGAGAGGGGTATAAAAGCAATAGGACACAAGGAGAAGGCAGCTTTTGACTTCGAGGTTTAGGTTTTCATAGGAGAGGAGTTCTCCTCCGTAGTTTTGAGTTGAATTTTATAGATCCAGATTGAAGACTCTTATTTTTTGGCGTTTTTGGATTCAAGCACATGTAATCTTTCAGCAGGAACAATTGTTTTGTTTTCATTCTTAGTATTTCCTCTCTTTCATTTTTAGGTTTTGCAATTGAATTCGGATTTTCTCAAAGTATTGTTTTATGAATAAAGTCTCTTCAATTATGATTGTTCTTATGAGTTCCATGGAGTTCTAAACCTTTAATGCTGGGATTCTACGGTGGAAACTCACACGATCAAAATCTGATCCTCAGTTCTCTTTTGAACCTTAATGGATTGTGTGATGTTATTCACTTGTGCAAGCATTTTGTAAAAACCTAGTTAGGCATATTGCGACAACATGTGAACGAGATATCCTCATTTGCGTTGGCTGCTTGATTCTGAATGCAAGCTAAGGGTTAAAATTAATTAGAACAATTTTCGGCATTATTCCAATCATCCTTCTTTTCCAAAAGAGCATTTAAGATAATCCTCATCAAAGACCATTTATCAATGGCTTCTGGACAATTTGTAAATAAAGAGATTAGGATTTAATAGCGATCAAATCGATTAGAACCCTAAGAATACCAGCAATTGTCTTTCTATTTTTCTAAAACATTCACTAGTATTCCGCAGGTTGACGGGTTGTCAACGGACCCCCGGGTTTTGGGGCGTCACAGATGCAATGAATTGAAAAAGATGGGATGTTTTGGAATTCAATAACTGTATTTGATTTTATATGATGCAATGAGAAGATTTCTTTCATTCGTGATGTAGGGACTATAACTCTAATCTCATTAAAATATGTAGAGTAACACACTCATAGTGTACACATCTTTGTGCTCTTGACATAATGCCATTCATATAAGGCTTCTATATGCACAACAATGTTAAAAGGGACTCTTGCTTCTTCTCCTGCATTCTATTAGTCCTTTGTTGTGCCATGTGGCTCATATTGAGGTAAAAGAGTGGGCGTCTGATATGTTTATGGTTTAAGGGTATTTTGTAATTGGTCATATAGAGATAGCCATAAATACCCTCTAGGTAAATGTATTTCGAGTGATAGTCAAGGGATTTGACTCTTAGTTCCGGTGGATCTATGTACATTAATTAGTATCTCTACGTAATGTATTCATTTTCTTACTTCGATTTTATCAACATACAACTTTTATAAGAGCATAGCCTACGATTGTTGGGATCTCCCCTACGAATATACTGAAATTCAATGGATCCGGGAACTTCAGATTATGGCATATGAGGGTTAAGGATGTGTTGGTGCAGCAGGGTTTGGTGAAAGCGTTGAGTGGAAAGCAACATGAATACATGAATTTCACAGATTGGAAGGATTTAGAAACGAGGGCTCTGTTGACTATCAGGATGTGCTTGGCCGATGAGGTTATGTACCATGTAATGGATGAGGAATCTCGTATCAATTGGTTGAAGTGGAGAGTCGTGCATATCAAAGTCATTGTGAAACCTCCTTAAGAAGAAGTTGTATGGTGATAAGATGGTAGAGGGCGACACTCTCATGACTATGGTTTGTCATTAATCAGGTCATTAATGAAGAGTCTGAATCAGTTGAATCGAGTTCTAAAGGAAGACATGACATGGGTTCTCTTGGATTCTCTACCCGAGTCTTGATTAATCTGATTTACTATACAATGTGGGAAAAACATAAATTGGAGGATTTCACGGTGCACTGGCCTTTAATCAAAGGAAGCCGGTGATGAGTTCATAGGTTGAAGGCCGGGGGTGTCGGGGCGTGGAGAAAAGGTCTCGGGTGGGTCAAGTAAAAAAAAAATCACCATCTAAATCAAAGAGAATGAAGGATATTCGGTGTTACAATTGCAGGAAAAATGGGCACATAAAACGAGAATGTCCATAATAGAAGAAAGGGAGCACAGAAAACATAGAGGGTTCATCAAATTTTATGAATGTAGTAGAAGAAGGAGACTCATGGAGCAGTGATGGTGATATGCTTTCATTTTTATCCAGTCCAAATCATATGACAGATTCTTGGATTATGGATTCTGCATGCTCTTATCTTATGATACCCAATAAAGACTGGTTTGACACTTATAGGTTAATAAATTATGGCTTTTTTCTGATGGGTAATGATGCTTCATGTAGGGTTGTCGGGATACGAAATATCAGAGTTAAGATGTTTAATGGTGTCATTAGAACTTGATGTGACATTAGACATATTCTTGGTCTGAGGAATAATCTGATCTCATCGGGGACTCTAGACGGTAATGGTTATAATTAAAACTCTGCCAATGGAGTAATAAAGGTGAGCAAAGGTATCATGACATTAATAAAGAGCCAAAGCTGGCCGGGAACATCTACAAACTAATGGGTACCACAATTGTAGGTGGAGCTACAACCGTAAACCCTAAGTTAAACAATACAACCTTATGGCATAAGTGGTTAGGGCATATGGGTGAGCGTGGGATGATGAAGCTTCATAAGAGAAAACTATTTAAGGGTATGAAAACATGCAAGCTTGGGTTTTGCAAATATTGTGCTTTTGGAAAACAAAATAAGGTACAATTCAAGATAGCAACTCACAAGACAGAGAGGATTCTTGATTATGTTCATACAGACATTTGGGGGTTAGTACAAACAACATCTTCAGGAGCCAGTGTATATTTTGTTGAGTTTTATTAATGACTACTCATGAAAAGTTTAGGTTGACTTCATACGGCACAAGTCAGAAACTTTTGCCAAGTTTAAGCTATGGAAAGATGAAGTTGAAAACTAGAAAGGAAGGAAGATCAAATGCCTCAAGTTAGACAATGGTATAAAGTACACGAATTCAAGATTCTCCAAATTGTGCGAGGAGCATGGAATTAAGAGGCACTTCACAGTTCAGAAAACACCACAATAGAATGGTGTAGCAAAGAGAATGAATAGATATATCACTGAAAGATCTTGGTGTATCATATTGAATGCAAGGGTAGAGAAGAAGTCTAGCCAAAGGCAGTGAGCATCGCATGCTACTTGATAAAAAATCACTAAGGGCATCATTAGATGGTAAACTTGTAGAGAAGGTATGGATAGGTTATGAGGTAGACTACTCGAGGTTGAGAGTGTTCGGATGTCCAACCTATGCACATATTGCTGGAGAGGAGAGATTGAAGCTTGATGCAAAGTGTAGATAGTGCATCTTTCTAGGATGTCAGAAAGGGGTTAAAGGCTTCAAGTTGTAGGGTCCATAGGCAAACAAGGTGGTGATCAATAGAGATGTGATTTTCGATGAGAAAGCCATGCTGCAGAATACTAAAAAAGAAGAGAAGAAAGCTTTGGAAAATCATGACCGCGATGAGTATGTGGTACAGGTGGAGCTAGAGATAGGGAGACCTAGTACTCATAATGAAAAGGATGGTACTCATAATGCAGGGAGAGCTAGAAAAAAATATCAATAGCCTTATAGTATAGCCACAGGTAGAGACAAGCACACTATCAAGCTGCCTACCAGGTATGGTTTTGAGGATTTTGTTTCTCTTGCACTAAGCACTTGTAGTGGTGATCCTACTAACTTTCAGGAGGCAGTACACAACTAAGAGGAAGGTAGATGGATGGGTGCTATGGAGGAGGAGATGCAATATTTGCATAAAAACCAAACATGGGAGTTAGTGGAACTTCCTAAAGGGAAGAGGGCTATAGGGTGCAAGTGGGTGTATAAGAAGAAAGAAGCGGTTTCAGAAAAGGAGGGTGAAAAGTTCAAGACTAGCCTAGTTGCAAAGGGTTACTCACCGAAGCAGGGTTGACTATGATGAGATATTTTCCCTTATGGCCAGACGTCCCTCTATCAAGACAGTGTTGAGTTTGGTAGCGCATTTTGATATGGAGTTAGACCATATGGATGTAAAGATAGTTTTCCTTCATGGTGAGTTGGAGGAGACAGTCTATATGGTATAGCTAGAAGGGTTCACTCGGCATGGACAAGAACACTTGGTTTATGAATTGAAGAAATCACTATATGGAATGAAATAGTCTCCAAGGTATTGGTACAAGAGATTCGACTTCTACATTATCCGAATTAGCTACAAAAGATGTGAGTATGATTGTTGTGTTTATGTGAAAAGTCTTGATGATGGTTCGTTTATTTTTTATGTTGCTTTATGTGGGTGATATGTTGATTGCTGCAAAGAGTATGAGTGAGGTCAAAAAATTGAAGATTTTATTGAGTAGAGAATTTGATATAAAGGATTTGGGTGCGACCAAGAAGATTCTTAGGATGGAGATTCGTAGAGACAAAGCTTTAGGGAGATTATGGTTGTCTCAGAGTGGCTATGTTACGAAGGTTTTGAAGAGGTTCGGCATGGAGAATGCAAAACTAGTAAGTACACCTTTGGCAAACCATTTCAAATTGCCTACTACACAATGCCAAAAGACAAATGATGATGTACATGACTATCAAAGGTCCCAAATGCAAGTGCAATAGGGTGCTTGATGTATGCTATGGTTTGTACAAGACTAGATTTGACATAGGTTGTTAGTGCAATAAGCAAGTTTTTATCAAATCCAAGACGATCGCATTGGGATGCAATCAAATGGAACTTCAAATACTTTAGGGGGATTAATGACTATGACATCATGTTTAATAGACAGTAGAGTGATCCTTCAGTTGTGGGATATGTGGGTGCAGATTATGCAAAGGATTTGAATGACATGAGGTCCACCACAAGTTATGTGTTCACTCTTGGTGGAGGACTTATTTGTTGGAAGTCTATGGTACAGTTCTTAGTTGCTTTATCTACCACTGAGTCAGAGTATATGGTAGTAGCTAAGGTTGCCAAGGAAGCATTATGGCTTGTAGGATTGGTTAAGAAGCTGGATATCTAGCTAGGTGTAGTTCAGTTGCATTGTGATAATCAAAGTGCCATTTATTTTTAAAGAACTAGGTATATCATGCGAGGAACAAACACATAAATGAGATATTTCACAAGATCAAGGAGTTTGTCACTTCTAGTGAGTTACTTCTTGAGAAGATTCATACTTCTGAGAGTACAGCAAACATGATGACAAAGCTTGTTACCATAGAAAAGTTCAAGCACTGCTTGGACTTGATTAATATCTCAAGATGCTAGATGGGAGATGCCCTGACCTACTTCAAAAAGATGGATAGTAGCCAAGGTGGAGATTTTTGTAGCCTGTGGCTCATATTGAGGCTAAAAGGGTTAGGCATACGATATGTTTAGTGTATAGGGGTATTTTTGTTATTTGGTCATATTTAGAGATATTATAAGTACCCTCCTATATAACCCTATATTGGTGATGGTGAAAGTTTGAATCGCAGTTTCCATGTGTGACGCCCTAAATCCGAAGTGTTTTTTCGAACAGTAACTCGGGAACAATGTCCATAGGCGGTGTCTCAAATAGTGACCTAACGATGCACAACACGTAAAGCGTCATAAGTGGAGTCGTGTGCCTGATGCCGCACGCTGCGCTAAATGTGTTTGTCGGCGACTTGGTGCTGTCGCCGCGCGCTATGCTTGTTATCGCGCCGCAGCTCGATCATGACACTGCGGCTAGCTTGGCTGCATCCGGATCTTGAGACGTGGATGCGCGGCGCTGAGCCAACCCTATCGCGACCGGGCTCCCACCATGTCCATGCAATCATTGACCTTGCCCCGCGGTCGTGACTTAGTGCGCTAGAGCCACGTCGCGACCTCGAAAGTCCAATCCACGAGCACCAAAGGCCCGAACCTGTTTGCGACTTTGCGTGTTGCGAGCGCAAGCGACCAAACCTATCGCAGCGGGGTGTCAACTTCTGCGACAAGGACTTCCCACCGATTGCAGCGAGTGCTGAGTCGCGGTCCGAAACCTTTGTCGCGACGCGGTAAAACAACCTCTGTCGAGACATCAAAATCATGTCGCGAAACCAATTGCACAAACTCTGTCGTGATAGAGAAAATCCTGTCGCGACACCACACCAAGCCAACCCTGTCGCGACAGAAGGGAACTCTGTCGCGACAAACTCCAGTCTCACACTGGAGTACCACTATCGCGACACAAAATCCTTTGTCACGACACACACAGACCCAACTTCCCAAGGCCTTGTCGCGATACCAGAACCTTGAAGCTTGTCTCGACAGGCCTTCCCAAGCTCACTCGAGCGCACGTGCGCTCACGCTCTCAGTCGTGCACGCAGGCGCACTTGTCGTGCACGTCGTGGCCCCTACTGTTGGGACACCACTACAGTGTCATGACACCACACTGAAAATGGGCAGTAGCTTGCCCCATTTTACTCCTGCACCTATTTTAGCACACTATAAAATCCCATAAATTTGTCTTATTACTACAAGGGTAACAAAAATCTCGAAAACTTGCCAAAATGTATTCATTACACAAAAAGAGTTTAATAACAACTCCATGTTTCTTATACAATACAAAAATGGGTTTTCCACCCAAAATTTATATTATACAAAAATAAGGCCTAATCTGGCCTCTACACCTCCACTAAGGCCTCGGATGACTTAGTGTGCCGATTAACCTCCGGTACACGAAATGTTTTCCCACGACAGACACAGCCAATGCCTGATGGGTTGAATTTCCACTACATGAGTTACTCCCCGCTAAATTGCTCATGCAATGACAAACACACACATTCAGAAGTAAGGTATGTGTTCTTCTACTTGAATGTCACATGCCCGTCCATGCCTCGAGTCCTCTTGGCTCCTCCTGTGACTTCATGTATCTGAAATCGTTTTCAAAACAAAGGTGTTTGTTTTATTTGTGGACAACCCTCCGATATATATATTAGTGGACATGCTCCAATATAGTGGACATTCTTCGATATTGATTGTGGATAACCCTCCGATATATTATAATGGCCATACTTCAATATAGTGGACATTCTCCGATCTAGATTGTGGACAACCATCCGATATATTATAGTAGACATACTCTGATAAATAATTGTTGGTCAACCCTCCAAAATCATGTCATGCACTCACACTACTGTTCTATGGTGTCCTAGTTCATATGAAATGCAATATTCCATTTCATGCAATTCATGTCGATATATCACATGCGCATATATTAACATAACCACACACAACCAACATGTTATTCATCATTAGCAATAACAACAATCATTTCACATGGGCGATAACAATCCAAATAGCCCATCTTGGGTATCACACAATCACAAGCACACAATTGTTCATTGAATTGTCCTTACATCAGTCGAATTGTCCAGGCAGGTGGGGTTCAGCACAGTCCCAATCCTGGGGCCCAGTCTGCAACCATTTCGGCTAAGCGGCTCCAACCATTCGGATGCTCTTGTAAGCACTAAACCAAGTAGGAGAAAAACCCTTACCTCTTGGAGTTTGTCAAAGCCCCAAATTTCCATTCTCGATGCGAAGCTCTTGCCATGAGGATGCACTTTCCCTCTTTCTCCTCTTGAAACCGCTGGTCCCATTGCCGGGAAATTTAGAGAGAAGGTAGAGCTTCTCTCTCTAAGCTCTCTCCTTCTTTCTCCTCACTTTCTCTCTCCTTTTTCCTTTCTCTCCCCACCGATTTGGTCAAGTTTGGGTCAAGTGAGATGTCCTCTCACTTGTCAAATGTCACTCTCTTAGTGGCTCCCTTGGATTACCCTTATCCACAAATCCATCCACTTGGATTTCCACCTAATCATATGTTGCCACATGTATCTAATAGGTCCCAATTGAGCTCTTTGTTTGACTAGCTCTGCACTTGACACGTTGTGCACTGTGAGCCACTCAACATGTGCTAAGTGTCCCGTACTACCCTCGGTGCCTCGAAAAATGTGAAATTCTGATTGTCTTGGAATTCGACGAAATTTGACATGGTGGCTAGATTTCGCGAGACAATTTTAATGGTGAAGTCCGTTTCATAATCCGAGATCTAGAAAAATTCCAAATTTTGACTGAAATTTCCGTTTTACCATTTTTCAGAAAATTTGAATTTTCTTGGGTTTTACATTCTTCCCCCTTTAAAATAATTTCATCCCAAAATTCCACACACATTCACATCAACTCACATGCATATGTAACTTGTGCTATCTCACGCATGAAAACTAGTCATTTAATTTCTAAACGACTGAACTGCGTACCTTCATCCCTAAACAAGAAGGGATATTTGGTTCGCATCATGTCCTCGCGCTCCCACGTTGCCTCCTCCACTCCACGGTATTGCCACAACATTTTTACTAGCTTCACGGTCTTGCGTCACAAAACCTGTTCCCGGCTATCCATGATGCTCAATGGTCCCTCCTCAAAGGTCCCATATGTGTCAACAGTAATCTCTCCACAATCCACTACATGAGATGGATCTGGAGTATACTTTCGGAGCATAGAGACGTGGAACACCTCATGGATACCTGACAAGCTCGGCGGTATGACCAACTGATACGTTATAGTGCCCACCCTCTTGAGTATCTGAAAGGGTTGATTAACCTCGACGGCGGCTTTCCTCCTTGCGAATCCTAGCCACTCCTCTTAGAGCGTCGCCTTCAGAAGGCGTGATGGCCAGCCTCGAACTCTAAATTAAACGTCGTTTGTCAACGTGGCTCTACGCTGGCTCTAGAGTGAGAGAAGGCGATGAGTATCAAACTCACCTTCTCCGAGGTGTCTCTAATCAAGTCTAGACCATAATGGAGCTCTCTCACACCTTGGTCCAGCAAATAGGTGATCGGCATGGCCTCCCATATAATGCCTTATAGGGTACATCTGTATACTCGCCTGATAACTGTTGTTATAGGCAAATTCTACTAAGGGCAAGTGCTCTTCCCAGGTACCCTTATGATCCAAGACGCATGCTTGTAGCATCTCCTCTAAAATTTGTATGGTCCTCTCTGATTGACCAACTATCTGTGGGTGGAAAGCGATACTCATCGTCAACCGCGTCCCCATAGCCTTTTGGAAGCTCTTCCAAAAGTTTTCCATAAATCTCGAGACTATCCGACGACATGGATCTTGGCATCCATGTGGCACGGCGATCTCTCGGATATTTTTGTAAACGAACTCCTCAATGTAAGGTCATCCTCCACCCAGCTGAAAATGTGCCAAATTTGGCGAGGCGGTCCTATCACCCATACCGCATCATGCCTCCACGGCATTCGTGGAAAGTGGGTCATAAAGTCCATCGTGACGTGCTCCCACTTCCACTTGGCTACTTTCAATGGATGGAGTAGCCTTCGCGCCCAGTGCTCAGCCTTAACTTCTTTGTTACGTGAGGCATCGTCGAACAAAGTCCCAATGTCTCTTCATTATGCTCGAGTGAAATGCGGTGGCGAAGATCACGGTACATTTCGTGCCGCGGCTTATGCATAGAAAATTGAGGAAGCGTTGAAACTCCCTAGGATCTCTTCTCTCGGATTGGTCAAGCGGGGAACCACCCGTCCTCTATGCACAGAAGACTACCATGCGTGTGGATGGTCAACCCTCATCAATCGTACTGGCGTACGGTCCTTGATGGACACTATCTTGATTATCTGCCGCCCAGGACTTCGATCCTCTCGCCCCGATAGAGCGACATAGCACAAATTCTGATGTGCCCTGAGCCTACTATTTGTCTTGTAGTCAACGCCTTGTCTCGAGCATCTTGCCACTCCCGAGAAGCTATCGTAATACTCACCGGAAGCTTTTGACTAAGCGCATCAACCACCACATTTGCCTTACGAGTGGTAATGCAAGTGAAGTCATAATCCTTTAGGAACTCCATCCATCTGCGTTGCATTCGTATTTGAGGTCCCGTGTGAAGATATATTCGAACTTTGTGATAAGGTACCTCAAATTTAACGTCCTTAAAGATAGTGGCGCAAAATCTTCAAGGCGAAGACTATGACCGCCAACTCCATGTCATGTGTGGGGTAATTATGCTCATGATTCTTCAACTGGTGGGAACCATAAGCTTCTACCCTCCCGGACTGCATCAAAACACATTCCAATCCGGCTCTCGAGACGTCTGTCTGATGTGTATACATCCCTCTCTGGACTATCAAAATAGGAGCGTAGTGGTCTTCTTTTTCCACATTCTGAATGCCTTCTCTGCTGAATCATCCCTTTCGAACTTGACCTCCTTCGGTGATCTCGTCATGGAAGCTGCATGGTCGAGAGAAATCCTCGATGAACGTCCTGTAGTACCCAGCCAATCCCAAGAAACTGCGTATCTATAATATTGACTTCAGCCTCTCCCAACTCATCACGGTCTCGACCTTCTCAGGGTCCAGCGACACGCTGGCCCAGGCCACTCGTCCCGAAAGTCTCACATGGATCCTCTGGGTAGGCTTGCTAATGACCTGGCCCCATCCTGCCATACGGAATCGTACGATCTGGGAAAAAACGTGCTTGTCCCCCTAAAACATAAAATGCTTACCGTCCTCTATGTAGGCGGTAACTCTCCTACACTTAAAATTGATGACACCTCTATCTGCCATCAGCGATCCATCCCGAGATCTCGAGGTCTTGTAGTAGAATCCCGATCCTTTAACACAGCACGACATACTTGATCAGATCCCTCACCTAATCCTAGGGGAGAGAACTCATATGTAACGGCTTTCCCAAGGATTTAACCTTTAAGCCCGAAACATTCACATAAGATGCAACAATAAGCATGAATATGATGCATCCAAATTTAAACAATGCTCTTGTGAGAGCGGAAACATACCCTGTATATCAAACTGATATGCTAGCTCAGTCTGCGGTACCACGGGGTCCTTGCCTCTTAGGACAATCCCGTCTCATGTGCCTAGGCCGATGGTAATAGTAGCATGTCATCTGCCAGTGAGCCCTGCTTTTTCCCTCGACCCATACTCTGGCCTGTCTGTGAGGCAGGAGGTGCTTGTGTAGCACCCTGGAACTGATACTGGTTCCTCTGACCCGTACTGGGGGGTGGAGGAATAAACCGTGTTCACGCCTATCCCACTGATAACTGGGACCACACTGTCCCAACACTAATAAATTCTCTACCTCTGTGGGAAATCTCGTCTCTTATGTCTTGGCTGATGGCAATGGTAACATGTCATTGGCCTCGTATAGCTAGAAGCCCCGCCTTGGCCTTGGCCCTGATGTCCTTGGCCTTGTCCTAAAGACCTTTGCGAAACAAAAGTCCTCTGCTTCTTTCCCGAGCTAGAAGAAGATAGACTCTCCTTCCCTTTCTTACTAGCACCCCCAACCAGGATGCTTCGTGTGTCATTTATCTCTCCTTCAATGGCCATAATTGTCCTGACCATAGAGTCCCCTCCTCCTCTAAACATTGGAGGATGATGTGCTTCCTTATTTGGAGGTCATTTGACAGCCTTGGCTCACCATTGCCTGGCTTGTGCAATCATAGCGACCAAGTACCAATAACGTAGATGAAAGCTTATTGGTTCATGGGCCCCCAGTGATCCGTTATTGCCATCCACCGCCTCTACATTCGTGCCCTCCACTTGCCATCTACACATGTCATATGGCGGTAAGGTTGTCAATTTCTAACTTTAGTCTAACTAGTGGTGCGCCGCGACTCTTAAAATAGACTCGATCATCATGAGCCCGACCGTTCATCATCTTTATCATTAATGGTGCAGGTTGCCAACTACTAACACAATTCAATTCAATTCAATTTCCGAATTTTCATGCTCAGTTTGTCTTTCCAAACCCCTAAGGTTATGTTTTCTAACCCTAGTGTTCCATATATAATCAACCATGTATGTAATTTATGCAATTTATAACACACAATCATAGAGCATGTTAGAACAAAACAAATATAATGCACACTATGCAATGATCTAACCCATGCCCATCAGCCCTCGGTACTCATGTACCTAGAATCTTGATACTTAGCTGATATGAGCTAATATAAATACCATACTTGTGGATACCCACATCTGAGCTCCCTAGGTAATCGCTCACCTAAGTTTTGATACCAAGCTGTGACACCCCAAATCCCAAGGGTCATTTATTTATTTATTTATTTATTTTTGAATAGTAACTTAGGAACAGTGTCCATGAACAGTGTTCATAAGCGGTGGAAAAACCACTAAGCGATTACTTACAACATTATGCGGTATGCCGTGGTGAAGGTGAATTGACTTTGCTTCTTAGCGTCGCGGTGGCGCTTGCACGGCGCTCATCATTTGGCGTGCTACACATCTTTGTGCGTCTTGTCGCCTTGGCGCTTCGATCGTGTTGCGCCAGCTCACTTGCTTGTGTCGTGACACGAGAGCATCGATGCGACCTTGAAGACTAACCACGGCGTGACAGATCCGGTAATGCGCGACTACGAGGCCTCCTACCATGTCCATACGATCAGCGACCTTGCCGGTCGCGACTGGTACTTTAGAGCCATATCGCGACCTCGAAAATTCTGTCGCGACGCAAGCGACCAAACCACATCATTACATTAGTAATAGTGCTTTCTGAGCTGTGTATAAACATGGTATTTTGACTATTTACTGAGAATTTATTATTATGATGATTTGCATGTTTAGTATATATAATGTCCTTGAATAATATTATTAATTATTCTAAATGTCATAATCGGTTATTGTTATGGGAATAACGATGAATTAAGATTAGTATAAAGTTTGATTGATATTCATGGGATGAATATGTGTATGAGATCTGATCAGAAATTTATATCTATTTGTTGAAACGAATATTAGACGAGACCGATCTTGAGATTAATACATGGATCGAAAGTCATAAGTTAATCTCTAATAGTTGTAATCATTAAATCCTTTGACACGAGATCGTATAGTTCTCAACATAAGGAATATTGTGTTTGATATAATCAAACGTTGTCTTTAATCGGATGACTATAAAGGTTATACTTGAACATAAAATTATGTGAGTGAGATATGAGCGGAATTAAGATGAATTGTCCCTCTTATTTATAAGAGATATCTCTAGGTCCCCTCGACAATTGAGACTGAGAAATGCATGGTCGTGCTCAAATGAATTGATGGAGATCAATGTCATTTGTTTACAGTCGATCTAATTGGGTTTTGGTATCAAAGATAGAGAGCGATATAAGGTTAACTGTCCGTACCTTATGATATCAAGATATCATGAGAATGAAAGGATTATGTCATTAGCTATATTCAGGATTGTCTCGGATCATGAGCTTTCATTTAACTTAGGTGGTCATAATGTCTTGCTAGAGGCCACTTATGACTTGTAGGGTAAAATGTGATTTAGGCTCTTGCTTAATGTTAATTGAACCTGGGGTCGCACATTAAGAATAAATAATACTTGGTTGTATAGTTTTTCACTCTTTGTAGTAATTTAAAATGATGAGATTATTTTTGAACACAAATAACAATTAGTTGTTATTTAAATTCGAATTTAATTTTAGAAAGTTTAAATTCGTGATTTTAAATTATAACAAATAATTAATTTGTTATATTTTTCTTATTAGTTGAAATAATACGCCAAAGGGTTTTTTTAATATGGATGTGAATTTAAATTTATTATTATTTAAAAGAGTTTTAAATATATAATAATATAAATTTGTTTCATATACGCTACAAGGATTTGAATTTAAATTGTTATTATTTAAAGAGTTTTAATATATAATAATATAAAATTCATTTTTTAGCAAAAAACTCTAACGGGACTCCATATAGATATATATGTAAGGTATATTTTGAAGTAGTCGTCTTTCACAAAAGAACAACTTGAACGGAGAAAGAAAAGAAAAAACCTAATTTAGTTTTGAGAAGACGAACTGAACTAGCATTTAACAAGATCGTTTATTTATTTGTTCGGTGTGGATACTTGTAGAGGTAGTCGCTTTTCGAGAAAGGAAGAGACTTGCTGAAGATCCAGAATAAACGAGACGCGGACTTTGAAGGCTTGGCGAATCGATCCTGAGAACAAGTTTCGTTTTACCCTTCCTTCGGTTTTTATGAAACGCATGTGATTCTTAGTGGGTTAAGGGATAAAAAATTTTAAATTATTGCATTTATGTTCAATCAGTTGGATATTCACTTTCGATAACCAGCCGGTCGCGACATGAGGTATTACGTGACACGAACAACCAATACAGCCGTAACACGGGGTGGCGACTTTATGACGGGGAACCCTGCATGGCGACCGAGCTCGCTAGTCAATCCAGCCTTGTAGCCGGCGACCGCAAGGTTTTTGTCGTGACACGGGGCTAACTTGACCATCGCAACACCAAAATCGTAGCCAGCGACACCAATTGCACACAAACTCTGTCACGGCGGAGAAAATCATGTCCGGCACACACGAGCCAACCACTGCTGCGGCCTTAAAGGGAACTGCAGTAAGTGACGGACTCCGATCTCACACTAGAGTGCCCTTTGTCGCGACCATGAAATCTGTGTCGTGACACACACGATTGACACGAGGCCTATCGCGACCGCAAGGGCAGGCACAATCGCGGCGGTGTCAAGCTTTATGATTAGTACCCGGAAATAGTGTAATATTGAGCCTTGTTTATCATGGGTTTTATACACTTTTGTGTCGCGAATCGACTTGATAACCCACTTGTTGCATTAGAGGTCCGGTTTGCTACATGTACATTTTTGTAGCTGTTTGAGTAGTTACGGGTTAAATGTCTCACGATTCCACTCAATTTGACTTGAACATTGAACTTTGGCTGAATGAAGGCTCATGATTAACTGGAGGAATTTCGAACAAATTTGTTAAGATTGAAGGAGAAATCAAACGAAATTTTGGGGGTTGCAAAATTTGGCAACACCAAATTCCTTGACTGCGAATTTAAAATGAGTGCATTTCAATTGATTAGTTCAAATTCAATTGGGTGTTGAATCGACAATTTATAACCTAGGATTCATAATACTGATGTAGAAAAGCTACTGCAGTATAGTGGCTCTAAGGTCGAACACAGGTATGAGTTTTCTTCTTGAAAGAGGGGTTACAGTGCATTGAAAATGGTGTTTTCTCCTTGGATTAAAAGGGTGTGTGGAAAATAGTGTGTGTGAATGGTTGCAAGCTAAAATAACTGAAGTAAAAATTAAAGAAAGTGGCAAGTCTCGGGCCTTTGAGCTTGGTGTTGGATTAACTTGACATGTCTTAGTGCATATCCCTCGCATTTGGGAGCATGACATATAGTCACTTCCCAAACCGGATCTTCTTTTAGCTTTAAAACCTAAACCCTAATAGCATACCTTGTTGAGATATAGCATTTTATTAGGCAAAAATATCTCTAGCCATGAAAACACATCTCAAAAACCCTACCCCACGATAACTAATAGGAGACAACTAACTGAGCCTCAATGGATCTAATGAAAGTATCCATTGAACCCAAGAAGCTTGCCAAATACACATTAAAGGGAGCATGCTTAAGAGATTTTAACCTCAGTGAAATGCAGGGGCACAAATGCCCTAAAATACAAACATGAAAAACATGAGACATGCAGCTAAACCTAAAAACAACACCCAGTGGCCTTCAAGGATCAGGAGAGATTAGGCTACATCCCTTGATTCATCATCATCAAGGGTGTTTCGCAACCAAGAAAATGAAAGAAAGTGAAGGGAGAATAAGAGAAAATCACCAACAAAGCAGAGGAAGCCTGCGGTTCGATCATTGATCGAATGATTTGATCAGGTTTTCTTGGCGCTACGGTTGAGCTTATATAGGCTCAGTAAAGAAGAAATTACAAAATTGTACTAAAGAATCAAAATTACATAAGGGCAAACTTGTATTAAACCACCAGATCAAAAAGCAGTCATGAGAGGTGAGTCACAGGTGAGAGGTGTGGCAACCTGCGAAAATTGCAAGTTGCCAAATTTTGCAACCCCCAAAATTTCGCTTGATTGCTCCTTCAATCTTTAATAAATTTTCTCTGAAATTCCTCTGAGTTAATCATGAGTCTTCGAATTCAGCTCAGGCTCAATGTGTTCAAGTCAAATTGAGGAATTGTGAGATGAACCTGCAAAATCCATCAAACAGCTACAAAATGTAATCAGTAGCAAAACCGGGACCCTAATGCAACAATTGGGTTATTGAAGTTGATTAGTACACAAAAAGTGTATAAAACCTATGATAAACAAGGCTCAATATTTCACTATTTGGGTACTAATCACTCCCCCTAACCGAGATATTCCTAGTCCCTTAGCGATGATAACAAGAAGGTAGATCATGCAGGAAATGTTTTTGCCAAAAATGTATTGTCTGTTCAAAAGGTATATGCAATTTATGTCTAACCTTTAGCATGATGAATTGGGACTCTGTATAAGAATCATGTTGGGAGAACAAATGCCATACAGGAATAAGTTTAAGGCAAAGATCACTCTCAAGGAATCGACTAAATTTCCACCAAACTCTAAGTGTTTTTGAATGATCAGTTTAAACCAATAAGCTGCAAAACTACCTCCCCCCAACCAAACTGCTTCCAAAACCTTATACATGCTAACCAACCTAAATAGATTCAATTCCTCACTTATTTCATACCTCTAATGTATTGTAGGGTGCAATGTTGAAAATTCGACTTCACCAAAGTCAGTGTAGCGGGGATCCACCGATGACTCCCAACCAACTAAGGCTTAGGGCATCAAGTTACAAGGATCTTTCAACCACAAACTCCTCATGTTTCACCCCCGACTTTGAATGATTTCGAGAATCCAGCACCTACAACTTGCTAAACTCCACCTATCCACCCATTTAGCTTGAAAGCACAAAGTTTCGCTGCTCCCAACCGCTGCATAGTGGCACCGTGCTTTTTAGTTGCTTTCGCCATATACCCCTCGACTGCAGATCGGGTTTTAAGGCAAAGTGTCCCGCTTTACTTAACTATTTTATTTTTCTTTTCTTTTCTTTTTCTTTCTTTTCGGGAAGACACATCGCCTTCATAACAAGTAACTCTTAATCTATTAACACCGCCGCCTAAGCTAAAGCCGGCTTTGTAATGTAAAAGGAGAAAGCAAACTTCTTAACCCATTGAAGAAAAACTAATGTGATTTGTGTGTGGCTAGAGACTGGTGGAAGACAGGGGATAATTACCAGGGTCAACAACTAACCAAAACTCATCATGCATGGAACCATTCTATCATTTGGTATCATTCAGTGCTTCAATTCTTCAATTTACAGGAAAGGCAAAATCACAAATATAGGGTCAAAATGAGATTCAAAAGTATAGAAAATAGATTTAGACAGTAAATCAAGGTGAATTTACAAAATTTTTGACTTTGAAAACATAAGTAAACAAAGAAGCCTCCATAAAAACACAAAAAGCGGCTTTCATTGGCATGAAGTATAAGTAAACTAACATCAAAGTAGTGAACATCACTTCCACCAATTAACTCCGCCTTTAACCTAATGAGAGTTAGCGGAGGAAGTGGTACCTCCTCAATCAGTGGTTGGAGAAGGCTCATCCCAGCCCGGCATGCCGAGGACTCATTGCGGGTGAAGTGGTCGATGCCGCTACAACCGCTAATACATCCAGTGGAAGCCGCAGTGGACCGACAAAGGAGGTGCCGATCCTGGCCCGAGGGGGACAATCATACGAGTAGGGAACTCGAGGAGCTAGCAGGAGGCCTGTGTGGCTCTTTATCTGCATGATGCTGGCCTGATTTGAGTTTTCATGTAGCCCCGCATCGGGTCATCCTTCTACCGAGCGTACTGCGAAGCCGCAAAGAAGCCGTAGTGGGCCGAGAATCTGCGGATCGGCCTCCATAAGAGCCGGAAGTCCCGGCGAGAGGATAATATCGCGGGAGGCCGCGGGCGGAGGTGCTCGCCCTGCTATCAAACTAAACCGTAAGTATGGAGCCCGAAGTCTCGTGGAGAGGCAGAGGGCATCGAGGCATGCGGTACCGGTGGTCGAAGCACGGAGGAATGGTCGGGCGAAATAAGAGACTGATGTACATCAGGAAATCAAATAAGGCCCCCGCGATGCTCGCCATGGGGATAAGTCCCACGCGACTATCATCATCCGCTCGCCCCACCGGTGAAGAAAGGTGAAAGCTCGAGGTCCGCCCACCATCGTCTACTGCAAGGACGGTCCCGCCACCCACGTCGACGCTTTATACGAGGCTCCGCTGGAACCGTATATACCAAGCACCCGACACATAATAGACGAGGAAATAGCATAGGCAGGGACTCAGCTCGGGGCAGACTCCGGCGGTGGACCCTATCCTCGAAATGGAATAATGAAGTTATAATCGCCTCACAAGCAAACTGTGAATCCCTATGAAATACACATGAAGACTCTTAAGATAGCCTCCTCCTTTGTAATCGTATGCTGAAGTGGAAACATATTAGACCTCAGAACGTGGTCTATCAGAAGCATACACTATGGAAGGTGGCGCCGTATTATCACCGACTCCACCAAGAGTATCCATAGAGAGGGAGCTCCGACCATCTCCCTAGTCAAGGACGGGGCCACTGGGCCTATAACCGCCCCGCATTGGTGAGGACCACCGCGCATGGAGGTCTCGCTGCGATATCGGAGGCCCGGGCATCCCCGTCCGCTGCTAATAGAGAGAAATGAAGAGCAGTCGAGTCCGCCTCTCGCCGGGATGTCATCGTGTGATAGAACTCGGTGACGAATCGAGG
This sequence comes from Tetrastigma voinierianum, assembly GCA_016808115.1. Lineage (NCBI taxonomy): Eukaryota > Viridiplantae > Streptophyta > Magnoliopsida > Vitales > Vitaceae > Tetrastigma > Tetrastigma voinierianum. The sequence continues at coordinate 231,634 of JAEQBH010001264.1, read as the reverse complement.
ATACTAGTACTGACGCGGCACCATAAATGGCTCCAAAAGGTATCGCTATATGAGGAGCATGGAGTCTCGGAGCCCCGGGTCCCCGAAAAAGGCCGGGAGATCATTGTACAACTCCCCATGAAAATCTCTATCCCCGTTGCCTAACATTCCCCTGACGGGGCAGCGTGAAGTAAGGTCGGTCACGACGGACCCTGTGACGTGCTCTGGGTCTCCACAACACCTTGATAAGGTGGAGAGGGCTGGCCCTAGATCGCGACAGATGATGACTTCCGACCCGGAGTATCCGGGTCCTCTTGGCCGTGGACCGGGATGGTCCGAGATGAAGGAGCCGGTGGTGGGCCCGACTGAGTATGACATCTCCTCCGGGCAAGTGGCCATAGAGGAACCCTCGCATCACCGCCAAAGAAGAAAAAGGCCGGCAATGCAGGACCCAGCAGGCGCACAGGCTAGGCTCTAGGGCCTGAGCCTACTACTACCGCCGAGGGGCCGACCAGAGGAGGCCGACGGTGAGGAGGGGCCGTGGCTGCTATGCTCAGCAAGAGACCCGCCGGCAAATGTGAGTGCGGGCCGGCGAGAGGGGAGATGGCCCCGCGCACCGCTGCCTAGTGCTGGCCCTCTGCCTTACATTCGAACCTGAACAAGAGAAGCTAGAGAAGAAGAGTTGAAATTTGCTGAAACTAGAAGGAGGATTTGTAAGTCGAAAATGAAATGGAACCAGGTTTATAAAGGGGAGGAGGGGTAGGTGGGAAGATGAAGAAATTAATGGTTTTTATGACCATTAATTTAAATGGCTCAAAAGACAAGAAAAATTAATTTCAGGTGCACCAAACAAAGAGTTGCAGGAAACAAAGAGTTGCAGGGAGAGGAGGAGAAGATAAACAGCAACCTGCGAATTTTTGCAGGTTGCGAAAATTTTCACAACCTGAAAAACTCTCAGGCAAGTTTTTAACCGTCCCTGCATTGGAATACCTGCACAAAACAAACCCCAAAATTTTATGAGAAGTTGACTTTGATAATTAAGAAAATTCACAAAATTTGGGAATTAAAAGTTATAAATGAAAATCCTAATTTAAAAATTGAAATAACACAAAACAAAAGTCTAACTAAAATTTGGAGTGGTTTCAAGTTCCCAGAACTAACTCAGCACGCCGATAAGAGGTCTCAAGGGGGATCAAGGAGGAGAGGATCCTCCATGCTTGCAGTGATATGTACTGCAGTTGAATCTAACTTCTGCTCCTGGGCGTCAAGCATTATGCTGTCTGGTGGTGCTGGTGGCATAAAAGATGCAAGGAGGTCGACCGTGTACGATCCTTCAACAACTCCGCCTTGTTCTCACCAATCTTTCTTGCGCATCGTGAATACCGGCTTTCCTCTCACTGCGCCACCTAGGCATACTTCTTCCCGACTCTGCTCCTTGTCCTCACCGGCTTATCCTCGTTACTAGATGAAAATGTTGAGCCCAAAGACATGTCGCAAAGGCGAGCCGCACAATCCCATTCCAGCTAGCTTGATTATAAACATTAGTTGTGGCCAAAAATGCCTCCCAAGAATGATGGGCACTTGGTGAGTGCTCTCGCCATCGTTCTCGTGATCAAGAACCACAAAAATCCACCGGATAATAGAAACCATCCAAATTCCTTACCAATTCATCCCTCTACTATCCCCCTTCGGTATTTTCCATCGACCGACCGCTAAGGATGTGGTGATGTCGTAGGTTTTCAATTTCCTCTAAACCCAACCCGCTTATACATCAGATATGGCAAAGAGGTTGACATCGCCCTATATCCAAAGAATGCCTTTCTATGTGTCCTCCCATGTTAACTGAGATGGTGGGGATCTCGATCTTACTTCAACAAGGTTTTGCACCGGATGACAGTCGACTTCTGTTTCGTCAGATGACCTTCTTATTAATGCCCAATCCTTTTTGACATTGCAATGTCCTCTTTAGAATTTTTGCAGTTTGAACCCGCCATCAGTCAAGCAACTGATGCTCATCTTTGACCTTCCACTTCATAGAGAACGCTCGCTAAGAGCCTCTTCTTTCGCCTCGCGTTCAGTCGTGGTGCACGCCCTTCATCGAGTCTTCTTGATGATTGTGTCGTGCTCCCTTTCCCATATTTCTTCCGTTTTTCCCACGTGCTTGACATTGGCCGCTTTAATTTCCTTTACCACTCCTGTAAAGTGATAAATGGCTCGAACTTCATCCATTTTCGTGCAGCCTCGCTGAGGAAGCTTAGTCTATGTACTCCTCGATCAAGATCCGATGGGAACCTCCCTTTCTCCCTCGCCGCACTTTTGCTAGTTGTTCAAAGCACTGATGGCTGACTACATGGTATCACTTTGATTTCAGTTTCAGAAGCCCTTCAATCCTTTTTTGCCAATGGAGCTCAATCTTTTCTATTCTCGCTATCTGGCATTGATAGTTTTATGATCTCCACAAAATTGAATACCAACTGTTCAATTCATGATAGCTGCCCACTGTGTGAAGAAGTCGTGGCTACCGAAGTGGATCCATACCGTCGCCGCCGATGTGCTCCCGGGACATGTGGGGCCTGAGCCCAGCCACCTGGTATGCCCTTCCACCAAGAGGGCACACACACAGTGATCACTGGGGCCATTTTGGGGCCCCACAACACTTGGTACTTTCAACTCATTAAACCCTCTTTACCGAGGGGGAGAAATGACACTGCCCCCTTGATGATCCATATCAGCAATTGAAGCAGCTGGTCACAGCATATCGTCACCACCCGCCCGCACCTCCCAGTGGCTCTCCGTCTGCCCTTCCGATCTCCCGCCAGGGCACAACCAATTTTTAGTCTCACCTCCCATAGCACAAACGCCCCCCAGCTGCCATTGTCATCCTTCACTCCTGATCTCTGGGCCATCCATCCTTTGAAGTTTTTACTACGTAGCACAAAAAGTCCATATCATCAGATTTTTGTTAAGGAAGTCCCTCCACATTATTAGCTCCTGAGTTCTTTCTGAAGGACATCCCACTATAGAAATGTTCACCAACATCTATGTATGAAAGCCATGATGAAGGCATGCAATCGATAATCTGTATATCTTTCGTGATGATAAATTAATCAAGTGAGTCGCAAAGGTGTATATCTTCCTCTTCAAAGTTATTGGTCTTATGAGCACCAAGAACTTCTTCAAGAATTCCGTCATAGACACCCAGCCTCGATGATCCCTGCCTTAGTGAATTAAGCCAAATCTTGGCTTTATCTGAAAGTGTCAAAGGTTCTTCATCTCGAGAAGTCTCATGTCGAATGCACCTTCCTCAATGTAAAAACCTCCTTGAAATCCCGAATATGCGTGTATGGATTTTCGTTTTCCATACCATGAAAGGTTTGGAGTAGGGGCACCAAATAGTGTCTCACTGCCACATCCTCTGCAGGTGGTATTATGCATGAGGGTGCACTCACCCTTGGGGGATGGATGTGATCCCTCATCGATCTATATGCATCAGTTCCTATGAACCCCGGCCGCTCATTGCCTCGTGTGGAGTCTCCATCCTGACTGTGTAGGCTAAATTCACAACCTTCTTCAATTCAAAGCACTTAGCCTCTCCAATCTGCCTACAGTGTTTCTATTCCACTTCATAAACTGCTCTGATCACACCATAAGCAAGAAACCAACAAAAAATGCTAAAAAAAGGTTATTGGTTAAACAAAATCAAAACAAGATAATACCGTACAGGGAGTCTTTAAACTCCCCGCAAGGGAAAATTTTCTAACCCTACGCAAACCAAGCAAGTGGGAAAAATGAATAAATAAAAAGAAATGAGATAAGACCAATACTGCGGATGTGAATCACAACATCGCTTCTCCACTCAGGCACCATCCCTAGCAAGAATCCATACCCAAATTCTTCGATTCGCCAAATTCGTAGGTGTTCCCAATCAACAAAATTTATACCAGGATCTACACTGATGGAAAAGCTACTCGTAGTATGGGTTTCAGTGGTCGAACACGTGATGGTTTTCGTGAGTGAGGGGTTACAATGCATTGAAATGGTGTTTTCTCCTCGATTAAGAGGGTGTGGAAAACAAGTGTGTGAATGGTTGCAAGCAAATAATCAAGAAAAATTAAAAGAGAAACTCAGTCTCTACACTCCAGCCTCGTGGGTTCTGTGTTAACCAACATGTCTTCAAGTCTATATCCTCGCATTTGGGAGAATGACATATAGTCAATTCCCGAACCGGATCGTCTTTTAGCTTTAAAACCTAAACCCTAATAGCATACCTTGTTGAGAGATAGCATTTTATTAGGCAAAAATGTCTCTAGCCATGAAAACACATCTCAAAAACCCTACCCCACGATAACTAATGGGAGGATAACTAACTCCGAGCCTCAATGATCTAATGAAAGTATCCATCAACCCAAGAAGCTCGCCAAATACACATTAAAGGGAGCATGCTTAAGAGATTTAAATCTCGTTGAGTTGGCACAAATGCCCTAAAATACAAACATGAAAAAACACAGACATGCGCCTAAACATGAGATATGAAAACATGACCTCGCAAAATTTCAGAGCCTCGCGGGCCTTGCGTTGCCAAATTTGCAACCTCCCCAAAATTTCGCTTGATCGCTTCCTTCCAATCTTCAATAAATTTGCTTCAAATTCTTCGAGTGAATCATGAGCCTCGACCAAATTAAAGTTCAATGTTCGTTAAATTGAGAATTGTGAGACATTTAACTTGAAAAACTAGTCAAACAACTAAAAAATGTAATCAGATTCAAAACCGACCCTAATGCAACACCGTTATTGAAGTTACTAGCACACGTTATAACCGCGATAAACACGCCCAATATTGCACTATTCGGGTAATTAATCGCTTCACCCCAAATAAGACGCAAGACAGCTCCCTGATCGCGGTAGCGCGAGCTCGTCAGATACACGCCGTGGCCCTCACCGTCGCGACACCATTATAGTGTCGCGACACCACTACAGTGTCATGACACCACACTAAAACGGGTAGCTTGGCCTACCCACTCTCACCTATTTTAGCAGACTATAAAATCCTATAAATTTGTCTTATTACTATAAGGGTCACAAAAATATGGAAAACTTGCCAAAATGTATTTATTACCCAAAAAGAGTTAAATTACAACTCCATGTTTCTTATACAATACAAAAATGGGTTTTCCACCCAAAATTTATATTATAAAAAAATAAGGCCTAATCCGGGCATCTACACTCCATTCGCTGGGCTCCCATGAGCTCACAACCCGATACTCCCCTCCTAAGACTGGAACAGCCACAACTAGTGAGCAACGCCCGTGAAGTTGAATTTCCCTTGCTACTGGTTACTCCCCACCTATGCTCACGCACCCACAAACACACACATTCATAAAATATATAAGCCTACTTAATGTCTATGCTCGTCCCATGCCTCGAGTCCTCACCGACTCCCTCACACATGCAATTGTCATGTATACAAAATCGTTTTCAAAACAAAGGTATTTGTTTTATTTGTGGACAACCCTCCGATATATATATTAGTGGACATGCTCCGATATAGTGGACATTCTCCGATATTGAGTGGATAACCCTCCGATATACGAGAAGGGTATAATTCGATATAAAGTGGATATTCTCGATCAGATTGTGGACAACCTCCTTATATTATAGTGTACATATCTATAAATACCAGAATGTCCCTCCCAAATCATGTTACGACTCACACTATTGTTCTATGGTGTCCCAGTGCATATGAAATGCAATATGCCATTTGCAATCTATGGCACAGATTTACATGCATATATTAACATAAATTCATCGCGATAACCAACATGTTATTCATCATTCGCAGAGTACCCAATCAAACTACACGGGCTAAGAATAATCCAGTACCATCTTTCGATTTATCCAGTTACACAATCACAAGTGATTACACCAGACCGTCCTCAAGATCGTACCTACATCCACTTAAATTGTCCAAGACGTTTGAATTTTAGCACTCGGGCCCCACTATTGGCATCAAATAATACTACATATTTCTACCAAAACACTCCAACCATTCGGATGGCTCTTAGCCAAAGACTAAACCAAGTAGGAGAAAAACTCCTACATCCTGGAGTTTGTCAAAACCCCACATTTCTGGTCTCGATGCGAAGCTCTTGCCACGAGGATGCACTTTCCTCGCTTCCGCTCAAAACCGCCGCCCGATCACGGAATCTCTGGCAGGCGTACGCCTTCTCTCTCTAAGCTCTCTCCTTCTTTCTCCTCATTTTCTCTCACCTTTTTCCTTTCTCTCCCCACTGATTTGGTCAAGTTTGGGTCAAGTGAGATGTTCTCTCACTTGCCACATGTCACTCTCTTAATGGCTCCCTTGGATTACCCTTATCCACATATCCATCCACTTGGATTTCCACCCAATCACACGCCACATATTCACAGTCCCACTTGAGCTCTTGGTTTGACCAGCTCCAAGACTTGACACGCATGACATCATGAAACACTCCAACACACGCCATGCCTTGTACTACCCGCCTCGAAAAATGTGAAATTCCTCGATCGGTCTCTGACCGACGAACTGACGCACGCTGATTTCATACACTGATTAACCATAAGTCCTGCTTCATAATCCGAGTATCTGTAAAAAATCTCTGATTTTGACTGAAATTACCGTTTTACCTTTTTTCAGAAAATTTGAATTTTCTTGGGTTTTACACTATGGATATAGGCACACTGCCAAACCACCTAAAATCTATGTTCCTTCTTCATTTTTCTTACTCCGATTTTATCATTGTTGTTGCGGGAATCACAACATCCTTTTAGTATTTCCTGTTTGTGACATTACGAAGATAGCATAGTCATCTTGATTTCAACCATCGAATGGGATTTAATTCTAGACTAAGTTGTAAGGGAAAAGTTTAAATTTATGTGACCATAATATGTTAGTAAAGGATATACGTATAATCCCAGAATACTTAGACATATTATTATATTCCAAGTGAATAATTCATTGTCTTTTTTTGTACCATTAATACAAGTATTAAGGTGCCAAAGCGCTAGAATTGGTCTTAAGTAAATTGGTTTGGGCATTATGGGGCATCTTAGCCACCATCTTAGCACTTTTTCAGCAAAACATAAAAGAGAATTCGTTTCTTAAGGCAGAGGTAATTGGCAGAACAACGAAAGTTTTTTCCTTAAAGATGGAAGCCTCTATAACCATGAACACCTTTTCTATTCCCTTGTTTTTATTCTTTTTCCCTTCTTGCACTCAACTAAAGAAATTCCTTTCTTCTTCAAACAACCTAAAAAAATCTATAAATATTATGTGAGACTGAGAACATAAATCTCAGCTGTGTGTATCAATATGTCTCAACAAAACCATTTAGTCATTGTCAGAATGTTTGCTCATCCTTTGTTCTATGTTTGGTTATTGGCAACTGACAATATGTGTAGGAAAGAAAATAGAGAGGAAAATGGAAGAAAAGAAAAGGAAGAAAAATTAAAATATATACTTTCATGTTTTTCCTAAACTCTAGTTTCTACTCCATTTTAATTATATTTAGTTTTTTCTTTCTTAATTATAAATGAAACTATTTTTTCTTAGTATTCGTTTTCTTTAGTTTTTTCCATAGTCAAACATAATCACTAGATTTTGAAGAAATCAAAACAATGGAGGAGTTAAAGAAGTAGATATGTTCATAACAAGGAGAGATGTGTGAAAGAGCATCACCCCATCAACGCTAACAACGCATTAGAAGACTCAAGAGATGGTGGGGATAATCAAAGTTGAGTTCCTAGCAGCAAGTTCACTCATCCAGCTCCTTAATTACGTAAAGTTATTTCAAGACCAGGTTATCTGAATCTAAATCCACTTCATATATATGGTGTTATTGAATAAGAGAAGAAATGACAGTGTTGGTGACCGGAATTCTTGAGTTGAAGAGAAGGAAAGAATGCAGTCCGGTTCAGAGACTGCCGGCCCTCGCTTGCTGCGACAAGCATCAGCCCCTTCATCGATCGTTCTGCTATCTTTCCTCGGCAAGCACTTGCTAGCCACAACAAGCTAGCCTTCCGGGCTGCTGCCCTTTCTTACTGACTTGCCACAGCAAGCACATTGTCGCACAAGTGACACGTTTTTGCTGCTTCTTAGCCAACTTTGCTTAATGGGTTAGGGCTTCTCTTATAAATTATATACTTTACATTTAAATTTCAGAGTGAGAGTGAGTTTTAGAGAGGCTGAGAACATTGTAACGCTCTTCTTCTCTTATTCTCTTCTCCTTGTATCATCTTTAATATAGTGAATTTATAGCTTCTCTGTTTTTTTTCCTATTTGGATTTCCACAAATCTTGCATATATCTCTTGGTTCTTGTTTGATCCAATTCATTAATCTTCAGCATAAATTAATTACAGATCCACCTCTGTGGATGAGAGAGATGCCAAATCCAGTTTCTGTCATGAAGAAAATTCAATAGCCTATCTCAGCCACTGATCGAAGATACTGATTTTTAAGTAGCATGATAAAAGACATGTTGTGCAGTTTCTTGAAGAACCTATACAAGTGGAAAGGGCCGATTTATCTTTTATTTTAAGCTTAGGTTCTTTTTTCAGCTTATGCAGAGTCTTACAGCTTCATATCTTTAATCCTATTGTTACGTAATTTAATTCCCATAACAATTCAGATAAGTATCCTTCAAGGTTTGAATTATTTTTTTCTAAATTGTCATTTATGTTTGTATTTCTTCTTATTTAACAATTTGACTTATATGTTCTTTGAATGGGTTGGAAATTTTTGTTAAGATGCTGAATTGGTACCATTTACAAAAATTTAATCATGATTATGCTGTAATCAAATATTGAAATAGAAAATGAAAAGCCTAGTAAAGTTTAAAACCCTAGCAGCTTCCCTTTCTCTCATTTGTTCTTTTTTCTAGTTCTACTTTTCTTAGCTATGAAGTGATTTTTTTGTTATTCTCACCGAAATCATCCATATCCATCTTTTTTACCATTTTCTTTTTCAATAAAGTATTTTTTCCTCAAAAATCTCGATTTTTAATTTGTTTTATCTCATATTGCTGCCTCAAGATGCGCTTTATGTCTTCTTAAGAACACGGTTTGGTCTTTTGTCGCCCTACCATGCTTTTTATACGTAAGGATTCCACGAGAAACAAATTCGACCCGCATATAAACATCAAATCAAAAACAACAGTTAAATGTTGTTCGACGGAAGCCATGAATTCATCTTAGTCAATAAGTAAATTATCAAATATATATATGTTTTAATCCTATTTATTATGCTATTAACTTGAATGTTAAGTCATCTTCTAAAGTTTTTAACGAATTTGATTATATTTTTCAATCGAATGTATTAATATTTTGAATCAATTCAATTATTCTTTAAAAAAAAATCATCATTATGCTGTTAATCCTATGTGGCATAGTGTCATATTTGGCAGTCCCATGATTGTTTTTGAAACCTAATTATTATTTTTATTTTTTAAATTAATTACTATAAACTGTCCAATAACAATTGTCAGATAATGTGAATTGTAATCACTAATTGTATTAAATAATTTGACCTGATTTTAGTCATCATATCTATTCTTTATTTCAAAATTTGATTAATCATGTTGTGCAATTATATATATTAGAAGGAGAGAGAGAAAATCTTATTACAAACATATCGCAGTTTTTTAGATTGATGAGATATTCTAGGAACTGTTTTATCTCTTCAAATTTGAAGGTGCGCAGCATTTGAAATCAAGCTTTTGGATTGTTTGGTCCTTTAACCCTTGAGACCAAGCTTTTGCTGCTAGATGATCCTTTGACCCTGTATTTTAAGCCAAAATATATTATTTTTAATTGTTTCATATCTTCCGCAATTATGATTCAAGGATATTTGCATTTTAGACTGTAATTAATTAGAAGAAATATTGGGAAGAAGTAAAATCAGTTTCATTAATGTAGATATAATTCAGAATATCATTTTACTTTTATATAAATAAATGAATCATTAACAAGAAGGATAGATTAGCGAAAGTTTTTAAAACTTTATAAAATAGCCTTTATTTAATTCATTATGAAACATGGATTGGACCATTTAGATTTAAAAACAATGAAAAATAAGTTACTGATAATAAACTTCACTGTGACTTGAATTAAGGGACAATTCTTTATATATTGAATATTTTGCTTATAAAACATATGAATCTATTATTTATAAAAATTTTCTAGCATTTTGCCAATACCAAAAAATTTGCAATACTTGGAGATGTTCCAACCACCACAAATAACTTATAAAAATATTATACGTAATGATAAACACATCAATAATAAGATGAAATATCAATGAAGAACTTTTTTCACAAATTTTATATAGAACTAAATATTACTCCAATCTTTCACATTTAAAAATTTGATATTTTAATCAATTACTACAGGAAAAACTGAATTAAAATTAACGAACCTACAAAGAGAAGATTTATAATCCAGAAGATCTATTCATAGCTTATTTCTTAAATGAAATTTAAATTCTATTACTATCAATAATATAGAAAATTATATGTATCATCATTTATATTTTTGAAGTCAATTAGAAATTTAAAAAAAAATTATCTATCATATTTCATTTACGAGAATCATCTGACATGGTCGAGGACAAGGATAAACAAACAAACAAATAAATGGTTAATAAAACTTCTCCATTCATTGTCCAATAAATGGTCGAGGACAAGGATAAACAAACAAATTTAAGAAAACATCCCAAAGCCTTCCAAACATGATGATGATGATCAGAGTAATATTAGTAACTAGTGATTATCAAATCATTACCAATGTACACATATTTATATTCAACCACAAAAATAAATACAGGATTATTATATTCTTTAAAAATAGCTTCTTAAAGGTATAGAAATTATGTGTTTCTATATCAGAAACCCGTAAAATTCTAATTTTCTAAAATGGTAATTTCTTGGCCAAAAACCGAAATTTTCTAGATCCGATGACAAACTGACTTCACTGCTGGAATCGTCTCGCGAAATCTAACTACTATCGCCAATTTCACTAAATCAGAAAGTTGGAATTTCTACATTTTCGATAAGCATCGGCGCTCAAGGTCGTATAATCCAAGCCAAGAAAAGACACGCTGATGCGATAAAAGTCATCTACTACATGTACCGATGTGACACATGTTACATGATTAGTGAGATGATGGAGATGAATGACTTAGATTAAGCTATATGTCAAAAATCCAAATTAAAGGACAAAATAGTGATTTAGTGAAAAGATTAAATGAATAAGACAAAAGAAGAAATAGTCTTCTTCTTTTCCAAATTGAAAACGAGCAGTGAGGGTGAGATCTAGTTTTTAGAGAGAGAGAAAGTAAAATTTTCTCTAGATTTCTGGGTTGACCGCTGGTTCTCGACTCGAAAGAAGCAAGTTGTTCTACGCGCAAGGGCTACGCTGTGAATCCGATTTTGTGGAGTTCCTACAACTCCAAGAGGTAGGGATCTTTTCCTACTTTGGTTTATTCTTTGGCCAAGATTTCATTTTAATGGATGGGATTTGTTGAGGCCCTGATGGTCGTGGTTTCTGCCCCAAAATCTTTGAATCAATGGACAAATCCCATTACCCGTGGAACAAAGGTCAATCTCTGGCACCGTTTCACGTGATATGTTATGTGATTTTGTGTTGTTGGGTGATTCAAAATGAATTGCTTGGATTTTTATTAGCCCATGTGAGCTAATTTTGGTGTTATTTATTGTGAATTGAACAACATAAATTGTGTGAATTAATTTTTGTTAATATATACATGTATAATATATTAGCATGAATATTTTGAATTGACATAATGTGCATTTCTATGCACCAAAGCATCTTTAGAACGACAGGGGTGTGAGGTATGACAATGAAAAATGAAAAGGAAAGGGAAATGGTTGTGAAAGGAATTTCAAGAAAGATTTTCAAGAATTGTCTTCGAGAGTTGTCCAACAGCTTCATCTCAGACGGACCCATGACTGCTTTATAATCATCAGCTAATTCACCTTGGAGGGTCGTCTAATATATTTACCGAAACCCAGAGTAAGTTTTCGAGGAGGAGAAAAAGCTTTTGTTCGAAAACTATATTTTTGCTCTAGACTAGCTTAGGTACGCAGGAGTCGGTGGACCTAGACATGGGATTGGGCATGCAGACATTCAAGCAAGATCATGTATTTGCTCGAGCTGCTGGCATACTCGCTTATTACGCGCATTCCTGTACATGAGTAACCCATGTAGGAAATTATCACTAATGGGCATCACTTCACCCCGCCGATGGATCATTATTTCCGTGCACATGGAGTTTGATGAGGACGATGCTCACTAGAGGTTTGCTTGGAGAAGAAAAAGCTCCACATGTGGCTTTGGTAGATACTTTTGTATAACATGTATTAAAAATTTTAAATTTTATTATATGTTTGAATTAAGAGTGATTTATTAACTCTTGAACCATGTAATATAGTTGGTTGGTTTATATTTTGTGATTATTGATGCATGGGCCCAAGTGGCCATTTTTACTCGCACGTGGACCCGGTGTGGTCATTGTAAAATGTTGGGACATGTTGTATTTTGGGTAGAGCTCCCCGTACAAAGGAGACTCTGCCCGATTTTCGTGAGTGGTGTCGGGTTCTCCGACATCCACGAGCATTCCGCGGTTGATTCGTCATTAAACTGATCTCTAGAAATGGGGCATTACAGCTTGGTATCAGAGTTTAGGTTTATAAATACCTAGAGCTTAATGTCGGATACTAAAGTATAGCTTAGTATCAATAAGTTATGTATACGATTACCTAGGACTTGATGGGCACGGGTTAGATCATGCATTCATTGTGCATTTTGATGAATAGTGTGTAGAACATAAATTGTTGTGTATGTTGTGTGATTTGTGTGCTTGGTGAATAGCACATAGGAAAAAAGAATTATGTTGATAAAATTTTTCTTTTTCTCTTCTAAGGTTTTACAGTTTGTAAAACAGAAAAATAAATAAATAAATAAATATTTAAAAATAAATATTTTTGGTTCTATCAAGATGTGAATATATATATATATATATATATATATATATATTTTGGTCTCGTAATAGTTGGAACAATGAAAATAAATATGAATGAGAAAAAAAGAGGGGGTTTCAAGTACTGGGTGGGCTAATGCCCATTTCCCAGCTCCAGCTCACGACAGCTGCTACTACTGTATCGTGACACGCAGGCACCCAGCCACCTATACGGGCTGAGCTGGCGCAGAGCCAAGGCAATAGGCTACGATACTGGCAAACAACCGCACGACAAGGCCTCCTCGCGACACGACCGTGCGAGGGGCTGAGCCACACGGCGGGCGCATGGTCCCGCAACCGGGGTGATCGCGATACAACTTTTGTATCGGTCGGGCGACTCAGGGTCACGACATAACACACGATACGGTTAACGACATGATAGCGCAGCGCCAGCGACACAACGCGCAATGCGCGTGGCATGGGCCTCGGCGTCACGATACAATTTTGTATCGCGAAGGGGGGGGGGGGGGCAATAAGGCAAGAGGCGACCTGCGAAACGGTGCCCAAGCGCCACGATACAACGCTCTACACACCACGACACGGCTCAGCCAGCAGACGGGCGCGGCGCCTGCTACGCGCACGCGCGCTGCATGCACGCCACCGGGCGCAATGCCGCCGCGGCCTTTGGCGCCAAATCGGGGCTAAGGGGTGTGTGCACCGCGCACTTACCAAGTTTTTGACTCGTAATCGCTTCTGAGTCACCGTTTGGATCACTGTTCACTAATCGCTCATGAGGTTTTCAAAAATAAAATAAAATAAAATGTTATAAAATAAAATAAAAATTATTTTATTGAATATGATTTAATATATGATCTTATTGTCTTGCATTACCTATGAATGCATGAAATAAATTTTTTCGGTATAAGATTAAGGTCTCGGGCCGATTTACACCTTAGAGACACTTCATTAAAACTTAACTTGCCATTTGACATGTGGGATATTAGTCACGGAGAGGATCGCAGGGTCGCCCACAAGGTGCTAGCTACACCACCAAGATTTGACCAAGAGGGCCTCTTTACCAGGCCGTAGGAAGGCGGCTGCCGCATTGCACAGCTAGTAGCATGTAGCCGTGGAGGCTTGAGTAACCTCCAGAGGGTGTGGCACATCACCCTCCGATATTCACGGGAGGTGATCCGACTAAGGGTGTGCCATTTGTTCATGCAGTGTCGAGAAGGCCCTGAGGCATGAGGATTGGCTCCTCCTATGAGCACTGTGATCGACTAGCCGGTGATTCCAACTAGAGGGCAGACACAAGTATGGGCGGAACCGTCGTCTAAGGCCTGTGGAGTTCCTGGGATCCGTTAGGGACTATAACCGCATTGAGTATGTGGCTAGATTCACCTGAGCTAGCCCGCTTTTGTCGATGACTATGTGGCCACTGATACGGCCAAGGTCGTGAGATTCAGAATGGGCTAAAGTTTTCCTCCATTCGGGATGTGGATTGTGACTCGCTTATAGGACATGGACTCCATGGTTGGGACAGCCCTGACCATAGAGAGAGAGAGATCGAGCATGCTCAAGCACTCTGATGCGGGTGTTAGTAGGAAGAGGAAGGAGATTCCTAGCCTTCCAAGGCCGGAAGAAGCCTAGGGCTCTAGTTCAATGAGGGAAACCCAGAGCCACCCGCCATCTAGGCCGGTGGATAGATCAGTGGTTTCCAATGGGCCGGGCAGATGTAAGCCACCATTACCACCCAATCCTGACACATGAGGAAGTGGAGGTTCTGCAGATCTGGGATCCTGTATCGGATAGCGCGCCCCGCCGCTGGTTGGACAGAGAGGATATATTCCTCCACAAATTCCAAGACATGCCGAGGGAGCCAAGATCGCCTTCAGGGAGCTGCACGGGCACCTCCCGTTACACAGGCAGGGAGGCCAGGTTATGGGCCGAGGTAGAGGACGAGGCCCACAGGTAGGGACGTCAAGGGTTCAGGGCGTGTTCATTTATCACACCACCGACCGAGTCCACAGACGCCGCTTATATGTGGTACGTTTTTTGCTATCTTGCCTCTAAGTGAGCAAGAGTGTTATTTGATTTTGTGCTTCAGCATTCATTCAGGTCGCATTAGTTGTGATAGAGCTGGGCTTGGGGAGGTCGAGGCCTTAGAGTGAGCCCTTCTGTATGTGAGCGCCTCCCAGGATTAGGGCGAGGATAGGATACATGTCGAGGCTGCGCCAAAGATCTTGGGATTCGCTTCAATGGACCCGAGGGTCATGGATACGCCGAGTTCGACCGCCATCCTCGAGATGGATGGGCCGACACCACAGGAAAAGTCATTATCGATCAGGAGCGTAGAGGTTACCGCCACACACAGACGGTACTGTTGTATTTCAGGGGGACAAGCATGACATTTTGCCCTAGACAGTGTACGAGTCCAGTGTCAGACGCTAATAGTCATAGCAAGCCCACTCGGAGGACAAGTGAGACTAGACTTA
Source organism: Tetrastigma voinierianum (assembly GCA_016808115.1). Classification (NCBI taxonomy): domain Eukaryota; kingdom Viridiplantae; phylum Streptophyta; class Magnoliopsida; order Vitales; family Vitaceae; genus Tetrastigma; species Tetrastigma voinierianum. The sequence continues at coordinate 216,150 of JAEQBH010001264.1, read as the reverse complement.
GATCTACCTCGAGTAACATGAAAGTATGAGGATGTTTTTTCCGGACGAAGCCACTGATTGCCTCTCAGAAAGGGTCAGGACTCTGTGATCGAAGTTATACTCTCGCATTTACCATTTCTATGACTCCCGCGATATGGATGGGGCCGGCGGAGTTGCAGGTGGAACTCCAGTCCAAATATAGTGAGCACCGGACAGAGTTCATTAGGACCGAGCACTTCACCATGGAGCGCTCCGGTCCTGTTTGTGAAGAAGAAGGACAAGACCCTTCGACTGTGCATTGACTACCGATAGTTGAATAGGGTTACGATCAAGAATCAGTAACCATTGCCGAGGATTTATGACTTGTTTGATCAGTTGAGAGGAGCGCGAGTCTACTTCAAGATAGACCTTCGCACTGGTTACCATCAATTGAGGGTTAGGTAGACATATATCCCTAAGACAACGTTCAGGACACGTTATGGGAACTTTGAGTTTACAGTGATGCCCTTTGGATTGACGAATGTGCCAACAGCATTCATGGACCTCATGCATAGGGTATTCCAACTCATTTGGGATCACTTTATCGTGGCCCCTGGATGACATTCGACCTACTCCCGCCGTAGTGGGAGCATGAGGATCACTTGAGGATTGTTTACGCCGTTTAGAGATCATCAACTATACGCCTGCTCCGCAAGAAGCCTTGGCTTACCGAGGTGAGATTAGGGACACGTGGTGTTAGCATCAGCGTGCCGCTGACCTATAAGGCTGAGGGCCGTGATGAGTCGAGAGGCTGAAGTCGGGCCTCGAGATACGTAGCTCTCGGGATTGGCTAGGTACTTCGTGTAAGATTCACTGAGGATTTCTCCGATTAGAGACACTCTATGACAAGATTGACCTAAGGAATTCAAGTTTTAATGATATCTGATATGGTAGGCTACATTCCAGAGTTGAAGAGAGGCTTACTACTCAAGCCCATCTTGATAGTCCCGGACAAGGGACAGGGGTACACAGTGTATTATGATGCCTCGAGGGTCGGACTGGGATGTGTTTTGATGCAGTCCAGGAGGGTAGTAGCTTATGGTTCCCGTCAGTTGAAGAATCATGAGCAGAATTACCCCACGCATGATATAGAGTTGGCGGCCATAGTCTTCGCCTTGAAGACGGCGCCTACCTTATATGACGAACAACTGAAAAATTTTGACTATAAAGTCCTAAGTATATTTTTCACGCAACGGGACCTCAATATGAGGCAAGGCAACGCAGATGATGGAGCTCCTAGAGGATTCAGATTCACTTTGCATTACCATCCTGGTAAGGCAAATGTGGTGGCTGATGCGCTCAGTCGGAAGTCACAGAGAGCATTGGCTAGTATAGCTTCCTAGGAGTGGTAGATGCTCGAGACTGTGGGATAATTTGGGCTACTATACACGAGTGTGCTCAGTGGTATGCTCGGGGAGCTTAGTAGCTACACCCATCAAGTGAGTGAGTACTGATCCCAGTGGATGTGACACCTGGTGATAGTGTCCATCGTGGACCGAGTACAAATTGTGTACAAGTGACGAGGGCTGACCATCCACGAAATGGTAGTCTTCTATAGAGAACTGCAGTAGTTCCCTAGTTGACCGATTTGAGGAGATCCTCAGCTGAGATTCACTACTCGATTTATCGGTGGCATCCGTGTGGTGACGTAAGATGTACTTCAGGGATCTTCGTCATAAGACACGGAGCAGATGAAGAGACACGTAGGGACTTTTTGTTCGACGATGTCTCACACGTCGCCAGTGTTAAGGCCGAGCATCGTGAGCCGCCAGGCTACTCAGCCATTGAGGTGGCCGAGGGAAGCGGGAGCACGTCACGATTGATTTTATGACCCACTTGCCACGACAATCAAGGACATGATGCGGTAATGGGTGATATGACCCGGCTTCACTAAGCTCCAAGACATTTCCTAGCCGTGGCGGATGACCTCCACATTGAGATTCTCACGGCCAGCATTTGAGAGATCGTCCCATTACTTGGAGTACTGCGATCCATAAGTAGTCGATAGAGATCTGAGGTTTACTTACTCACTGGAAGAGTTTCCAAAAGGCTACGGGCACACGACCGACTAAGGAGTACAACTTTTCCACTACAAATCTGATGGTCAATGCAGAGGACCATATGTTTTAGCGACATGTTGCGAAAGATGCATCCCGGATCATATACTGGAAGAGCACTTGCCCTTAGTGGAATCTCCTACAACAACAGCTTATCGCGAGTATACAGATGGCAATCTATACGAGGTGTATTGTGGCCGAGGCCATGCAGTCACCGCATGTTGGACCGAGGTGGGAGAGAGAGCTCCATCACTCGGTCCTAATCGATTATGAGACACCTCCGTAAGGTGAGCTTGATACGACAAATAAGCCTTCACGCCGAGCTTCTGGGTGAAGTGTTATGCCGATGTATGACGCCGACCCTTAGATTTCGAGGTTAGAGATCACGCTTCAAGGTGATGTCCAAGATAGAGTGGTCGTCTCGAAAGCGCGGTAGTTATCGCCGGTTCATCAGCCCCCGAGATACTCGAGAGGTAGGCACTCAGAGTTGTCGGTTAGCTTTCACCGCCTAACATATCAAGTGTCCATGAGGTAGCTTCATGTCTCCATGCCCGGGAGGTACAATTTCGATCCAACTCATGTAGCGGATTGGGGAGAGATTGAGTTACTAAACGATGGGACCTTCTGGGAGAGGGACCAGCTGGAGCATTATGGATAGTCTAGATCGAAGTTTTGCGACGCAAGCACCTGTATTAGCGAGGTGCTATGGTAGCACCGTGAGTAGACGAGTCAATGGGAGCACGAGGACATGATTTGCCGCCACCCATCCCTTCGCTTAGGGATGAAGGTACGCGGGTTTTAGCCGCTTAATACTAAATGACTAGTTTACATACATGGCATAGTGCACGTTGCATATGCATGTGATTTTTTGTGATTGTACGGAATTTCGAGATTAAATTCTTTTTAAAGATGGGAGAATGTAAAACCCGAGAAAATTCTAATTTTTTGAAAAAGAGTAAAATGGTAATTTCTGTCAAAATCCGAAATGTTTATAGATCTCGGATGACGAAACAAACTTCACGTTGGAATCGTCTCGCGAAATCTGGTACTTACCACGCCGACTCGTCGAATTCGAGACAATTAATTTCACATTTTCAGAGGCATCCTGGTGTCTAGTGCCGATAATCCACAGCACATGATGTGACAAAAATCACCTACTACATGCAACCCATGTGACACATGTTGCATGATTAGTGAGATGATGGAGATGAATGGCTTAGATTAAGCCATGTGTCAAAAATCCAAACTAAAGGACAAAATGGGGATTGAGTGAAAAGATTAAATGAATAAGACAAAAGAAGAAATAGTCTTCATCTTCTCCAAATTGAAATAAAATGGGCAGTGAGGGTGAGATCCAGTTTTTAAAGAGAGAAAGTGTAACTTCTCTCTAGATTTCTATTGTCGCACCGCCGGGTTTTCGACGAGCAAGAAGCAAAAGTTAATTCTACGCTGCAAGGGCTTCATACGTAAGGTTCGATTTTGCGGGAGTTCACAACCCAAGAGGTAGGGATATTCTTCCTACTTGGTTTATTCTTTGGTTAAGAGCCATTTTTAATGGATGGGGATTTGTCGAGGCTTGATGGCCGGTTTTCGGGTCTCAAAATCTTGAACCGAACGGACAAATCCATATCAGAAGCCGTGAATGCTGTCGACTCTAGGTTTCACTGTTCATGTGGTATGTTGTGTGATTTTGTGTTGTTGGGTGATTCAAAATGAATTGCTTGTATTGTTATTAGCCCATGTGAGCTAATTTTGGTGTTATTGATTGTGAATTGAATAACATGAATTGTATGAATTAATTTTTGTTAATATATACATGTATAATATATTAGCATGAATATTTTGGAATTGGCATAATGCACTATATGCACCAGGGCAATCTTAGAACGAGTATAGGTGTGAGTGCATACACCCAAAATGAAAAGAAAAGTAAAAATGGTTGTGAAAGGAATTCAAGGAAGATTTTCCAAAATTGCCTGAGAGTTGTCCAACAAGCTCTCATCTCTGAGTATGCATGAGTGTGTTTTAGAATTACCCAAAGAATCCACCTGAGGGTTGTCCAAACATATTTACTAAACTGCAGTAAGTTTTCGAGACAAAAGCTTTTGTTTTGAAAATTGTATTTTTGCTCGCAGATTTGCGTAGGTATGTGTAAGGAGCTCGATGAGGACTCGAGACACGGGATTGGACATGTAAACATTCAAGTAGGGATCATGTATTTGCTTGAGCGTGTTTGGTCAGCATGAGACATGTGCACTTAGGTGGGGAGTAACCCATGTAGGAAATTATCACTACTGGGCATTGCTCACCCTGTCGAGGGATCATTATTTCAGGTACATGGAGTGTAGAGGAGGACACGCTTACTAGAGGCCGCGTTTTAGAAGAAAGCCGACATGTGGCTTTTTTAGATACTTTTGTATAACATGTATTAGAAATTTTAAATTTCGATATATGTTTGAATTAAGAGTGATTTATTAACTCTTGAACCATGTAATATAGTTGGTTGGGATATATTTTGTGAGTATTGATGCATGGGCCCAAGTGGCCATTTTTACTTTACGTGACCAAGTGCGGTCACAGAAATGTTGGTATAGGTTAGATTGGTAGAGCTCCCGCATAAAGGAGACTCCGCCTCTTATGAGGTGTCGGGTTACCCGACATCCAAGAGCCCGAGGGTTGATTTGGTTGTCACCTGACCCCGGAATGGGGGCGTCGATACATACAAAATTTGCTTTTCATCAAATTTAACTAGTCAACTCATTAATTAGCATTGAAAAATAAAAATTGTTTATTTTTTTATAAGGATAAGTCAGCTGTTGCATGAAAAGATGTACCATTGTCTGGACTGCGTTCTTTTCAAACTATGTAACATCAACTAAAAATAGAAAAATTAAACTAGATGAGATATAAGAAGATAGACCACCACACATAAGGATACAGATAGTGGTCACGCGGTTTGGCTAAGCCTACATTCGACGGACTGAGCTCATATTTAAAGGATTTCACTATTTTCAATTAGGTTATAAGGTGGTCATATATGAGACAAGGCTCCCTCTTTCTCCAACCCTCTCTTCACCTAATACTCTCACAGTGAAACATAGAATGAGTTCCCCTTATTCCCCCAACAACATCTAGACTCCCTCAAGCCCAACAACATCATTCAATATGAGTATGAACATTGCTCATAATTAAGAATTAGAGTAGTACCTGTTGTTGGGGCTTTGATCTTCGGATCCTCTGATCATCAAGCATTTGTGGATCTTGATTGTTTGTTTTTAAGACAAGAAATAAGTAATGCGAACCTACAAAAAGGGCGTTCCAACAGAGGGCCTACCGCCTTTGATAAGCCTCAAAGATGAGTGTAAATTAGCTGAACGCGAACCCGTGCGCAAGTATACACAGCTGACGAGCGCGTAGTGGTTAGTCAAGTGTCGTTCGCTCGAAGAGAAGCGTGTTGACTATTGATTTAATGACTTCGACAATATTTGGATCTAATCCTAAAGAGAATTACGACTAAATTACTAGAATTAACAAAAACTTAAGATTGGATGTATTGAATTATATCAATGATGAGAAACCTAGGGTTTTACCGTCTACCACACTGGATGGATGTCAATTCAATTAAACACTTATTGAAATATTCATGAGTTATGTTGATCTGCCGATCTTTCCTACAAGATATTCTTCGAGATATATTTGTTTTATCTCCTGAGATGTATCGTGATTCCCGCCTCAACCCCTTGACTCAAACGCCTAAATAAACTCCTGAAGCAAGCCACACTTGCGCCTCCGGAACATCTCTATTCTTCGACCACCCAAGGCTGCTTAACCATGTCCTCCTAGAAGTCATCTTCTCTCGATCTCAAACTCCCACTTAGCATGTCACGGTTACGACAATAACATGTAAATAAACTGCACTGAAGCAAACATATGAACTCATATTAATATTCAAATAAGTCAAAACTAAATATCAATCCATAAAACCGTGGTTAGGGTTGACAAAACCCTAGAGAAAAGAATTAGTTCATCATATTATTCATTACAGATTGATGAATTCGAATCATGAAGTAGGTTGAGGGAAGAACTACACAGAAAAACTGGCCTAATGTTGATCTTCCGACCTGCTCTCTATTGATCTCCCTCTGCCTGTATCTCCTTCTTGTCGATCCAATCTCCCCTCTTCTACTTTGAAATTACTTCCCTTTTATACCTTGGGCCACGGGCCCATCAATGGCTAGAAAATTAGGGTTCTTCCCATTCCCATTTTGGAAAAGGGTGCCTCGCTACGCCGCGACGAAGGTTGCTTCGCTGCTGCATAGCCGAGACCCTTTAAACCCTGGTCTCCTAGTTCTCTGCTATGAAGGGGGTCTTCGCTGCGACGAAGTGCTATACCACGGCGAAGGGTCTCTTCGCCGCTGCATACCAAGAGTTACTCGCATCCGCTTCGTCATTTCGCTTATGTCTCGCTTTTCTGCCTTTAGCTCCTCTTTGATTCCAACATTGCCATATTCTCTATAGAACAATATAATAGGATTAGTTTAATATTAATGAAAAAGATTGTGAATCATGCATTTTAGCTATAAAGGACACCGAGAATTCAACTGAAATGCACGCATGATTCATCCCGATCACCTATCCGATGATTAAGTTAGCAAAAAAAATATGGAGAGGGAGAAGAGTACCGGTAGAGTTGGAAGTGCACACCTTCCCTAGTGGGGGATCTTTTTTCCTTATAAGGTTTAGTTCATGAAATCCTCTCCTTCCTTCTCGGGATAGGATTCTATCTCTTCCTAGTTTAAGGGAGGAAATCTTCTTTTCCTCATCGACGACTAGTTCATCCTTATTAGGGATTGTTTTTCCTTTTTCATGGATTATCTCCCCAAGGAATGAGGGATTCGGAAGCTGGTAAATTCGCTGATAAGATTGCTATTACGGATTTTCCGCTCCATCGTGCTTATTTGAAACATACTTCCCTTATGTGATAAAATTCCCATAAGGGGTAGAATGGTCGACTGGCGTATTTAAAGTCCCAAACGGGCTCCTTGAGCAAGCCTTGGAAGGGTTTATCAAGTTTTCCTGGTTGGCCTTCATAGATTCTCTCGTCTGAGTAGTGTTCGCTTGGTCTTGGCGGGATGAATGTAGTCGAGCCGCTTCACCACACAAGCCCAGCAGGCCCCGGGACCATTCGAGTAACGGATCCCAAATATCATGGTACTCACAATGCCCCCCTTTTCCTCATGCTGGATTTTTGGGGTTATTCTAGTCGAGGGAAAATATTATGGTTTCAAATGTTTAATGCTGAGACTTGAAAGGTTTGAGGAAAATGATGAACGAGAGCCAAGTGGAGGAGACCATGTGTTTGAGGCTGGGAGATGCAACAACCTCCAATGCCTCCCACCTCATCCTCTCTTGACCCGGTGCATTAAATGCGCCTCTGGTTTTCTTCCCCCTTCCCTATAAATGCGGATAGTGCTCACAGTGTTTTTGATTTAAGCGCTTTCTCGAAAGGTTTTTTGTTTTCTTTATGTTGATCCTTGTACTTCATCCTTCTTTGCGCTTTTGCAAATTTTACTTCCAAAGGAGTCGTCGAAGACTTTCGACACCTCGACGACTTTTGATTTTCCAATGAGTGTTTGCATCCCGAACCTTTTCTGCGTCGCTGGTTTGTTTGGGTGTCTTCATGGTTGGAGGTGTTCTATTAGTTTTCATAAAGGTTTTTGGTTTACATTCCTTAGGTTTTATCTCTGGAGCGTCGTCAAGCCCCCCGAATAGATATTTTTATTTTTTTTTCATTTTTTCTTTAAGGGCCCCAAGTTGACCCCTTCTCCTACTCATTTTTTAATTGCCTATAGAATGACAAGAGGTTACGAAGAGGTTTCAATCAATCAAGCTAGGCGTAGGAGGGGTACTCCTTAGGAAACGCCTACTATAAGCAGTCTAGTTGCTGCCATGTCTGTAGAGGAACTGAAGTTATTAAGCCAAATTCATGCTAAAATCAATCTTGAGACATTAGATGGCGCGACTACCTCAACTTTTGGGGAGGCAGATAACGCCATCTATTTTACACAGGAGTAGTTTGCTATTGGGCTTCCCCTCCTCGTTCCATCGTTGGTGAAGCAGTTTCTTCATTTTACCCGGGCACCTCCTACGCTCGTACATCCGAACTCTATTCGGATTTTGATGGGTTTCAATGTGTTGAACTCTCTCTACTAACTGGATATTTCACTGGTGGAGATATGCTACATTTACACTTTGAAGCTTGGGACCAGGGGCCGTATGTCCATGTCAGCCCATAGTCCCCAATTACAATTTGTGACTGGGCTCCCTAACTCTCTAAGACGGAGGCAAAAGTGGTCGTCCTAGTTAAGGGCCCATGGTATGGTATGAGACTCCTAGCTCCTTAGGGCTTCCTTTCAATCTGAATTAGTCCCTTACTTTCTCGGGTTTGTCTTTGTTACTGTTTTGGTACATTTGTCTCTTCTCTAAGTTGTGGCTGTATTGACATACCTGTTTCCTTGATTATTTGTAGATAAGCGCAGATGAGTCCGGCTAGTCAACTAGGTCAAGAAAGTGAGGCTGGATCGCATCCGTCGACTACTGGAGATCACAGAGAGGGAGCGCCATCACGAGCTCCTTCTCTCTGTAAGGAACTTTCAAGACTTAGGCGCCAGTCCTTTCCCCTACATAGTTCATGTTCTTCCTCGTCCTCTACCCAGAAAAGTTGTCAAGGACGAGCATTTTGTTCTCACGGATATTCTGAAGTCGCTGCCCGAAGGCTCTACCCATGCGGAGCCCCTTGTCTAGCCAGATTGTCCACCTTTGGCCATGCAGAACCCCAAGCCTACCCCTCAAAAGGTGACGAAGAAGAAGAAGAAGAAGAAGCCTGGTCCTGTGAAGGACTGGAGGGGTTCTTGGACTGGACGAATCCAACAATTAGCCAATCGTTAAAAGAGAGAGAGGTTGAAATGTCTAGCCTGGCTGCCACTGGGTTTGCTGGCATCGATGCTCGGGCGTCGGCAACGCCGAGCTAACTTAGTGAGCCGGTCCACTATAACCCATACGACATCATGCCTCCGTTGTGTCTGTGGAAAGTGGGTCACAAAATCCATCGTGACATGCTCCCACTTCCATTCTATTACCTCTAAAGGCTGGAGTAGCCCTACTGGCTTCTGGTGCTCAACCTTTACTTGCTAACACATGAGGCACTATCGAACAAAATCCCTAACGTGTCGTTCATCCCTACTTCCAAGAACACCGGGCGAAGAAGATCACGAACATCTTCCGCCTAGATGCAAAGCTTAATCGTAGAGCAAGTGGAACTCCCGAAGGGATCCTCTTAGATCGGGTCAGCCGGGGAACCACGAATTCATCCTCATAATCAAGACTACTATACGCGGTGGATGGGCCCAAATTCTCTCACCTATACCGATTGTACCCAATCTTTATGGATGATATCTCTACGTCTTGCCCCTAAGACTCAATCACCCTGCTCAGTAGGGATGGCGTAGCCACCAAACTCCTTAGTGCTCCCTAAGCTTGATCACTGTATTGCAATCTAAACCGTCCCATACTGGGCATCTTACAACTCCCGGAAACCACACTTTAGCTAGTACTCCTCGCGGATCTCCCGACCGGAAGTATCAGTTAATTACATTTGCCTTACCGACGGTACTGCAAAGTGGTGTCATAGTCCCTCCATATACTCCATCCATCTCACGCTGGCCTCACATGTTGAGGTCCCGCTGTGTGAAAATATACGCACTCATGTCCTAAAACACTTCGAACTGCTCACCATACAAATAGTGGCGCCAAATATTTAACGCAAAGATAATGGCCGCCAACTCCAAGTCATGTGTAGGGTAATTCTGCTCATGATTCTTTAGCTGTTTGGAACCATAAGCCATAACCCTCTTGGACTGCATTAAGACACATCCCAGTCCGTCCTTAGAGGCATCACAGTACACTATGTATTTTTGTCCTTGTTCTGGGACTATCAGAATAGGAGTTGTAGTAAGCCTCATTTTCAATTCCTAGAATGCCTTCTCACACAGGTCATCCCACTCAAACTTAACCCCCTTTCGGGTTAATCTAGTCATAGGTGCTGCTAGCTGGGAGAAATCCTCAATGAACCTCCTGTAGTACCTCGCTAGTCCCAAGAATTGCGTATCTTAAAGACTGACTTTGGCCTCTCCCAACTCATAACAGCCTCAACCTTCTTAAGGTCTATTGACACACCTGAAGCTGACAAGACGTGTCCCAAGAATTTCACATCAGTAAGCCAAAACTCGCACTTACTGAACTTGGCATACAACTGATGGTCCCTGAGGGCTTGGAAAACAATCCACAAATGATCCTCATGCTCCTCCTCAAATTGGGAGTAGATCAAAATGTTTTCAACAAAGACCACAACAAACTGATCTAAGTAGGGTTGGAATACCCTATTCATGAGATCCATGAATGCTGTCGGCGTATTCGTCAACCCGAAAGGCATCACCGTGAACTCGAAATGCCCATACCACATCCTAAATGTTATCTTAGGGATATCAATCTCCCTAACTCTCAACTAATGATAACCAGTGCAAGGTCTATCTTGGAGTAGACTCGCACTCCTTTCAGCTGATCAAACAAATCATCAAACCTCGATAATGAATACCGATTCTTGATCGTAACCCTATTCCACTGTTGATAGTCAATGCACAGTCGAAGAGTCTCTGGTCTCTTAACAAACAAACCTAGCGCCTACGGGTCTAATAAAACCCTCGGTCTAACACCTCCCGCAAATGGACCTTGAGTCCATGCAACTCAACCGGTGCCATCCTATGAATAATCATAGAAATGGGCGACGTACTGTGCTGTAACTTCATGACAAAGTCCATCCTCGCGCGATAGTAATCCCGCGCAGCTCGTCCGAAAAACATCCTCATACTCACAAACTACCCGAGGTAGATCCAAAATCCGGGCCCCTCATCCTTCAGTGGTAAGGTCATAGCCAACCCATCAACTTTCCATTCCATCTGGAGTCATGCATGATCTAGGGTAAAGCATCATGCTTCTCCCCCTAAAACGTCCCATGTGTAGGCAGTAATCCTCCTACTATCACAATCAATGATGACTTGGTGCGCCGTCAACCAATCCATGCCAAGAATGACATCATAATCCGATATGTCCATCAATCGAAGGTCCACCATGAGAAGAGTCCATGAGATCTCTAACTCACAATCCCGACATATTCGACACACTCACCCTGGGCCTTGGGAGAATTCACACAATAGCCTTTTCCAAGGTTTCAACCTCTAAGCCCAAAATTTGCACATGTTATGCAACTATAAGCATAAATATGATGCATCCAAATTTAAACAACACTCTTGTGAGAGAGCGTAAACGCACCCCTCGCATATTAGGACTGACCAAAGCTTAGTCTCTGAGGTACCACAAACAGACACGCTCAGTCCCCAAAGCATCGGCTTGGTACTGCCTCGACCCCGACCCATGCCTTGGCTTATATGGCCCATCTGCGAAGAAGTAGGTGCTTGTGCAGTACTCTAGGACTAATATCGGCTCCCTAGCTCCAAGGCCGGAGTAAGGAGGAACAAATCGCGGTCTCACAAAAGTCCCACCGACGATCAGCTATGGTGTCCCATAACCCAGGATCCCCCACTCGGCGCCATCCTGCGGGCCATATGCCCAGCTGATGGCAGCACACATGTCATCCGTCTCGGGGCTCCAATAGTTCTCTCGACCACCTTGACCTTGATAATCGCGGTCCGGTCTCTGAAATCCCCGTGGAATAGAAGTCTTTTGCTTCTTTCTTGAATTATAAGAAGATTGATTCTCCTTCCTCTTAGCACCAGCACCCACGTCTCGAATGCTCTATATGTCATCTACTTCTCTTTCAATGTCTAAGGATGTCCTGACCATCGAGTCCCCTCCTCCCATGTATGTTGGAGGATGATGTGCCCAAACCCCGATGTTACCTCGTCCTCCCGCCCACCGTTGTAACTAGTCCGTACATTGGCAGCGTGGGCCACGACACATGCTTGCACACGATGGAAACCGCCTATAGCCTCTATAAAGGTCTATGAGTCAAACACAAGTGGTGGTTGACTATTTTCCCTAGGAAGACCTCTACGTCCGCGCATTAGACTTTCCATCTACACAAGTTAAGATAGCAATAGAGTTATCAAATTTCTATCTCAGTCTAACTAGTAGTGCACATGCCAACCACTAATAGACTTTAACATCATGAACTACACTGCTCATCCCTTTTCCTTTAGTGGCATAATGCCAAACACTAATACCCATCAGTTCCCAAACTATCATGTTCATTTTGTTTTCCGAACCCCTAAGGTTATGTTTTCTAACCCTAGTGTTCCATTTACAATCTACCATGTATATTATACAAATCACCACAATAAATCTCCCATGGAACATATTAGAACACAAAAGCAATCAATGCACACAATGCCATGTTCTACACCCATACCCACTAATCCTAGGTATTTTGGACACCTAACTCTCAATATTCAGCTATGACAAGCCAATATTCGAAAACATTGGTGGATACCCCCACCCAAGCTCCTAGGCAATCGTTAACCTGAGCTCTGATACCAAGCTGTGATGCCCCAACCGGGGTCCCGCTTGACAACCCAATAACCCGCTGAATTCTCAGGGATTTCTGAGACCCAATACTACACCCAAGTATGTCCCATTTATCTGGGATCCATATTTTCACAAAACTACATTTCACTTGCCTGGGGAGCTCGCACTCAACATACTACCCAGAGGCACTAAAGATAATCATAACTCCATCTGAGTGGTCTCAAATGTAAGTGCGATTGATCCCACAATGTCCATCTGTCCATATCCCCAATATACACCCTTTTACTGGGATCCATTCATTCACATTTAAATCTAAAATATGAAAATAAAACGCTTAATTACAGTCCGTAAGAGTCTGATCACGCCTCTTACAATAATTACATACCAATTATTTATACAATAGTCCCAAAAGAATTTAGTTACAATTCTTTTATACAAAATATTTTTTTTACAAAAATGTTACTCAAAGGTAATATCAAGGCCACACATCGGCCTTCTTCATAATCACGGCCTTGTCGGAGCGCCGTCTCCCTGTACACCCCTTATACCTGAAAGGGGGTCCCACAACGAGGTGAGCAATGCCCAATAGAAAAATTATCCTACAAGGGCAACTCCTCGCCTAAATTCACATGAAATGACGTACATAAAACATCAAAGCATATGCCATATAAATAATGCAATCCTATATGGAATGTTTCGTGTCATGCATGAGATGAGACTCCTCATGTCCACAACCCGAGTCCCGACCACTCCCTCACACTCGCAACGCCAAGTGTGAAAATCAGCCATTGGTGTTTCACCCAATGACTTAAACCATTAGACAACCCTCCAATTTTATTTTATCAAATCCCGTGTGTTTATTTTGGGTCACACTCCTGGTCTCACCGCAGGCTTCAAGACGCCTTCCGACACTTTCGCTAACTTCATCGCTAGATACATAGTGTCTCGACCAAGAATAAAATTTGGGTCTTTCACCCTAAGGAGGGATCTGCCCCATCTTGCTTCACCCAAACACACGTGATTTATTATTATTATTGTTTTACCCAACCGTGAGTCTCAATTTTGGACGTTGTCCCAATTTTCAAGCTCACTACATATTCACCAAGAATGGTGAATAACCAATACCATGCTCGACGCGATGTGACCGTGCATATGAAATGCAATCATGCCATTCCAACATTTATAAATTCCGGATAATTATATTTCTTATATATAATTTACATTCATCACAATTTCCATGTTAATATATCACGCAAACACATATTAGCATGATTTTTACACACAACAACATGTTATTTATTTTTCCAACAATAACACACAAAATGGCTCAAATCTCGAACCCACATAAACAGGGCACCTCTCGGTCCCTTCACGACCATGAACCATTTTTTGTTCCATTCATCAACAAATTGCGTTGATAATTTAAAACTCAACAAAACCTTGAAGACATCGGGCCCCGGATTAAAACCAAATTTCAACACCCAGATTGCTCGAAAATGGGCCTCCCAAAATAATGTCCGACCGGCCCGAAATGCTCCAAAATTCAGCTCTGATCATTCAAAACTATCCCGAAAAATTCAGTCCGGACTTTCCTAAAACAGTCCCGAAAATTCATAAAAATTTCTACACTCATTCCCAAAAATTTGGGACTAAAATTTACGTCCTCTAAGAAAAATCCCAAGCCATTTAATGGCCTTTATGCTAGAAATAACCCACGTAGGAAAATTCTCTACCTCGTGGAGTTTAACGAAACTCCTAGATTTTGGTACCCACGCGTTACTCTCGATGTGTGGATGAACTTTTCTTTTTGCTTTGACGAAAACCGTCGGTCCGATCTCCGTAGATCTTATAGAGAAGCGAAAAAAATCATTCTTCCCTTTTCTTTCTCTCTCTCTCTCTCTTCTCTCGCACACTATCGTCCCCTTTTTCCTTTTTTTTTCTTTTTATCCTTTTTCTTTCCTTTTTATTTTTTTATTTTTTAAATTTGGATACATGGCTCACATTACGCCATGTATCCATCTCTCATTCGGGTCTGTTTTTGCACTGAAACGATTTATTTCTTTTCAGTTCAATTTATTTTAAATGAACTTGGCTCAAGCCATTTCCTGACTTTTGAGATTTTCGTAAAAATCTCATCACTAGAGTCACTGGCAACTTATCACCCAAAAACTCGTAAAAATTTCCGATTGTCTTAGAATTCGATGAAATTTTTCTAGGTCACTAGATTCCGCGAGATGATTTTAAAGGCGTTAACTTTTCGTCATTCGAGATCTATAGAATTTTCTAGGCTTCCCTGAACCATTTTGGCAATTTATTATTATTATTATTATTATTATTATTATCATCATTTTGTCATTTTTGAAATTTTCTAATTTCCTTGAGTTTTACAGAGGGTCTTTATACTGATACGACTGATGATAAAATTTTGAAATGGCAAGGTTCAAAACATGGATGGAAAGAGTTTGCGATCACTTTGTCATTCAAGTATGAAGTTGAAGGGACCCAACCTGGGTTTCCACTTCCTAACCCGAGAGACCCTCCGGCACTCCTACGGATTTGAGAAAATATTTCTTTTAAACCCTTTTTAAAAGTGAATCCGTGAGCTTAACTCATTTATAGCGCCAAGCCCATTAAAATCTACGAAACATGCATGGAAATTTTTTTTTTTTTTTTTGAACATCGACCCCTCTTTATACACTTAAACATTATATAGAAAATCGGGCAGAGTTTCCTATATTTTTCGGACATTTCTCAATTTACAACACCTGTAATAAAACAATTTAATGTACTCCACATCCAACAATGGGACATCAAGTCCACCACAACCAATTTCAAATCGAACTTTAAAATCAAATTTTGAACACTACAGATATATAAACAATATATTTTATTTTTTAACTGTTGGCCTCAAGTCGGGGATTACACCCAACCGTATTTACGCACTTTCTATCAAATAGAGGACTGAGTTCTCATAGTTCATTTTTAAAACATATATATATATATATATATATATATATATATATATATATATATATATATATATATATATATATATATATATATATCAAGAAAATAAAGGTGCACAAGTAGTTATTTATATACCAAAACTATACATTTTCAAAGTAGTCGCTGCTGAGGCTGAGTGTCACCGGACTGAGGATGCCTTGAACCGTCATTATTCCTACCCGAAACATTTTATAAAACATTTTGAAAGAAGTAGAGCTAAAGGAGCCTGAGAGTACACCATAGGAAAATAATGTTTTCAGATATAGTTCAAAATACAATGTGTAAGACACTGTATAAAAACATATCATTTCACAAACATTTACTTTTACTTTCTTTTCCATATAGTTCAAAACAATGTGTAAAACAATTGTATAAACATATATATATATATATATATATATATATATATATATATATATATATATATATATATATATCACAAAATAAGGTGCACAAGTAGTTATATACAACAAAACTATACATTTTCAAAAAGTGGTCGTTGCTTGAGGCGGAGTGTCACTGGACCGGAGGATGCTCGAACTGCTTGTTAGTCTCTGCCCCTGAAAACATTTTATAAAACATTTGGAAAGAAGGGTGAGCTTGGAAATGAGCTCAAATGAGCACGCCCATAGGAAAATAATGTTTTCGTATATAGTTCAAATACAATATAAAACAATTGTGTAAAACATCTATTTCAATAAACATTTACTTTACTTTCTTTCCATATAGTTCAAATACAACGTGCAAACAATTGTATAAACATATCATTTCAATAAACATTTACTTTACTTTCTTTTCCATATAGTTCAAAAACAATGTGTAAAACAATTGTATAAACATATTCTTTCAATAAACATTTACTATACTTTTTTTTCCTTTTCGAATTCGTCATATCCAATGGAACCCGCCTACCGTTAACAACTGTTGGCCCATGAAAGAACCTCCGAGGAAATAGTCTTACAATCACCGATGGCCCAAAAGGAACCTCCGATAAATCGTGCCTTTCTTTTAAATACCATTGCACTATGGAATAAATCACATTGTGCGTTGGTAACCTTTTCGTACTTTTCACGTGCATGGAAATATGCATCACTCTTCCCTTCCCTCTATAAACAAAATCCTATCCCTTCCCCATGTACCATGCATGCAAAAGAAAGTAATACTCTTAATGACTTTCCTTTAAAACTTTATCTTTGTAACATAGGAAATCCATGGATCAAACATTTATATATATATATATATATATATATATATATATATATATATATATATATATATATATATAGAATATATGTTCATAAACATTTCATTTAATATGGAAACCATAAATTATGCTTTTATAAAACTATGGAAACCATAATCATTTCATATTTTCTCAACACATGCTTTATAAAACTATGGAAATCATAATCATTTCATATTTTCTCAACATACGAAAGTCAAGAAAACCACATAATTTTTTTTTCATTTGAACATTTATAACATAGATAAGGAAAACATATACATTGCAAACATTAATATATATAGTATTTTCATAAACATTTACATTTTCCCTCACCTATTTCTTTAAGGCCTTTGTCCTCCTTTTAAAAAACTTCACTTCCACCCTCAGTTCTTAATCACTTTCCTCCTACAAGTCACATTATCTTATAAATCCATTAACATCCATACTTAATCATGTTCAATTAAACTAACTATAATATACTTTCAAGCAACCTTATATTTAATCACTCTGAATTGATTAAAATCAATCGATAGAACTCAACCTCTCTTTTTTCTCATGCTTTTCTTAGGCTAACTCATGGAAATTACTATCCAATACAATAGCCCACAACATTCCATGAAATGGTCATGTCAAAACCCGGCTATTCACATCGACATAACCAAGCAACCTGCACACTTGGTGCATAACATAAATTTTCAGCCACGTTATGATCATCCACTATTATCTACAGGCACATGGCTGGAATCTTGATTCAATGGGTTTTCCATAGAGTCTAAAAACATCCAAAACGAAGTTCGGACGAAGAAGTTATAACCGTCTGAAGTTGGAGGCCAACAATCAGAAAAATAACCATTGTGTCCTACGCGGGAATTAGTGTGGTAGTGCACTTCGATTGAATTTATGAGTTCCAAGGTATAAGAATTTGGGTATACCTATTTTAGGAGATATGTTCTCTTATCAGTCTAGTTTATCCAGCAATTTGAATAACTCAATTCGAATGAATGATGATCAAGTTAGGGCCAAAACATTGTCATTGGGTCGAAGGGAAAAACGGAACAACACCTCCCTTGGACACACACACACACACATGCCCTTAGACAGAAATTAACCTAAGTAGGAGAAAAACCCTACCTCAAATAGCGTGATTTCAGAGGACACCGCATTTTCTCGGTTTCTGGAAAAACCGAATCTTGGGCTTTGGCAAAATCTTGTGATTCTGGTACTCACACGTAGTTCTCTTCATGTAGAGCAACTTTAACTCTGGCTTTGTTGAGTTGTTGACAAAAAGCTTCGTGAATGGAAGAAAGCTTTGCCTCTATACCCTCTCTCTCTCACGCTCACTCTCTGCTTCTCTCTTCTCTTTCATTTTTTTATTTATTTTTTACTTTTCCCTTTATTTTCACTTTTCCTTTTCTTTTCTTTTTTCCTTTGTCTTTTTGTTGTCTCTCCTCCACTCCTCCACTCCTCCAACCAATTGGTCTTCCAAGAGTAAAAATGGGTTTGACTTTAAGCAAGTGAGGAAGCCCTCTCACTTTCAATATTTTTCTAGATATTTGGCATAATATCTTCATCTCACTCTTATCCTCTCTCTCTCCACTTGTGCCCATCATACGGAGCCATGTGGTAGGCATAGTCATGTCGTAGCTAGCGGCACTCGACACCTAAATGCATAGAAAGCGTGAAATTCATTGTCTAGGAAATTCAACAAAATTCATTGACTAGCTATATTTCGCGAAATAGATTCAATGGTAAGTCAGTTTAGGTAAATTCGAGATCTAGAAAATTATGATTTTTTTCCAACTGACAGATTAAGTCCTTTCGAGAAAAATTAAATTTTTCTGAGGTTTCCATTCTCCTTATCTTAATAAGTTTCCATTTTAATCTGTTTCAGTTCCTTTAGACTCAATACATTATTCTGAACATTTTCGATTCTTCGGGACTCATTTTTCAAAAATTACTATTCATTTGACCGTTTTCAGTCAAATACATACTTATCGAAAACGAAATTTACTATTCATGGAAACATTAAATTCAGGGTCTTACAGAAGTATTCTTTTAGTTATCAGTTCCACCTTCTTTGTGATTGTACTTTTTATATTCATTAAAATATAAGAAAATTGCTTAAAATAATTGAATTTTTTTATCATTGTCCTTGACTAGGATTACTAAATTTTGTGATGGATCAATCAACCATATCATGGAACAAGTATGTGGAAGTTCCATACTAGTTCCATGATAGGCAAACTAAAATTTGCGCAATGCACTTGACAAAAGACACAGGTTTATGAAATGAGCTAACATAAATGATATAAAACAGGAGGATAGTTTAAAATAAAGTAAAAAATTTATGTACGGTATCCCTACTAGTGCTTTGGATTTGTAGGATCATTAATCGTCTCCTCCTTTGCAGGGTGTGTTGTGTATTCTTTTTTTTAGTGCTAGAAAGTCCTTAAATTTGATAAAATCATAGATGTTTACTTGGATATTTTTTTGATAGGTAAATATTTTCTTTTCTTTTCTTTTTTTCTTTTTTTGTCCACACCGGGACTTGAACCTAAAACTTCCTAGAACCTCCTATCCATCACTTCTGCAGGACTGATATAATAAATTGACTAATTGCTTGCTTCGAAGCAAGAAGTATGGAGAAAGTTATTATGGTGGGTGGGTGTCAAGAACATGACATTAATTTGAAATATTCCAGAGCAATTTTTTCCTTAGGTATGAAAATGTTGAAATCAACCAATAATAATAAATTAATAATATAATAAAAGCTAACCAAAAAAATTGCTTTTAAATCACTGGTAACATAGAGGGAGGCATGGAACAAATTTTGACACATGCATTCTGCATTCTCGTTCTTAAGGCTCCTTTTGGAACCCAAAAATTACGAAGGAAAAAAATATTTAGAAAAATGATTTTCTCATCTTTGGTTTTACAGTAAAAAGCATAAAAATATCACCAGCACCCACGGTTTTTGGGTGCAGAAGAGAAGAGAGGGAGGAAAGAGCTCAGCTACTCTCTTTAGTCTCGGAGTTAGCCGGTCAGGTCGACGAGCGAAGTGAAAGTTTATCTCTCACTCGAGGCTGTTGTAGAATTTTTAAGAAGGGATTTCAGAAGATGCAAGGAGGATATTTGAGGAAATCAAATTTTCGGGTTTAAAGTGTGAAACCGAGAAAATCTAATTTTAGAAAATGGTAAATGATAATTTAGGTCAAAATCCGGAATTTTTATAGATCTCAGATGATGAAACGGACTTCACCGTTGGAATCGTCTCGCGAAATCTAGCTACCACATCGAATTTCGTCAAATTCCGAGATAGTCTAAATTTTCACGTTTTTCGAGGCAAAGGAGGTAGTGTGGGACACTTAGCACATTGTGAGTGGCTCAAGAGGTGCCACATGTCATGTGCAGAGTTAGTCAAACATGAGCTCAAGTGTGGGCCATGGGTGGACATAGTGTAACACCCCGAAATATACCCTAGCAGTTTTTAGACTTGTTTAAGGTATATTATAAGCTAAATATGAATTTTTCGAAAAATAAAATTTGGGACCAGAACGAAAAATTAGAGACAAGGGAAGGTAGTGGTCATTACCACTTGAGGAGCCTAGTGGTCATAAAAAGTGAAAGATTAGAGTTTCTATAAATGTTTAAAAATGAAATGTGAATAGAAAAAGTTTTGGGATCTGAGGCAATTAAGAAAGTTGGAATAGAAATTTGAATGAATGGAAGGGCTTAAGTGCAAATAAGGAAACTTAAAACAAAAATGGGTTTTCTTGTCTTATTAAACATGGCCTTAACAAATATGGGATTAAAAAGACCAAAATTTGGTCTCATTTTTTGAAGAAAAGCGAAGTAGAGAGAGGGAGAAGGAAGGAGAGAGAAGGAAAAGAGAAGAAGAGGAAGAATGACAAGCCAAGCTCCAAAAAGGTATGGAACTTGGATTTTTGTATGGATTTAACCTTGGATATGAACTCTATTATGAATCCACATGGATTTTGTATGGGATTCTGAGGAGGTTTATGAGTTCAAATCTAGGGTTTGTTAGGATTTCTTCACAATCAAAAAAGATTTATTGAAGTAGGAGTTAGTAATACTACAGAAATCACAAGAAAGAATCTCTCTTTGAGTTTGGATTCATGGTTAAATATTAAGCAATTGAGTTGGGGTTTAGAGTAAACCCTAACAAATCCTTGAGTTTAGCTTGTGTATGGGTTAAGACCCATATTGAAATGATTTTGGGAGAGATTAATGGAAAGTTTTTGAAAGAAGACAAGAAGTGAAAGAGGAATTGAGTAGAAAAGTGATTCTAAGATGACTTTGAAGTGATCTTGAAGTATTTATGAGGTATAGAGTTGATTGGAGTTGAAACATATGGAAAAATGTGAGAAAACACACGTTCTGGGCACTTTTCGGAGGTCTGGGGTAGGAGTTAAGTCACAGGGTAGAACCAGGTCTGGTCATTTTGACCAGTCTGCCGTGGGATTGTTGCAGTTTCTGATACGTGATTTCGTATTTTAGCCACTGCTTCCTCATTTCTTATCCGATTTGAGTGATTCAAGTGGCTACGTAAAATAGACTTCAAGGAGAAAGTATTGTCAAATTATGACTCTAAGGGGTCGAAATAATAACTCAAAGTGGGGCCATGTGCAAGACAAATTCTGGTTCGACTTTGAACATAAAAATAGTCAGGGTTGTTGTGGACGTAACTTGAGTTTAGTGCTCCGGTGGGTGATTCAATTGGAATAGAACCCTTAGAATAGATTTAAATGAGTACAAAGACCTTGTCAAATATAAAGTTAGAACCTCGGAAAAATTAGTAATACAAACTGTTCTAGTGTAATCCGGGTAAGCCGACTAGTTTGGCATGAAAATGCCATAACTTTAATTTGGATGATCCGATTGGATTGATTCCAATTCCTAAGTAAACTAGATTCATAAAAGAATGAGAATATATGAATGCGGTGTGATCTCCTAGACATCATACTTCACAAGAATATGAAGTGCCATATGTAATAGGCATGAAACAAGGAAAAAGTAGAAAATGAAAAAATGTAAAGATGTGTTCATGAAACATGAAAATGATTATGGAAAATGAAAATGAAAATGAATTGAAACATGATTGTGAACATGCAAGACAATATGACATGAACACATAGTGTGGTTAAGTGATATATTATTATTATCACATATAACCAGAAAATGATAACAAATGATAGGAGTATACATGAATGAGTATAAATGAGTATACGTGAATGAGTATATAAATGAGTATACGTGAATGAGTATATAAATGAGTATACGTGAATGAGTATATAAATGAGTATACGTGAATGAGTATATAAACGAGTATACGTAAATGAGTATATGAAATGTGTACATATATTGAGTATATCTTTGAAAAGATAATACGAAAGTGATATTAGAATTGAAATGTGATTATGATGGAGTTATGAGGTGCTAATTGAAATATATATATAAGCATATATATATTGATTTGAATGATTGTTATTTGAAATGTTTGTCATACATAAATGATATGAAGACAAAATGCGATTGTGATCGGTTATGAATGCTAATTGTAAAATATATATATATAAGTATATATATATTGATTTGAATGGTGTTAATGAAATGTACGTCACATGTATGCATGTGTGCATGTATTTGAACGATGCATGAAGTGCTTTGCATAAAGTAAATTGATTGGCAATGTATCATTGAAGGCCAGGCATGGCGGGATTCTGTTGAATTCGTCATGAAGGTAGCGTATTTGTCTAATGCGAAATCCACATTGCTAATGAATGACAACGAGCGAGTTCTGGCTTTGAATCTGTCGTGAATGTAAAACTCACAGCCATATGTGAGGCGGTAATGGTGAATCAGAAATCCATATCAGCTAATGAATGACAGGCGGGATTCACCATTTGAATGCGTCGTGAATGTCGAATTCTATAGCCATATGTGAGACGGTAATAATTGAATGCGAATCCATTGCTAATGAATGACAGTGGTGGATTCTGTTGAATGCGTAAGTCAGATGTAATTCTATAGTCATATGTGAGGCGGTAATATTGAATGTGAAACCACATTACTCTTGAATGACAAGCGGCGAGGATTCACCAGGCGGATGCATCGTGAGATTAATCGAATTCTATAGCTATATGTGGAATCTGAAACCGAACAAAAAGCGATGGTATTGAAAAGTGTATTTGTATAGTATCTTTTACATTACGGACGCAAGTAAGAGCATCATTTTGTAAAATGCATTTTGTTGAATGAAAATGTTAGGGTCTTTTGAAATTATAAGTGTTTATCGGATTGCCCGAAGAAGTGTTTCGATTAATTAAAAGGTCTTAAATAGAATAACATAAACAAATGTTTTGGAAAGATAATTGAAAATGTCGAATTAATAGGGCTCCGGCTTAGATCCACCATTCGGGTCGAGTCGAGTTCGGGTCGCGACACTTTGAAGAAAATTTTAATAAGATGAAATCGCGTGCTTTGATTGAAAGCGTCGGAGTAAAGCCCAGAACAGAACTTGGATCAGCCAATGGTCGAGTAGAGGATTCGGGTGTGGCTCTTTTGAAAATGAAAAGTGTCGCAAAGCTAAAATGATTTAACGGGCATCCCCGGATCTTGAGTAAATTCCATGAGTTCGATTGTAACCGGTCGTGATAGTGATAAAAGAGTCTAATATGTATTGGTGTTAGTCGGTTGAACATGAAATGATATGATTTGATTCGATTAAGATTGCCATTGTATACGTATAAGTTTACTTTGAATATGATTTGATCTATCATACATGTAGTAGATATGAGTTACAACACCTTAAAATACATGACACAGGAAGTATATGAAACAAAAAATGATAAGGAATGCGAAAGAATAAAAGCTACATGTATAATAGGAGATAGGTTAGAAGTCACATAAGAATAGGCTTAGTTGGAAATGCATAGTAAATGTAAAGCGATAGTGACGATTAATTTTATTGGTGCGTTCTGTCTATATATTTCCCACTAAGCGTAAAACAGCACGGAATTATTCAATCCGTGTAGAGTGCGAAGATAAAGAGGACCAGGATATTCCACACCGTGATGCAGACCATCTCGGAGATAGGTGCTCACCGGCCTTTGTTCGCAATCTACGATGTTTGTATTAAGATATGTATAGGTATGTATTTGTATCGAGAAATGGGACTTAGTAAATATGTATAAAAATTAATGGATACCATTCCGGCGGTGGTTCATTGTAAATGTAAATGATTGTTGGTTACTAAAATCATTTGTACACCACAGATATAAGTTCAGCTCAAAAAAAAAAAAAAAATAAAAAATTAAGAAGTCCCAGTATATGGTTTCGCACCCCAAAACCGGTTCGGATTCGCCAATCGGGTCGGACCGGGAATCGGGGCGTGACACATAGGGCATGATGTCATTGGATGAAAATCCAAAGTAGGTGGATAAGAGGATAAGGTGTAATCCTGCAGCCGTCAGAAAATTGACATGTGGCGAGAGGACAATTCTCTTGACCCGAGTTAACCTGACCAAGTTACGGGTGAGGGGAAGAGCAAGCCGTGAGATAGGAGAGAAAGAGTGGAATTTTAGAGAGGCTGCATCTCTCACAGAATTCCCAGTGATGGAACCATTGGTTCCGGCGAGCCAAGAAGCAAAGTTGCTCCCCACGGTAGAACTACGCTTGGAGTGCGGTTTTGTGGAGTTTAAGCTCGAAGGTAGAGGTCTTACTCTCTTTCGGTTTATTTTCGAGTTTAAGATCCTTGTAAATGATTTGGATGATATGAAATTTGTGAGGGCCGTTTGGTGATCCGAAAATTGGGGCCCGAAATGCGGAAATTAGGAACGTTTGGGCTGATCCATGGGTATTTGTGTAGCTTAATGTTATAATTGTGTGTTTGCTCGATAATGTGAATAACATGCAAATTGTAGTTTAGGTGTTGTTGGGCGGAAATGGCCATGGATTTGAGTTCGAAAGAAATTAGGCGAGGTTAATGAGGGGTATCCATGGAGCTGGCCACGTCTTTATTTAAGGAATGTTAAAAGCAGTCCGGTTTCACTGTTGGACCGAAAATGTCCATGTGTTATTTGCATAAAATTTGCTTAAAATGAATGGCTTGAATTGTGTGGAAAATATTATGCTAATGCATGGAATTTAATGTGTTAACATGATGTTTGAATTATATAAAAATATAATTGTGTGTGAGCCATTGGAATTGAGTTGTAGTGTATGAGCTAATTGTAGGTATTGTCCGCTCATACGAATAATAACATGTAGTTGTATATATGAATTTTGTTAATATATATACCATGATATATGTAGTATGTGTTGGATGAAAATGGCATAATGCATTTCATATGGACCGGGGCAACCTAGAAAAATAGGTGTGGGTGCATGACATGAAAGAAAACGGAAAATAGTTGTGAAAGGAATTTCAAAGGAAGATTTTTCGAAGAATTGCCTTAAAGAGTTGTCCAACAGTTCATCTCGGAGGCGGACCCATGACTATTTGAAAAGAGTACTGATTCACCTTGGAGGGTTGTCAGTAGATTTTCACCAGGAAACTCGGTATGTGTTTTCAAGAACAAAACCTTGTGTTTTGAAAGCGATGTTTTCTCACATTTGGCTTAGGCATGTGGGGGGAGTCGGTGAGGGGCTCGAAGTGGGAAGGGTGAGTCATTCTCCCATCCATATCATGTAGACATTCAGTGGATCATCTTACATTTGCTTGAATGTGTTTGTGTTGAACCATTGCATGTGCACTTAGGTGGGGAGTAACCTATATAGGATAATTCAACTACTGGGCATTGCTCACCCTATCGAGGGAACATTATTTAAGGTACAGGGAGTGTTCGGGAAGACGGCGTTCATTAGAGGCGGATTTTAAGAAGAAAGCCGGATTTTGGCTTTGATTACGTTTGTAAAACATGTTCTAAATTTTAATATATGTTTTGTATTAAGAGTGATGTAATAACTCTTTAAAACAATGGTAATATAGTTGGATGTATTTTTGGTGAGTATGATGTATAGGCCAATGTGGCCATTTTTATTCATGTATGGGTCTCATGACATGAGACATAGGTTTTTTGCGGGTTGACGGTGGTCAAATGGACACCCCGGGATTTGAGGCGCCACATTAAGTGTCCACGGGACTTCCTAGAGTTTCTTCTACGCTCCAAGAGATAGGGATTCTTCCTAATTTGGTTTATTTTCATTCTAGGGGCTTTTTGGTTGGGTTTATTAACAAGGGTTGTTTAGCATTTTCACAAGGGGTTGTTTGGCAAAATAATGGGTTATGGGAATAGTGCCCTGTTTTGACCTTATATGATGTCCAGTTTTTGGGGCTGATTTTCAATTAGAAAAAGGGAGAATTTAGACTACTATCCTTCAAGTAAATTGTATCTCTGTCTGAGAACTTGATGTTAGGCTTGTGAATCACCCAAATTGAACCTCTATAACTGGTGTAGATAGTTTTTAGGGTGCACAAAGGCTTGCCTGTTTTGGCCAAACCCGTTTTCGATTTTTAGTATTTTTCGATTGGGAAAAGTGAGAATTTGGACTAGTATTCTTCAAGAACATTGTAGCTCTATCTGATAACTTGATGTTAGGCTTTTGAGTCACCCCAGGTGGACCTCTGCCCGAGTTATGGTCCGTTTCTGCGGGAGCGCCACCTCTTTGCCCTATTTTGGTCGAGACCTCATCTATATTTTGGGACTGATTTTCGGTTAGGATAAAGTGATAATTTGCACCAATATCCTTAAAGGATATTGTAGCTCTATCTGAGAACTTGATGTTAGACTTTTGAATCACCCAAATCAGACCTCTACAACTCAAGTTATGGTCCGTTTTCCGGGACTACTGTGAAGCCCCAGACAGTTTAATGGTTTGTGTGTGTCCAAATTTTAGATGCGTTGGGGGCTAGTTTTCTGAACGAGTTGAGGAACATATGATGCATTGGATTATTGTGGAATTTTTTGTGGGCATCTTGTGCCTGGTGGTCTTTGAGGATGAGATTGTCATTGCTTGAGTTTGAAAGACATGTTTGACGAATGTATTGATTGGATGTCAATATGTGTGTCCTAATGTATTGACATGTGGAATATGTATGTGTATGAATATGTATTGACATGGTTGTGTGATTTATTTGGAAATTGTATGTTAGTTGATATAATTGTCCATATATGATGCATGGAGTGTAATGCATGAATGAAATTTTCATATAGCATCCATATATACATATATATATATATATATATATATATATATATATATATATATATATATATATATATATATATATACATATATATATAATAATAATGTGTGTGTGTGTGTGTGTGTGTGCAATGTGTGTGTGTGTGTGTGTGTGTGTGACATGGCATAATCATGAAATGGCATAATTGCATTTCATATGCATGGGGACATTGCATGAAATAGATGTGTGTGCATGGTTTTTGTCATTCACCATTATTGGTGATGGGTGGTGGACTCGGTACCTTGAACGACGTCTAATAGAGTTCCACAGTTTGCATGGTTGTAAATTAACACTGCGTTTAGTGTTGATTAATTGTGCAGACTCGGAAAATGGGACAACGTCCAAATTGAGTCACATGATTTGAAAATAGAAAATGAAATTATGTGTCGGGTGAAAGCTCCGTTATCTTTTTGGTTACACTATGGATTCA
Organism: Tetrastigma voinierianum; assembly: GCA_016808115.1. Lineage (NCBI taxonomy): Eukaryota > Viridiplantae > Streptophyta > Magnoliopsida > Vitales > Vitaceae > Tetrastigma > Tetrastigma voinierianum. The sequence goes on along the minus strand of JAEQBH010001264.1, from coordinate 188,548 downwards.
TCGGTGAAAGCCCATAAAAGTGTGGGAAGGTTTGCAAAGCCTGAGGCGGGACCCCGAAAAATTCACCACCCATAAAAGACACATGGATTTTTGAAAACAAATTATCATTGAGGTAAACATCCAAAAAGCTTTTGGTTTGAAAACAAATGAAATTTGCTTTGTAAAATGATCATTGAATATAATCCAAGAATGATGGATTTTATCACGCATGGGTTTCGGCATTGTGTGATAGGAGTCGGTTGGGACTAGATTTGATAAGTCGGTGAGGACTCGACACATAGGACATGGTGGTGTCTCTATTCATGGCATGTAGAATTTCATTCTACGTTTGCATAATCTTGATTGGATTGTGTTTTTTTGGTGACATGACCATTGCATATGCACTTAGATGGGGAGTAGCCTCTATAGGAGTTTACTCTACTGGCATTGTTCACCCCGTCATGGGACCCCTTTCAGGTACAGGGTCTCACACCCCCAGCCCCCACCTAGGCGAATGAAGGGGCACGAAACTATACTGGGACTCTTTACTTGCTTTTTCAGACATCGGACTCTTTACTTGCTTTTTCAGACATCGGTGGTCCCAAGTCTTATAACTGAATCAAAATATCATATACAAATATATAAAAATAAAACTACCATAAGTAGTGGTGTTTAAATAATAATCTATCTGATCCTGAGTCTCATTTACATATACATATAAAGCGCATTACATTTACATAATCGAGGAGCCTGAAAACCTACAGATGATGGACTTCTACTAGTTTGTTGGTCGAGCAGTATGCGAAAGATCACGAACTTCCTCCTCTGTACCTACACGGATTGAAAACCCGTGCTAAGCTTAACACTTAGTAGGAAACCTATGACTTATACATATACACATGCACTAATACTCATTTATAGTAAACATATAACAGTAACAGATATACAGTAGCAAATATAAGAAAATTTCATGAATTCATATAACAACCGTATACACGTACTTGTACTTATAGCAGACATTATACTTGTTCAGATCTCATTGGAATTCTCAAAGCTTATACTTGTCACAGGTACCCGTAGGTACATTCGAGCGAGAAACGATGTATATTACTTTACTCTTATTCGTCATTGATTCTTATCCTTATAATTTGTTTTGACTACCTGGGCCATTAATAAGAATGGTAGGACACTGACCTGATAAGTACCGGAAGGTGAGTGCGGTCTGGAGGTGTCGTGGCACAAAGCGAGAAGCCCAGGGGCAGCGAGAGAGTGTCGTCGCACTAATAAGAGAGTATCGAAGTACTAAATGTGTAGGAAACGCGGTCGAGAGTACCGTCGCGCTAATAGAGGAAGTCTTAGAAGTACTATACGTGCGCCCCGCAGTAACAGAGGTGTCGTGTCATTCAATATCCGATATTAGGCAGTCCTACAATTATCTGTGTTTAGCAACTTATTATCTTATCATAGGGGCATTAAGTTGCCAACATTTCGCTTCGCCTCAGAGGTGAGTCTAATTTTTCCTTTACCTTACAAACATGAATGGACCCTTTCATACACTTATAAGGTCTTCATTAGTCCAATAGACAAGTCCTCGGAATAACGGAATAGCAAAATATGACAAAAACACATGTTTGTGACGATTGCTCACCTCGGCTTGCAGAGACCGGCGAGCCTCCCTCTCGCTGCATTGGCGTGGACATGCCACGCCTTGGCGTGGACTTACGTTGCTGCGTAGGATCCCTACGTCGCGGCGTAGAACCCCAAAATTTCCCAAATTTGTTGATTTCGTCCCTTTTTTCCAGAAATCTAACCAAAATCAAAAGAAAACTCGTATACTCTCTAGTCTCCCAAGTGTGTTCTAATCCAACCAAAACCAAACATAGAGATTAATTAGGGTTTTTCCAAACCTAAATACAAATACTTGTAAGTTAGGTTAACTTTCTAACACTCAAATAGGTATCCATACATCATAAACCAAGAATTCATACTCAAATGGAGAATTCCATACTCATCTTATACAACTAGGGTTTTACCAACCCAACTTTCAACAAATCTAAGGTTATGATGAATTCTAACAAAGTACAAAATCTGGAACAAACTAATATCTATGCAAAAAATCCCGAATCCATACTAATCTATAGTAATCCATAGAAATCCATACAAACCCATAGTAATCCATACCCGAAATCCTGTTCTCCTTCTTCTTCTTCTCTTCAAATCTTCTCTTGTAGGTTGCTTGATCTCTTAAAAGCAAGAAATGGGAAACAATCCCACAAAAATCACTTCTTCTTACAAAACCCTAGCTTTTTTCCCACACTTGCTCTCAAAAACGTTTTTGGCACAATGTGCCCTTCCAAGACCAAATGGCAGGTCTTAAGGCGTTGGTTTGGCTCATTTTGAGTTAGTTCTCCCAAATGGCCATATAGCTATATGACTTTCTATTTGCCAGTCTTCATATTTACTTAGACATATAAACTATTTAATTAACCCTTAGGTCCTCATTTTACAAATTTTTATTTTACCCTTGCTATCTTATACAAATTAAGGTTTGAAATTTTCATAGCAAAATAGTAATTGTGAAAATTTTCAAAATGCACTTATAATATACCCTAATTATGTTTAAAAACGACTAGGTTGTATTTTGGGGTGTTACACAGGGAGTGTGTAGCGAGATGGCGCTCACTCGAGGCCGCCATTGTGAAGAAAGCCAGGTTGTGGCTTTGGTTCTTACTTTTGTAAAATATATTAGAACAAACTGTTTTGATATATGTTTTTGTGTAAAGAGTATTGTAATTAAACTCTTAAGGACTAGGGTATTATAGCTTTGTGCATTATGTTTGAGTATGGATAAATGAACCCTATGTGGTCATTTTTACTCATAGATAGACTCGGAGAGGCCATGATATGATATTTGGCCCCGGATGGGCCATCTTGTGCTCTGTTAATACGGGATGTATTTTTTTAGTGGAAATTTCTCTATCTGATGAGGCGTCAGATTTTTGTTAAATTATGGGTCCGGTAAAGGGGATACAATAGTGTGGTATCGGGTTACCTAACATCCACAAGTTTTCTGCAGGTTAACGGTTGGTCAACGGACCCCCGATTTTGGGGCGTCATAAAACGACGACAAACCAAACGTAAATAAAACAACGACAAGACAAAAAAACAAAATAAAACCTAATTAATCTTCATGGAAGAACCACTTTATTAAACAAGAAAATTAAAAAAAAAAAATTCAAATGGGTGATTTCTGGCCAAGAATGGCAAAAAAAACTCCCTCCTTGTGAGAGAAAATATATTAAGAAATGGGAAAGGCGGCTAGGAGTTTTCTATTTTATTTAGTTCTTAAATCATTTAAGATATCAAAATCAATATTTAGCACAAACTTTGTAACTTAAATAACATCTAAAAAAAAATTCTCTTGCAAAAAAAAAATGTAAACAATGAATTTTGGAATTACACAAAACAGTCATCTCCATGACTTTAAAAGATGGACCGGAGAAGAAAAGATGGTAAAAGAATTACACATAATAACGTAAACTATAATTATTATTTAATATAATTTTAAAAAAATTATTATGATGTTATTTATTTTAATTATTATTTTTTAAAGTATTTTTCATTTCACTACGTAGCTATCAACAAATTTTGGAGGGGTAATAAGGTAAATATCGAGAAATTTTGGGAAAGAGCAACGAGACCACAGTATATTAATTTATTTCGGATTTATATTTAGGCAGCAATTTTACAACTCTTTGTAAATTCTATTGATTTTCTCTCGTTTTTTCCACTATTCTGTTCGGTTGGTGCTCAATGAATCATTGACGAAATACCTTATTTTCCCACTTTCTCATGTAATGGCTGAAGTAGTAAAATCAAAAATAATTCTACATTTTATCAAACATAAAGTACATCATGTAAAGAAAAGTTAACGTCATGGAGCAGTATTTCCCTTCTACTTCAAATATAATCTTATATTTATAAACTTGAAATTGTTATTATCATATTCTACATTATTTCTTGTTTGTTTTGGATATATAATTTGGGCTTAGTTTTACTATGTAGAGTACAATTTCCTTCTTTTTTTTCTTTTCTTTTTTCTTGTATTTTTCCTCTAAGTTTCTGTTTGATTGGTGTAAAATCTTGATTTGTTTAAAAGAAAACAAAACTGAATCCGCATGTATAGCAGAAACAGATTTCTTGAGAATGTGACATGATGACATACACTTTTTAATAAAACCATTTTCCTTTTACTAACTTTTTAAATTTATAATAAAATTATTTCAATAAATAATGACATACACTTTTAAATGAAAAGAATTTTAACTTCTCTAAGCTGAAAACATATAAAACTTCATCTATTTTTTACATCAATTCACCTCTTTTTTTTCTTTTTTCTTTTTTGAATTTTATCCATTCTCTTTACATATTACATTATACCACTTGAGATAAGCTTTAAGAACATTTTTTCATTTATTTTCATTTATAACTTATAGGGTTTGAAAAATGGGCTGTGAAGTCCCTCATGAGACCCGAAGAGAGGTGTGCCTATTGAGCGCTCATGCCTTGAACATCGGCCCGAGAATGAGGGCCGATCATACAGCGAAAATGAGTTATGGATAATCGAAAGCCCACATCTATAAATCAAACTAAATCTCATCGATAGGAAATAGAATAATCCCCCGATAACGTATTATCCTGCCGTCCAACTAAATCTCATAAAGCAGGAAAATAAAATAATTCCACATTATAACGGCTCATCCTGGATCAAGCCGGATCCTGATAAGGAAGAAGGATAATTCTAAATAAAGTGCTCTGTCAATCAAATTCGATATAGATAAAAGCAAGAAATATCTTGTCCAATGAGAAAGAATCCTAATCACCATCCAACTGGGAAAACATATACTATAAATGCAGCCACCTATGGTGAAAGGTCGCAGCATTCGCTCTCTAAGCGGTCTATCTTTCTCTCGAGAAAGCGGCGGCGTCGGGCGACCACGAGCGCCTGCCAAACCACTTTCTTCTTTCTTGTCTTTGCGGAGTGCCGCATCCGAGCTGCGATTTAAAGCGGTGCTACATCAGGGCACGCAGACTGACCCGGCAATGATCCAAGTCCGGCCCAGCGACCACGATACTTATTGTCCGGTTGAAAAAGGCATCATCGATTGCGTGTAAATGCAGTGAACCGATAAGTTCCGCCGATAAATAAAGGCGTCCCGATTCTTGCAGATGGTATCAACCGGGAACACAAGCCGCGGAAACATCCGTGCACCAAGATGCGGGGTCCACGGGTGACACGGACGGAGCCTCACGTGACGGGTTCAGAGAAGCGATCTTGCGTCGACGCTGTGACAGTGGGCGGCCGCCTCACTAGCAGCACGTGGGAGATTGAGTAGCTCACCGGGCGGATCCCCAACGCCATGCGGGAGGCACAACAAGCCAAGAAGGTCACAACTTTCCACTCCTCATGAAGGGGCAACACAATCTCCACGCTCCGGTCTTTGAAATAGACGAGTCCAACTAAGCGGGGGACATGGACCACAGGTGGCCTGGAGGGGAGAGCGACCAGCGACGGTGGAGGGCGTAGTGGGCGAAGGCTCAGTCGCATAACAGACGGAGGACCGTCTAATGGAATTAGGGTTCAGAGCCTCCGACGAAACTCGGCCGTGTGAAGGAGGTGGTAAGGGTGCTCGATATTATAAGACACCTTGGGTGCATGATGAGTCACGGATTCTGGCGGGTGCTGGCCCCTTCAGTGGTCGAATACCACAAGTGAAGCATTCGATGGTGTCGGGTATCAGTGGTGTCTCACTTATAAAAACCAAATGGAGTTGCATGGGTATCAGGACCATGTGAGGTGTCGAGCTTTCGCTATCATGCTAAAAGGCCCAGCCTTGGCTTGGTTCAGCCTGAGCTCAGCCCTCTCGATTTCCTCGTTCAGGAAACTGTCAATTGCGTTTGTCTCTCATTTCATTAGACCAGATGTATAAGCCAAGTTACCATCGTGACCATCCAAGCGAGCTCGCGGGAAACTGAGGTCCTATGTTCAAGGTTCTTGAGTCTAGAGTAGATATACTTATTGGCTTAGTTAGTCTTTGCCATTCATTCAGCTGGATTAGAATCTGATGAAAAGACTTGATGTTTTCCATCTCTAAAAAATACAACAAGCTTTATGTTTAAGTGCTCATAAAAGGAAGTACATCAATGGCGAAGAAATATCGCATAATCAAGAGAGACTCCTCTTATAAAGAAAAGAACGGAATGACGGCAGCGAGGCGGAGCGAACCATGGCAGAAGTTCTCGAAGAAAGGTGGAAACGGTCGAAAAGCGTAGAAACCTCGAGAGATGCGTGCGGGTCCACGCGCTTCGAAAAGGCGACAACGTTACTCCACACTGGCGGTTCACGCCAACGGCTCAATATCGCGGGTTAAATGAAGTGCAGAAAGCGGCGATTCACCGGTGGCGACTCGAATAAAGTGGACCTTACTGAGACAACTCCGTTAGATATTGCGAGTTCCACAAGGATTCACGGACACATACGGATGATGCGTAGCTCAAGAAGGAAATGAGTATCTATGCGGTGTAGGTATCTCGAAGCGCTTACATAGCCCGAAGAAGTCAACCTCAAGAATCGGGCTGAGGAACGAGCTCACAGCTCGGCGACCCACCACCACCACCCTCTACCGAAGCGAAGCGAGCTCAACACAGCTGACCTTTGGGAAATCCACGTGATCTCGGGAGGACTGCGGGGAGAATCAACTCAGCCGGGAAGGCCCATGCCTTGACATCGGTCGTGAGAGATAGCGAAGTACAGCGGTGTGGCTTGCCTTGTTTCAAACACATCATGCGTTGCCATTTCGAGACTGGAGGGATCACGGCACCCATAGCGGCCCTTGGTAAAATTCAAAGTGGTGTGGCCAACAAAACTGGTCCTTCAGTTCTAGTTGATAACGAAAGTTCGGTGACATCATCTTACGCCTCGGCCTTGATAAGATGGGCATCGGGAGAGGGGAAGAGTGGGCGTCGGCTGCATCTGCGAGATTCACCAGGAAAAGTATTACCCTTGGGTTGTCTGACTAATTACTCACCTTAGGAGATCCCATGCGAGGCAGTAGCAAGATTCCTCGTTGTAGATGCCCCCATCACTAGCATAATATGTTGGTGAGCGAGACCCTCTCTCAATGCAATAAAAGTCATTCCCTCAACACTGTGATGATCAAGTTTCTCAAGTAGCCGGGATGCCTTTAAAGGATGATTCGAGAGACAACGAGGTGGCCGAGGAATGATACCATCGCGAGAGAGCAAAAGCGGTCGATAACAATCTCTGGATGAGCTCGACATGCGGCGAAGCGTTACGATCACCTCGCCTACATCGACTCGGCTAGCGGAGACCTGAAGCCACTCTCACCCCATTTTTGAGACGGAGACAAAGCGTCTTCGTGTAGGCGGCGGACGTGGGAGAATTTGACCTACGGTAATTACTCATGGCCGAGCGTCGACCCGTCTTTCGACCGGTAAACCACCAAAGAAGGAGCCGGCAGCGAGGCGGTAGCGATCAGCGAGGAGGTGTGACTCCTCGGCGGGGCTGTCAGAGAGGTGGAATATCACAAGAATGGTTGACGTCGTGCTTGTCAACAACGTGAGTAGAAGGCTCTAAATCGACTTCATTGACATCAGCGAGCATGCCCAAGGACGGAGTTTCCTTTATTAGCGGATCGACCTCATAAGTAGGCATGGGCAGACATGAACTCCTCAGTTTATGGATGTTGCCATTCTGACCAAATGTCATGGGCCAGGATGACGAAAAACCTCGTTAGATCACCTGAGGCGGGAACCTGTGTTGTCAGGTGATGTCTTTTGGGCTTGAGAGCGTAGAGCCTGCAGAGGCTGGTGAGCAGGATGTTCGAAGGCTGATGGAGCGACCATGGAGGTGTACATAGATGACATCTTTAGTGGAATCCACCATGTCGAGCTCCTTTATTAAGCTCTCATCGTCGGCGTTCCGAGATCCACGGAAATCTGACATGAAACTAAATCGACCCGAGTGTGCCTTCGGAGTATCAATAGGAAAAATTCCTAGGTTTTATAGTTAACCATCGAGGAATAGAGGCAAATCCAGACAAAATAAAGGTTGTGCTCGACATATCAAATGCGCCTCAGAAGGGCATAAAGGAGGTCCAACGTCGGCGGGAAGGATTCTTGCTTTAAGCGATTCATATCGGGCTAGTGATAAATGTATTGCTACTTCCAGGATTTTGAAGAGGTCTTTCAATGGGATACGAAGTGTGAAGAAGCATTCTCAGCATTAAAAACATATTTGAGTGCCCCGTTACAGTAAGCCCCATTGAGGAAGCTCCTCTCTATACTTAGCGGTATCAGACTTCTCGACCAGCGTTGTCCTCGTTAGAGACAAAGACCGAGCGCAGCACCCAGTTTACTATTGCAGTCGTGCTCTGAGAGGAGTGGAAGAGAGGTACCCGAGGATGGAGAAATTAATCTTGGCACTAGTAACCGCGGCTGGAAGCTCATACACTTACTTCTAGGCTCCTTACCATAGAAGTTCCAATAGGAAAATATCAATGAAGCAAGTGTTACATAAACCGAGACCTCGGGAAGCGATGAAGTGGGCCATAGAGCTGAGCGAGTTCGACATAAGATATAAGCCGAAAAATGCAATAAGGGCGGGTCTTAGCGATTTGATCATGGAATTCCTCAGCGAGCCTCTGAGAACACCCAGCAGTGACCTGCAATGCGGAAACTTTGCGTAGACGGGGCCATAAGCGCCTGAGGAAGCGGAACCGGTTTAATCCTGACCTCCCCAGAAGGAATAGACATTGAGTATGCGCTCAGATTCGGATTCCAAGCCTCCAACAACGAGGCCGAATATGAGGCCATCATAGCAGGCCTCAACCTCGCCCATTCACTAGAAATTGACCAGCTTGAGGTCTGCAGCGACTCCCAGCTGGTAGTAAGACAAATAGAAAACACTGCGGGGCCCAGCTGAAGAATGATCCTGTACACAAAAAGATGCAGAGGATTTATTTGAAAAAGTTCGTCTTGGTCCTGTCGGTTATCACAGGAGCGAAACTCGGTAGATGCGCAGCAAAGCTAGTAATGACCTCACGGAAGACTTGACAGGTCGACATACGTAAATACCTTGCGAGAGGCCTTCTATATAGATCCTACGTGACGTGGAGGATTGCTGAATCGGGTCCGAGCGAGTTGGATGGACCCCGTTTGGGGATTACATAATAGACGGACGTCTACGACGGCCGAAAGAAACGACTAAAATCGGGACGAGGAGTCGGCCCGAGGGTTCACTAATCATAAGGGAAGCCTTTACAAGTGAGGTTTCTTCACACCCATCCTTAAGTGCATCGCGGGAAAGAACAATGAATATGTGCTAAGGGAAGTACACGAAGGTGTATGCGGAAATCATATCGGAGCTCGGGCACTAGCAGGGAAGGTCTTAAAGCAGGGATACTACTGGCCCACGATACTCAGAGATGCGACCGACCTAGTCAGGAGATGCAAGATTTGCTAGGAGCATGCCAAGATCTCACGCCTCAATCTGAGCCCTTGGCGTGTCCAGCGGCCCTTGGCCTTTCCAACAGTGGGGTTGGACATGCGGGACCTGCCTTGGGAAAGGCCAATGAAAGGTCATCATCGTTGCAGTAGATTGTTTTACCAAGTGGGTCGTAGAACCTTTAGCCTTAATCTGAGCGAAGATCGTAATTTTGTGTGGCGAGCCATCATATGCAGGTTTGGTATCCCAAGAGCCCTAGTATTGTAATGGTCAGGCAGAAGTCACCATCAGAACCCTTAAGACCGCATTGAAGACCAAATTGGAAGATCTTAAAGAAAAATGGGTAGAATACCTCCCCAAGGTGTTATGGGCCTACAGGATCTACGCTGCAGCCAAGAACCCAGAAACCCCATTCGCCCTAGCCTTTGGCACTAAAGCAGTAGCCCCTGTCGAAGTCGGGTTAAAGTCCCCAAGGATCGAGTTGGCGATAGTGGAACACAATGACGAGGCTCTCCGCCTAAATTTGGACCTCTTAGATGAAAAGCGCGAGCAGGTCCTAAGGCGCACTGAAGATTACCAAAGGAAGACGGCGAGGTACTATAACCAAAAAGTCAAACCTAGGAGCTACATGTCAGGTGACCTAGTCTTGAAGAAGCTCCGCCAAAGAAAGAAGAATCCAACATGGTACCAGGGCCCCAACCGAAGGTCTCACATCATATCCCGTGTCATCAGACCGGGCAATTACGAGCCCGCATGTAGAGGGAAAAAATTCTACATCATGCTTGGAATGCGGAACACCTTAAGCGCTTTTATCAAGAGACCGGTTTGTAATCTTAAATGAAGCATCATTAATTTTCAAACGATCATTTGATGCGCCATCGGTTATTTTATTAGGCGTTTCAAACATCTCAGACATATAATGCTCGGAAAAATTGCATACAACAGAATGTGAAAGTTCATGGTCAAAAAGGAAAATTCTCTCTTTATTTCAGTCAAATTACACTCAATTACAATCAGTACAATTACAATCATTAGTGTCATCCAATACACTTCGGAAGTACACAGTACAAGCAGTTTCCTCAAAAAAAAAAAAAAAAGCCCTTAAGAAGGAAAGAGGAAAGGAAAACGAGATGAAAATAAATAGAAGAAAGGCATAAAGGTGGGCAAGAGGAGAAGAAGAGTAGAGAGGTGGAAAAGAGGAGAAGAAGAAAAAAGGGATGGAAAGAGTTTGTGCGAAAGAGAAGAAGAAGAGAGAATGAAGGAGAGGGAGAAAGAGAAGAAAGGAGAGGAAGAGAAAGAAGAACAGAGAATAGAGAAAGCGGCACAAGAAATGCACCACCTTCTCCGGACGCATTCCCCAAAGACGGTTAGTGGAATAACATAACCCCATAAAGGGGAGAGACTAGGAAAACACAACTCCCACAAGTAGAAGTCCAACAAAACTGAACCAGAATCTTCAGGCGGATCTCCGGCGAACACGATCAAGCTTCGACGCTTCATTTCGCACAAATCTCAGTTACGCACCAGAAAGGGCAGGATACCCGAAGTATAAACCCCATAGCAATGAAGCCGCCATTTATAAGAAGGCCAAAGCACTCGGAAATTAGCGCAATCGTTTCCAATTCTCCATGAACCAGCATTAAAGACATTCGCGTCTTTCCAAAAAATCAGAAGTCGAATGGCTGCACGCAACGGCTCGGGCCAACAGCCTCGACCATCGCACAGCCAAGGAAGCTTAAGAGTCGACGCCAGCTTTGCTGCACCAAGGCCATTACCGAGCCTAGTAGCTCAATTTGATGAGCTCGACTACTCAAGACAGCCATGCAAATTGAAGAGTCGATCACCAGCTTATCAACCCACAAGGCTCCTCGGGCCGCCCCGAGCCTGCGAAATGGGCTGACGAGCTCGACTACTTCCGCATGTGCCACAGTCAAGAGCGACCAGCTCAAGCTTTTTCCGCCAATAAGGCCTTAGCCGGAGCCCGCAGCTCCGCCTTGATGAGCTCGACTACTCTGCACAGGCCATGCAGCCTAAGAGTCAAATTAGCTAAGGCTTTTCAGCCCACAAGGCCCGCCGCCCCAGCCGCATCAGTTTGAGCTCGACCACTCGCACAGCCATGCAGCCCGAGAGCCCGATCAGCTCAGCCAGCCACAAGGCCTCGGGGCCGCCCCAGCCCAAAGAACTCGCTTGACGAGCTGACTACTGCACAGCATGCAGCTCCTAAGAGTCGATCAGCTCGTGCTTTTGCAATTTCACAAGGCCTCAGCGCCCAGAGCCTAGTAGCTCAGTTTGACGAGCTCGACTACTCAAAGATAAACCATGGGCGTATGAGTCAATCAACAGCTTTTCAAATTCCCCACAAGGCCTCGCCTCTTGAGCCCAAGAGCTCGCCTTGATAAACTCGAGCACCTACATAGCCATGAGCCTGCACAGATCCACAAAGCCGCCCCCACTGTCCCGCCGGAGTCACAGGCTGGGCTTGACGAGCCGACTACTCCGCACAGCCATGCCGCCTAAGAGTCATATCACAAGCTGCTCACAAGGCGCCCCGCCCGACCTAGGGCAGTCATTGACGAGCCTCGACCACTGCACAGCCATGCCCTAAGACCTCGATCGCTCGCTTCTGCCTCACAAGGCCTCGCCCTGCCCAAGAGCTCAATTTGACGAGGTCGACTACTCTACAAAGGCCATGCACCAAGAGTCGATTAGCTCAAAGCCAAATGACAGCTGCCTTAGCTCCCTGGAGCCCAAGAGTTTAGTTTGACGCGAGCCTCGACCACTCCGCACAGCTTCATGTAGCCTAAGAGTCGATCACCAAGCCAAACACCACAAGGCCCGCCCCTGAGCCCAGCGCCAGCCGCTTTGACGAGCCCGACCACCAAGACAGCCATGCAGCCTAAGAGTCATATCGCCGTGCTTCGTACCCCATAAGGCCTCTCGTCGAACCCAAATACCAAATGGACTAGCTCGACTACTCTGCACAAGCCATGCAGCCTATGAGTAAGATAAGCTCAGGCTTTTCAACCCACAAGGCCTTAACGCCGGGAGCCCAGTAGCTCAGTTTGATGAGCTTGACTACTCTACACAGGCCATGCAACCTAAGAGTCAGATCAGCTCAGCTTTTCAGCCTATAAGGCCTCAGCGCCCGGATCCCAGTAGCTCAGTTTGACGAGCTCGACTACTCTGCACAAGCCATGGAGCTTAAGAGTCGACGCCTCAAAGCCAAATTTCACAAGGCCCTCGCCGCCAAGTCAATAGCTTTAGTTTCGACGAGCTCGACCATCGATGAGTGCCTAAACACTCATCTTACACTCGGCTTGCTCATTATTTTCACGCTTATTTTATAATAATTTTATAGTTTTTGTGGCAGATCCTCGATTTTTGTGTCCGGGTGATTACAAAGTTCCTCATTGGAGTGTAAAAGAGCGCCTGGAAGCGCTTTGGAACAAGGAGGCGGTGCAAGGAAAGGATCGCCACGCCGCGACGCCAATTAATGCGCCAAGCGATCGTCACCATCGCCGCTGACGCCACCACGTCGCGACGCCACCACGTGGCTACGCGCCAATGGCACCGGTGATCTCATCATTTAAAGCACGAATGGTCGTAAATCGGGGGTATTTCCGAGGCGCACGAATCCGAGCACGTGCTCGGAGCGCAGGACACCGCTTCGAGGAAGTGCTCGGGAATTGTAACGCTTTTTCATTTTTCGATATTTTTCGATATTAGAACAATGTTTTCTTTATTAAACGCTTCATCTTTTCTTTTCATTATGTTCCTAGATCTCTTTCTAGTGGTTACATCAAACCCCTCGTCAATGCACAATGGATTAAAAGCTTGATCTTCATGTTATTCGCTTGTTATTAATCAATACATCTATTCTATACCCGCATTTCGCTATATGTTAATGTCCGCCAATGTTAATATAATCAAGACCGAGATCCGAGATTCGAGAGACGAGGGTATCGTGATCTCGTAGAAAGAGCCTTTAGCCGATTCGGTTAATAGAGATATTCAACCCGAAGGTGGCATTTGGAGGTTAGAACATTTAAGCATTTCGAATAATGAGTCAGATAGAGATATACTCTGATTCTATTCACGAGAGATAAAGTGATATACCTCGAGAGAGGATATCTCGTAGGCAAGATCACCTCGCCATTGACATATTACAAATATATTGGAATAACAATATCTTTAGAAAAGTAACCGCCGGAACGTGATAGGGGAGATTGTTCCTGTGGGCGCCCAACAACATTAATTCACTAGAATCAACAGCTTAGTCGCAGTTTCCTTACTTAAATTTTTACCTCTAGAATCATTTATTCAGATATTGTCCGAACAGCCAGGAACCTCTGTAGTCAATTCACCTTCCCCGTGACGATATCCGCATTTTAAGTACAATTATATTACTACTACATGCTGCACTTAAGCACATAGGCATTTATTTTACATACCGCGCTTTCGTTTCATCAAGTTTTTTGCCGTTGTCAGACAGGTTTAAATTGGATATAGAGAAGTGAGCACATAGATAGTATTCGGCTTTCTTTACTTTGTTCTTTTACAAGTGTCGGTAATTGGGTTTCTGTTAGTTTGTGTGTTATTGCAGTTATGCAAGCCTGAGTACATGCGACAACAAAATCGAATTAATCAACACCTGTGTGATCCCGAGCCAGAAAGACTTTTGCACATATTGCGCCGAGAACAGAGAACAGAATAGATTAGAACTCCAATAGTCATGGAAAACACTGAAGAACAAGATTTTGGCGTTGAACAAACCGGAACCACGAGAAGCGTAAATAGAACTGCGCCTGTGCCATTTATACAACTGTGACGATCCTTACATGCTATTAGATGAGTTTGTTTACCACCAACAAGCAGCCCCACAGCCGCATCGACGGCCACCGATTCAAGCAAACAATTTCGAATTGAAGTCGGCCACGCGACAGATGCTTCTCGTAACATCTTGTTCCAATGGACTGACCCCACGAGAACCGAACATGCATTTGACTAACTTCCTCGAAGCTTCGCGATACCATCAAGTACAATCCTGAAAGTTACCAAGAAGCCTAAGATTACGGTTATTCCCACTTTCACTGTGATGTAAAGCCAAGCATTACAACTGGGCCACCACCGTGACTCCATTACTACATGGAACTAATTGGTACAAAAAGTTTCTGACCAAGTTCTTCCATCCTTCGAAGATTGCACAACTGTGCAAAGAGATCAATACGCTTCGTCAACTGTAGGGGAGAACCTCGCGTAGGCATGGGACAAAGTTCCATGAACATTAAGTGAAGTGTCCTCACCAATCGACTAACCAGATGGATGCAAGTCCACACCTTCACAATGGTTCGAGAAATACAACCCGAACAATGATATGCCTCACTGAGATCATTTGATGAAGAAACCACGCACTGTGCAAGCCAGATATTGGAAGATGTCGCAAATCCAACACTCAGTGCCTAGAGAGAAGGCTGGGTTCAGTAAACACGGTGGCAATGCACAATGCCCTCAACACCCGTAAATCATGGGCTCGGGCTTGATCAAACAAATTAAATAGCAAAGCAGGGAACAAAGACATGTACGTGCATTCACTCCACGGAGTTCGTGTGAATTCTCGTGGAGGACAAGATAGTAGTGTAGAATGTCGCCGTGAAACCCTACGCGGAGCAAGCCCAAGACGCATCGAGGTTTAATCGAATCAATCAATCACAAAGAAGAAGACCGTATGGTACAACAAGCCACTTAATCGAATCG
Source organism: Tetrastigma voinierianum (assembly GCA_016808115.1). Classification (NCBI taxonomy): domain Eukaryota; kingdom Viridiplantae; phylum Streptophyta; class Magnoliopsida; order Vitales; family Vitaceae; genus Tetrastigma; species Tetrastigma voinierianum. The sequence goes on along the minus strand of JAEQBH010001264.1, from coordinate 173,289 downwards.
TGGACAAGGGTGGGCGAACAATCGTAAACTTAATAATCAAACAATCAAGGGTATGGATGGCGTAATAACCAGAACAATATGCCATCAAACCGAGCTAATGAACCACCCCCTGAAAAGAAGCTGGATTTAGAGCAAGCTCTAGCACAGATGTTAACTTCGCATTCCGCGTTCATGAATGAGACTAAGGCGAACATGCAGCAGCAAGCAACCCAGTTAAACAATCAAGCAACACAGCTAAGGAGTTTGGAGGCACAAATGGCCAAATGGCAAGCTTACTTACGTAAAGGCAACCGGTCTTGCCGAGCAATTCGGGAGGTAAACCCAAGAAGAGATGGGAATGAGCACGCAAAGCAAAATACGCGAGAAGGAGAGAATCGGGAATCACAAGTGCAACCCCAATCGTAGCGCTTAGAGACCGGGAGGAGATCACCCAACCAGAACGAAAGATGATGCGCTCAAAGAACAGTCACGTAAGAAACAAAGCCGCCAGAAACCTCTAGTGAAGCAAAGGCCAAGATACCTGGCCCCTTACCCACAACGTTCTTCAAGAAACATAAACGATACAATTAATGGTTCATGGATGTTTTCAAAAAGCTGCATATAAACATCCCATTTGCTGATGCCCTAGAGCAAATGCCTAGTTATGTAAAGTTCATGAAAGACATTTTGTCTCAGAAGAGAAGATTAGCAGACTTCGAGACGGTAAACTTAACCGAGGAATGCAGTGCCATCCTTCAGAGGAAGCTACCGCAGAAGCTCAAAGACCCGTGCGCTTCAATTATCCCGTGCACAATCGGGAAATGCTATTCGAGAGCGCTGCGGTGATTTGGTGCCAGCATTAATCTTATGCCTTATCCATCTTTAAGCGTTTGGGATTAGGAGAAGCCCGTCCGACTACAGTCACTCTTCAGCTTGCAGACAGATCTTTGAAGCACCCGAGAGGGATAATAGAAGATGTCTTAGCAAAGGCCTAATGTTTATCTTTCCAAACAGATTTCATAGTTTGCATATGATAAAGACAGTTGAAATACCGACATTATCTCGAATACCTTTCTAGCAACTGGCAGGGCAATGATTGATGTGCAGAGGGGTGAACTGAAACTAAGAGTACAAGAAGAAGAAGTAAAATTCAATGTCTTCGAAAGTGTTGAGACCCACTGAGGCAAAGTGATACTTCGCTTTCATGGCCGACACAAGAGGCTATAGTGTCTAAATAAATTATCTTTACCGACCCGAGACTAGCCTAGTAGAGAATGAATCCGAGAACCTGAGTGACGAGGCAGACGAATATGTTAAATGGATGGACTCTTTCGGACACAATGGACGAAAATACTTCGAACCTCTGGGCGAAGGAGTTAAAACGCCGGTCCCATCGATTGAGCAACCACCCAAGATGGAACAAAAACCTCTACCTAGTCATTTGAAGTATGCATACCTTGGGAAGAATCTACGCACCGTGATTATTCAAAGATCTTTGATCGCACTAGAGGAAGAGTAGTTATTGAGGGTCTCGAGATCACAAACATGCACTGGGATGGTCTTCAGCCGATCTAAAAGGGATTCGCCCTTCTATGTGCATGCATCGTATTTTACTAGAAGATGGACATAAACCTTCAGTGGAAGCGCAGCGGAGGTTAAACCCGACAATGAAGGAAGTAGTCCGGAAAGAGGTTTTAAAATGGCTAGACACTGGGTGATTTACCCCATTTCTGCATGCTATGGATCACCTACTGTAGTGCGCCGAAGAAGGGAGGAACAACTGTCATCAGGACTGAAAACAACTATCTACTGCCGTCTAGAACAGTTACCGGGTGGAGAATTTGTATTGATTATCGAAGCTGAACAAGGCCACTCGAAAATATCACTTTCCATTGCCGCTTAGATCAGATGCTCGATCGACACCGCTATGAATACTATTGCTTTCGGGACGGATACCCGTTACAATCAATTGCCATAGCTCCCGAAGATCAGAGAAGACAACATTAACTTATGTCCTTATGGTACACTAAGATCTCATGATGCCCTTGGATTGTGCAATGTTCCGGTACCTTTCAGCTTATGCATGATGGCCATATTCTCCTATTAATGGGTGGGAGAAGACGCATTGAGACTTTCTCATGACGATTTCTCAAGAATGGAAATTCATTTTGGACAATTGTCTAAAAATTTGAGAGTCGTGCTGGCAAGATGTGAGATCAATTTAGTAATTAATCGGGAAAAAGTGCCATTTCATGGTACAAGAGGGTATTGTCCTCGGGACACTGGACAGCAAGGGGAATAGAGGTAGATAAGGCGAAGATCACACCGAAAAGTTGCTCCACCCTCTTCGGTAAAAGTGGATTCTGCGCTTGCACACGCTGGATTTATATATGTCATGATTTCACACAAAACCGTTATCTAACCTCGCTAGTCCAAGGAATCCCATTTGAAGCTCGATCCCAATGCTTCAGATGCGTTTCGTGTTGAAGGACAAGTTGATTCTCGCTTCCTATTGTTGTGGCGCTCAGATTGGCTCCACCGCTTGAACTTATGTGTACTCGCGACTTCGCAAGAATTAAAGCAAGACAGCGCGTGAAACGGAGAAAATACTTTCAAGTGATCTACTATGCTAGTAGAAGTCTGAATGATGCTCAGCTGAATTATGCCACTACAGGGAAAGAACTATTGGCTATTGTCTTTGCTTTCGACAAATTTAGGCCATATTTGATTGGCAACAAAGTCGTGGTGCATACTGATCATTCGGCTATTAAGTACTTGATGACCAAGAAAGATGCCAAACCCCGATTGATTCGATGGGTCCTGCTGTTGCAAGAATTCGACGTAGAAATCAAGGACAAGAAGGGCACTGAAAATCTAGTAGCCGACCATCTTTCGCGACTGGAAGGGGTCAGAGATGATGTTCCGGTGAATGACGAATTTCCAGACGAGAAACTTTTTGCTATTGAGGACAAGAAGGCAATTGGCTCAGACACGTGAACTATTTCCACGCTGCAGATTCCCCAGAGTTTAACTATCAGCAGAAAAAGATTTTTTTCGCACACCTTAAACACTACTATTGGGAGGAGCCACCTTTACGTGACACCGTGCTGATCAAAGATAAGGAGATGTGCCCGAAGATGAAATACGTATTCTCTGAACCATTGTCACACTCTACCGTGTGGGTGGACACTTTGCGGCCAGAGAACAGCAACCAAGGTTCTACAGGGCCGGGTTTTTATCGCCTTCTATTTAAAGATGTTCACCACTGCTTCACTGCGACAAATGTCAACGAATGGGGAACATTCTAGAAAGGACGAGCCACCCATGCATCCCATATCGGAGGTAGAGTCGCTTGATTTATAGGGATCGATTTACGGACCACTCCCCGCATCATATAGCAACTTGTACATTTTGTTGGCGTGACTATGTCTCAAAGTGGGTGGAAGTGAATTCTACACGCACCAATGATGCCAAGGTAGTGGCTCACCTCAAGCAGCCAATATATTCTCACGTTTTGAACTCTCGAGCTTAATCACGTATAATGGTACCCATTTAATAAGGTCATTGACAAGGTTTTGCAGAAGTATGGGGTACGCCATCGTACATCTCTTGCATATCACCCACAATCAAATCCGCAGCGTGCAGGTAGTCCAATCGCGAAATCAAGTACACTCGAAGACTGGCCACCAGCCTGTGAAAGATCGGGTCTAAAAGATAGACGATGCGCCTGGGCATACCGCACCGTGATGAACTCAGCATGTTCCGTCGACTCGCGGTATGGTAAAGCTTGTCATCTTCAAAGGAATTGGAGCATCGAGCCTGGCTGGACCACCACAACTAAACATGGACAAGACATTAGCCGGTGAAAACGACTACTCCAACCTCGCCAGCCAGGAGGTCCGTGAATGAAGCATATGAAAACGCCCGCATCTATAAGGAGAAGACTAAAGCTTGGCACGACAAACACATCACTAGGAGTTCACGCCTGACAACAAGTCCTTCTATTCAATTCCCGACAGCTTTTTCCGGAAATCAAGTCTCTCGATGGTCCCGCCTTCACTCCGAACAAAGCAATCTTTTCACATGGTGGGGCGTAAGCCACATCCCGAGAAAGCACATTCACCCGCCACACAACGCTTGGAAGTCGCATTCATGGAGGCGAAGCCTGCGTACAAGCAAGTCATTCCTTCGATGCACCATTGCATAGCTTACAGTCAACGATCACAGGAGTTTGAGTTCCTGATCACATTGAGTTTCAGGGTCGTCGAGCTAACGACATTAAACATAGCGCTTCTTGGGAGGCAACCCAAGTGTTCTAAAACTTTGTTTTTAAGTTTTCAGTTCTATTGTTGTTTTCAGCAATTTTTTGATTTCTAATGCATCCATGATCGTTGCTTTTGCTTGTTGGTTTAATTTCGTAGGAGCCGAGGTGTAGGTACGAGGCTTACGTGAGTGTTCAAAGTCCGAAAGGAAGTTTACTGCCGAGAGTTCTCGAAAATTGAGGTGTTAGTATGAGCAAATTCTCTCTTGGGAGACCTGCCGCACGCCGCGACGTGAGATTTCACGTCGCACGTCATTTTTCAGTTTTCGCCACGCCGCGACGTGATTTACACGCCACGCACGCCGTACCATTCTCCGCCACGCCGCGACGGATTTCTCGCAGACGCCGCGACGCCATTTTAACACTCTTGGCCACGCCGCGACGGTATTCTCAATGCGCCGCGACGTCAAATTTTAAAGCCCTTCACACGTCAGCGACGGCCAACCCACGCCGCGAATGTGGATTAACATATTCTTCACGACGCCGACGGAGACAACTACGCTGACGCCGCTGGTTATACTCTCTGTCACGTCGCGACGTCACCCCGCACGTCGCGACGTGGCCCTGTTTTTAGCCCAAGAATGGTTCATTTTACACCCACCGTACGCCTCTTCCTCTCGAAACCCCAGCCCTCGCCAAGACCTCCGTGCCCAACCTTGCCTGAGTCTGCCGTCTCCGGCCCGACCACTCCGTCACGACCACCGTAAGTCACCCTCTTCGCCGCTTTGGGTCATAGTGGCATTTCCACCACTGTGTGCCCGATTCTAGCTTGGGTATAGTAGTCTAGGGTTCATTTGTTCGTTTTTGTGTAGTCTAGAGGTCTTTTAGGAATTCATTTCGGGTTAGCTAGGTTCTTTAGGGTCTTTGAGTCCCATTTAGGTTTTGTTGAGTCATTAGGTAGTTATTAGTTGATTGTGGTGCACATTAGGTGTCTCGAGTTTCACTTGTGTTACAAGATAGTTCCGGCAAGAGTGCGGTTTGCTGCCTGAGTCGGCCCGCCGAGGACCCGACTCCCACTGCCGATGCCTCACGCTTTTATAAACGCTGGAGTGCCGCGACGGTTTAGCACAACGGCAAAACCGATCCTTCACAGGAGAAGGGTTTCATCACCCCGATGATTTCTTTAAAGACAATCGAGGCTGGGTGGGTGGCGTGTTTATTCAACCCCGTCCAACGGCGATGAGCGTAGTTCGAGACTTACGCCTCAACCCCGGTCCCATGTCCTCAAAAGGGTCGTGGTGCGAGGGTGTATTGGCTCGACTTCAAGCATGAGTCGCATCAATAGCTTCTACGTGTCAGGAGCATATCCCGCCGACCTTAATCGCCTCCGCGAGCATCCCGACCACCCGAGGTCATCCGCGCATGACCAAAAGGCCTAGGGTGAGTGGAGGATCAATAGTGCAGGCCATGCGGTCAATTTCAAGGCCAAGCATTTGGTCTACATTCTGTTTACACCATTTCATCACTGCTGCCTATCCTCGACGACTAATGTGTGGAGGTGACCGCCCGCTGCTCCTCGCTTCAATTTCGCCATCATCCAGATGGTACCATCGATGTGTAAGGTGTTATGAGGATGCTTATCCTCCATAACCGGACGCGAAGATGGAACCCACTCTTTCGATTTGGCTGTGTAAACAGTCTGGGTGCTCTTGACTACAATGAGGCCCGCTTCATCCGATATGCCAACGGCCAAGCTGACACACCCGTGTCCCGCAACCCGAGGGGGCTCACGACGGCCATGAGCCATCGACGAGGACGAAGCCTCGACACGGCGCGCTGATTCCTAGGCGACACCCAGATGACACAGCCGCCTGCTCATTCCACCTCCACCACCACCCTTGAAGAGTCTTCGGCGCCGTCTCCCTCCTTCACCGTGATTCGAGGACCCTACTCACTCACCGGCCGCTTTGACGCATTCGGGATGAGACCCGTGGAGCACCGAGTCCTCGTTACCTGTGGATATGGAGGCGCGCGCGGTCGACACATGCGGATTCGCCCCGGCCAATCAGGCCATTATTCTAGCCAAAGAAGAAGAAAAGCTATGCGTGCCCAAATTTCTCCCAGCTTCTCGTTTTTCTGACCACCTCCACCACCTCCACCGCAGCGATCTTCGGGTGGGAGTCCCCTTACTCTTTATTGTTTATATTCCACAAAGGAGGCCTACCGGACAGTTTGCTCGGGGGTGTGGCGATTGGGCATTATGTTTTTGTGTTTTGTTTATCACAGTCGGGTTTAAAAGAGTATGTCTTTTTAAGGTGTTCCGCATATTAGTTTGCGGTTTTTATTTTTAGTATTGCATACAATTATCGTGGTGTTTAAGTTTAGTTTTGGTTTATGTTGCATCGCACTTTCATGTTGATGGGTCATGTGTTAGTGTTTGCGTGTGTTTTAGGACATTTTTGCATGTAGTGACGTGATACATGTGTGCCATTGATATTTAGGATCAATTTTTGGATCGAGTTCAATTATAAAACTGTTCAACCGCATACATTCGCTGATGCCCCAGAATAAAGCCAATAGTTGAAAAGGGCTAGCAGAACCAATTCCGGGTAGCGTCAAGAAACCGCTCTCAAACCCTATCACACCCCCACACACTACAGTGACTTTCTCGTGAGCATGCATAGGTATCGGAACCAACTACTAAAGTTCGATCAACCTAGGAGATTCGAACCATTTGAGTGGATGGACACCTAATCAAAAGAGGATTGCCATCGAGCTCCAACCAAAAGAGCAGAAAAATACAAAAACAATAGAAAAAGAGAAAAAAAGAAATATGACAAAATAGGTATGCGATAGGAATAAGCTGATCATCCAATCGAATCCCAGTACGCCCGGGAGGGGCCTATCAAAGCCTAATGCCCCGAGCCAACCGGTCGGAGTCACACCCCACCGCCCGTTACATGGGACGTAAGATGGATCGTTTCACGCAACCTTAGGGCCATCGAGTTTGGTTGAGTGTTCGGGGTGAAGCTTGAAGGGAATGCATGCCCGGTGCCCTAACCAACCGTGGGAGTCACCACGGATCCTCGCTACGCAGAACACTTAGCTAAAAAACTTCGCACTAGGTCTTCTTCCATTTTTGTTTTTGGTACATAGGACATTTCTAGGTATGTGGACATAAATAAATGGGTGCTGCTCCTATCCTTGTCTAGTTCGCTTCCCAATAGGTGGGTTGAGCTTAAGTTTGGGGGCATCTGAACCTAGGCATATTCTCGAGGTCATCCAATTATAAGCACATGTGGTTTTGGGAAAGGCTATCAACACCATGGGATTTGATGCACTAGTCGCTTCACCCCATCTCAATCGAATTTACCGAAAAGCCAACATTCAGAGGCCTTCAATCGAACATTGAGCAAAACAGCGGGTATGTGAGTCGCCCAAATTGATCCCCTATTTTTCAAGATGCACATCACTGCCTTAGCATATTACATTATGTCGTGTGTGTGTCCTCGTTTGGGAACGGTTCTCGCTTGAGGACAAGCAAGAAACTATTTGGGGTGTGATGAGCCTAAAACACTCATCTTACACCTCGTTTGTCATTATTTTCATGTCACGCTTATTTTATAATAATTTTATAGTTTTTGTGGCTAGATCCCGATTTTTGTGTCCGGTGATTACAGTTCATCGAGTGTAAAGAGTGTGCCTTTGGAAGCGCTTGGGAAACAAGGAGGAGCGGTGCAAGGAGGACTCGCCACGCCGCGGATCGCCACCACGCCGCGACGCCACCACGTCGCGACGTCACTGTAATCCGCATCTCATCATTTAAAGTACGAATGGCTCAGAATTAGTATCGGGAGGCGCACGTAATCCGAGGCACGTGCTTCGGATGAGCAGAGTGAGACCAAGCCGCAGGAAGTACCCGAATTGTAACGCTTTTCATTTTTTTGGATATTTTCTGATATTATGATGCAGAGCCGCCTAAACACACCAAACATTGGGAATTCAGCCCTAATTATTGAAGAATTGACGTGAGGTCAAGACGCGCATGAATACATGTGAAAATCTCTCGACCTCATTCAGCCCCTGAAAACGTAGTCGACTTCGACAAACCCCGATGGAGCCGCGATATTTATTTTAGAAAGTTGTTTTATTTATTTTAGAAAGTTTGCTTTATTTATCTTAGAAAGTTCGCTTATTTATTTTAGAAAGTTTGCTTTATTTATTTTAGGAAGATTTGCTTTATTTATTTTATCATTTCAGAGTTGCTTTTTGTAATTTAGAAAGCTTTTTCCTAGTTAAAGTAGAAGTTGCTTTTTAGATTTAGAAAGTATGGGGCTATATATACCCCTACGTAAGTCTTTGAAAAATCAGTTCAAGTTTAATAATATTTTCGTATTTCTTTTAAGAGTTCTCTCGTTCTCTTATCTCTGGTGATTCCCTGGGACTCCAGTTCGTGGGCTTCTCACACCTAGGTGGATTCCTTCGTGGTGAAGTCTTTGTCCGCTTATCAATCAACCCGTCCATAGTTGATTGTGGCGCTTCACTCCATCATCGATCTTGTGTGACCGTTTACTAAACCTAGGCAACCAATTTTGTGCAAATCCTACTCTCTCACCATCTCATCTTTTCTTAAACTTTCCATAACCAAATTTTCAACCTCAATCCAAAAAACTTTCCAAATCTTGTTCCATACTACTAAAACCTTCCTAAATAATCCCTTTTCCCCTTATATACCATAAATTCACCTTTCTTAACTTCTAGAAAATATCCAAAATTCTGTCTACAACCTATTTTCAGCCCAAAAACTACCCTAACCCATATTTTGACTTACCTAAATTTCTGGATCATCCATCACGGTCCCAACCTTGCATCAAAGTGGTGTCAGAGCTCATGGATTTATGGCTGATCATAAACTGAACGGTGTGCTTGATGCTAGAGACAAGATATCTAGATACTTGCCAGTCGTTTCACTAGCCAAGGAGGAAAATATGATTTTATGAAGAGCTTTTTTGGCAAAATTAGTCAACTCAAGGTTTTCGGGGCATAAGAAAGCTAAAGGTATGTATGTACGAGACTATGATTATCATGGGAGGTATGATTGCTACTACTTGAATGAAGATTACTATAAGAGGCATGGTAACTATGATGAAGGCTTTAGATTCAATCCAAAATTTAACATTCCAGAATTCGATGGAAGGATGGATCCTGATGAATTTTTGGATTGGCTTAATATGGTGGAGCATGTCTTTGAGTATTATGATTCCCCTGAACGTGAAAAAGTGAAGTTGGTGGCTACAAAGATGTGCAAGAATGTTTTTATTTGGTGGAAAACATGAAGAGACAACGGAAAGAGATGGTAAAAAGAAGATTCAAACTGAAAGATGAAGAAAGAACCAAAAAGGAAGTACCTTCCCTTTAACTACCCGCCAAGACATCTACCTCAAAATTCAAAACTTTAAGCAACGAGATTTGAGTGTGGAGGAGTATTCGGCTAAGTTTGTAAACTTGATTATCAAAGGAGACTTGCAAGAGGCCGAGGAAATATGCATAGCCCACCACTACATTGCTGGTTTGAGATCTAGTATTGCTAGAAAGTTATTTTTGCAACCATATAATAGTCTTCAAGATGTGATGAAACTTGCTTTGAAAGTTGGGACTAAAAGTATGGAAACTCAATACAACCAAGAGTGTGGCTACCAAGGGTTTGTTGAGGGTTCTAATTCCTTCGTGAACTCTAGTGGTACGAAAAACTACCCCACTGGCAAAGAGTGAAGCGCAACAAGAATTGGCTTCTCAAGTCAAAGATTGTTTTATGCCAAGGGTTGGGGCATATCGGGATTTCTGAATGTCCTAACCAAAAGCGCTTGTCGTAATTGAGGAAGATGAAGCCAAGGAAGAAGATGTTGAACAAGTGATCGACCTAACCATGTCCAAGAAGACGATGAGAATAAATCATCATATTTTAAAATCTAAGTTGGATGTTGAAGAAGTAGTCGAATCTAACCATATCCAAGAAGAAGAGAAGAGTTCACTACCGTCAAATTTTGATTTAGAAATCAAAGATGTTTTAGATGCGACGACTTTGGTTGTTGAAGAAACCGAAAGTGAAAAGGAATTCTTACTAGAAGCAAAATCGATTATAGAATTTGTTGATGCAATGCTCGAAGAAATTTTCACACTGCTTTTCACCTATGAGGGTATTCAACATCAAATAGACCTCATACCAGGTTTGGTTTTTCCTAATAAGCTAGCTCTATGAAGAGCCCTGGTGAGCATGAAGAGTTTAAAACACAAGTTGATACCTTTCTCGACAAAGGGCTTGTTCAAGAGAGTGAAACTTCCTATGTGGTTCCTGAATTAAGGCCGTGCATGAAGATGGATTCGAGTATGTGTTTGATTGCCAAGCTTTCAACAACATTTTTATTCATGAGGAAGCAAGATTCAACAAAGGGCAAGAGGGAACAATATGAAAGACAAGCATATGAAGGTTATCGGCGACTCGGTATTTGATCCCAGAAGATGGTTCAATACACATGATAAAAAGAGAGGTGTTCCTACTTATCCAAAAAAAAAAAAAAGAGGTGTTCCAAGTTGTGCACAAGAATAGATGGTTCTTCCAAGATTATTAAGAAGATCATAAAGAATGCTTACAAGGTTAAATTGTCCGGTGACTGCAATATCTTGCCTACATTCAAGGTTAAGGATTTGAGGCCTTATCATGGTGAAGACTTGAGGACAAGTCTTTTTTTCCCAACTATAGGGGTTTGATGCAGAGCATCCGTAAACACACCAAACATTGGGAATTCAAATTCTCACTATTAAAGAATTGGATTGGGGAGGTCAAGACGCATTTGAATACATGTGAAAACTCCTGACCTCATTCGGGCCTGGAAGGCAAAAACGTGGTCGTACTCGACAAACCCCGATGTGAGCCGCTATATTTGGCCAGAAAGTTTGCTTTATTTATTTTAGAAAGTTTGTTTACTTATCTTAGAAAGTTTGCTTTATTTATTTCCAGAAAGTTTGCTTTATTTATTTTAGAAGATTTGTTTATTTATTTAAAGTTATCTTTGCAGAGCGTTGTAATTTGGGAGTTTCTTTCCTGCCATAGTTAGGCTTTTTTGATTTAGAAAGTATGGGGCCATATATACCCCTAATGTGTCTTTGACAAATCGTCAAGTTTCTATAATATTTATTTCTCTTTAAGAGTTCTTCTCGTTTTCTTATCTCGTGATTCCTGACCAGCTCGTGGCTTCTCATACCTAGGTGGATTCCTTCGTAGAAGCCTTTAGCCCGCGATCAATCAACCCGTCCATAGTTGATTGTGGCGCCACTCCATCATCGATCTTGTGTGGACTGCTTCATTAAACCAGGCAAACACTTCGCAAACTCTACTCTCCTCACCATTCATCTTTTCTTTAAACTTTCCATAACCAAATTTTTCAACCCTTTTCAATCCAAAATCTTTCCAATCTTGTTCCATAATTACTAAAACCTTCCTAAATACCCCTTTCCCCTTATATACCATAACCACCTTTTCTAACTTAGAAAATCTCCAAAATTCAGTCCCATAACCTATTTCAGCTCCAAAAAGCAATTCCCTAACCCATATTTTGACTTACCAAACTTATGGGATCATCCATCACGTCCCAACCTTTGCACAAAGTGGTATCGTGAGCTCATGGATTGATGGTCATCATAAACTAACGGTGTGCTTGATGCTAGAGACAAGATTCTAGATACGGTTTGAAATGCTCACTAGCCAAGGAGGAAAAATATGATTTTTGAAGAGCTTTACAGCCTCTTAGTCACCTTGAAGGTTTCTGGGGCATAAGAAAGCTGTGTATGTATGTACTTAGACTATGATTATCATGGGAGGTAAGGATTGCTACTACCGTAATGAAGATTACTACAAAGAGCATGGTAACTATGGGATGAAGGTTAGATCTTCAATCCAAAATTTAACATTCCGTAATCTCGATGGAAGGATGGATCCCCGGCGAATTTTTGGATTGGCTTAATATGGTGGAGTATGTCTTTGAGTATTATGATTCCCCGAACGTGAAAAGTGAAGTTGGTGGCTACAAAGATGTGTACAAGAATGCTTCTGGTTGGTGGAAAACATGAAAGAGACAACGCGTGAAAGAGATGGTAAAAAAGAAGATTCAAAACTTGGGGAAAGATGAAGAAAGAACTAAAAAGGAAGTATCTTCCCCTTTAACTACCGCCAAGACCTACCTCAAAAAATTCAAAACTTTAAGCAACGAGATTTGAGTGTGGGAGGAGTATTCGGGCTAAGCTCAGGAACTTGATTATCAAAGGAGACTTGCAAAGAGGCCGAGGAAATATGCATAGCCCACCAATTACATTGCTGGTTTGAGATCTAGTATTGCTAGAGTTATTTTTTGCAACCATATAATAAGTTCAAGATGTGATGAAACTTGCTTTGAAAGTCGGGACTAAAAGACAAACTCAATACAACTAAGAGCGTGGCTAATGAAGGGCTTGTCAGAGGGTTCTAATTTTGGAACTTAGTGGTACGAAACTACCCCCACTATAAAGAGTGAAGCGCAACAAGAATTGGCTTCTAAGTCAAAGACGTGTTTTAAGTGCCAAGGGTCAGCATATTGATCTCCGAATGTCCTAACCAAAGCGCTTGCCTTAATTGAGAAGATTTAGTTTCAAGGAAGAAGATGTCGAACAAGTGATCTAACTCGAACCATGTCCAAGAAGACGATGAGAATAAATCTATCAAAATCTGTTGGATGTTGAAGAAGTAGTCGACCTAACCATATCCAAGAAGAAGAGAAGAGTTCATCATCAGCCAAATTTTGATTTAGAAATCAAAGATGTTTAGATGCGACACTTTGTCATTAAGAAACCTAGTGAAAAGGAATTCTTACTAGAAGCAAAATCGATTATAGAATTTGTTGATGCAATGCCTGAAGAAATACCACACTAAGCCCACCTATGAGGGTATTCAACATCAAATAGACCTCTATACCAGGTTTGGTTTTTCCTAATGTTTAGCCTCTATGAAGAGCCCTAAGGAGCATGAAGAGTTTAAAACACAAGTTGATAATTTTCTTGACAAAGGGCTTGTTCAAGAGAGTGAAACTTCCTATGTGGTTCCCACTATGTTGGTGCATGAAAAAGATGGATCTTGGAGTATGTGTTTTTGATTGCCAAGCTTTCAACAACATTTTTATTCATGAGGAAGCAAGATTCAACAAAGGGCAAAGAGTGGAACAATATGAAAGACAAGCATATGAAGGTTATCAACGACTGGTATTTGATCCAGGAGGATGGATTCGATTACACATGATAAAAGAGAGGTGTTCCTACTTATCCAAAAAAAAAAAAAAAGAGGTGTTCCAAGTTGTGCACAAGAATAGATGGTTCTTCCAAGATTATTAAGAAGATCATAAAGAATGCTTACAAGGTTAATCATTCTATGATCGCAATATTCGCTCTACATTCATGTTAAGGATTTGAGGCCTATCATGGTGAAGACTTGAGGATTGAAGTCTTTTTCCCAACTATAGGGGTTTGATGTGCAGAGCATTCAGGAACACACCAAACATTGGGAATTCAGCCCTAATTATTGAAGAATTGACTGGGAGGTCAAGACGATTGAATACATGTGAAAACTCCTGGGACTCCTCATTCAGCCTTGGAAGGCAAAAACGTGGTCAGACTTTGGACAAACCCCTGATGTGGAGCCGCCATATTTATTTTAGAAAGTTTGCTTTATGTATTTTAGAAAGTTTGCTTTATTTATCTTAGAAAGTTTGCTTTATTTATTTTAGAAAGTTTCGCTTATTTATTTTAGGAAGATTTGCTTTATTTATTTTAGAAAGTTACTTTAGAGTTGCTTTTGTACTTAGAAAGTTTCTTTTCCTAGTTAAAGTAGAAAGTTGTTTTTTTTGATTTATAGGAAAGTATGGGGCCATATATACCCCTAATGTGTAGTCTTTTGACAAATCAGCTCAGTTTAATAATATTTTCGCATTTCTTAAGAGTCTCTCGTTTCTTATCTCTTGGTGGATTCCCTTGGGGACTCCAGTTCTGCGGGCTTCTCATACCTAGGTGGATCTCTTCGTGGTGAAGCCTTGAAACCCAGCTTTATCAATCAACCCGTCCATAGTTGATTGTGGCGCTTCACTCCATCATCGATCTTGTGTGGATCAAGCTTCATTAAACCTAGCAACCACTCTTGTGCAAACTCTACTCTCCTCACCATCTCATCTTTTCTTTAAACTTTCCATAACCAAATTTTCAACCTCAATCCAAAACTTTCCAAATCTTGTTCCATACTACTAAAACCTTCCTAAATACCCTTTTTTCCCTTATATACCATAAATTCACCTTTCTTAACTTATACTTCCAAATTCGGCCCATAACCTATTCAGTCTAAATAAACTACCCCTAACCCATATTTTGACTTACCTAAACTTCTGGATCATCCATCACGGTCCCAACCTTGCATCATATTAGAACAATGTTTTCTTTATTAAACAGTTTCATCTTTTCTTTCATTATGTTCTAGATCTCTTTCTAGGGTTACATCAAACCCTGTCACGTACAATGGATTAAAGTTTGATCTTTCATGTTATTCGGGCTTGTTATTAACTGTCACATCTATTCTATACCTGCATTTCAATTATATGTTAATGTCTAAATGTCTAATACTTGGAAGTCAAAGTTCGAGAGATGAATTATTCAGGGGATCTGGGTAAGTAGCCTTTGCCGGTCGGTTAATAGAGATATTCATTTGAAAGGTAGCATTTGAGGTTAAGACATTTAAGCATTTGAATCCAGAATTCGAGATAGAGATACTCGATTCTATTCACGAGATGAGGATTCTTATACCTCGAGAGGATATCTAAGTAGACGAATCACCTCGCCGTGACATAATACAAATATATTGAATAACAATATCTTTAGAAAGTAATCCATTGAGCGTGATAAGGGAGATTTAGCCACAGGTGCCGGCGACATTAATTCACTAGAATCGGTAAGCTTGGATTGCGGAGTTTCCTTGTAAATTTACCCTAGAATCATTTATTCGGATATTATGCGGCAGCGGAACCCTCGTAGTCAATTCACATTTCCACGTGGATCGATATCCGTACTTTAAAGTACTATTACTTGGGGCTCACCAGCGTGCACTTATGCACATAGGCTTTATTTTATCTGGCGTTTTCGACTATCAGCTACTGCGCACGAGACCATCTGACCTAAGAGTCGGTTCCGGGCTTTTTAGCCCGCAAGGCCCTCACCCGAGGCCCAATGCTTCCGGTTTGGCCCGAGCTACTGCATAGGCCATCGACTGAAGTCCGGTCGGCTTCAGGCACCCAGCGCGGGCCTGGCGCCGAGCCCGGTATGCTTCGGTTTGGCCCGGTGATCACTGCGCACGAACCCGTGCGACTGAAGTCGGATCATTTCGGGCTTTTCAACCGCAAGGCCCTCGGCGCCGGAGCCTAGTAGCTCATTTGTGAGCGGCCTTTGCACTCGTAGGCCATGCGACTGAGTCGGATCATTTCGGCACCCCCGGCCTGGGCGCCGGAGCCTAAGTAGCTCGGTTTGGCGAGCTCGACTACTGCGTAGGCCGTGCGGCCTAAGCCAGTTTCGAGGCTTTTCGGCGCACAAGACGCACCACCGGCGCGGATCCTGGCTGCTTCAGTTTGGCGAGCTCCGACTACTCATATGCCATGCGACTAAAGTGCCGATCATTTCGGGCTTTCGGCTTCACAAAGGCCTGCGTGCGACCCGGCGGCTCGATTATCTGAGCTGACTACTCTGCCTGAGCCATGCGGCCTAAAGAGTCGAGATATTTCGGGCTTTTTGGCCGGGCGCGCCTTGGCTCTACCGGGCCCGGTGGCACCGGTTGTGACTCGACCTACTCTGCGTAGAGGCGTGCGGCAAAGTCGCGAATCATTTCGGGCTTTAAACCGCCTTGCGCCGAGCTGACAAGCTCGGTTTGGCGAAGGCTCGGCCTCTACAGGCCATGTAGCCTAAAGAGTCGGATCGATTCGGGCTTTTCCGACCCCGCAGAGGGCCTTAGGCGACCCGTGACTCGGTTTGACAAGGTGAATACTACGCATGAGCCTGGCATACGACCTAAGAGTCGGTCATTTCGGACTTTCAACCTGAGGGCCTTCGACTCGGGCCCTAGTAGCTTCCGGTTCCCAGTGAGCTGACCCCTCTGCAGGCCATGCGGCTTAAGAGTGGATCGGTCGAGTACGGGGCTTTCAGAGTTTGGCCAATTTCGACTACTCTTGCAGGCCATGCGGCCCCAGAGTCGGATCGGCTCTGGGCACTGCCGACCCCTGGGCTCGGTAGCCCGGATCCCGGTAGCTCGAGCGAGGCTAGACTACTCTGCCGTAGCCATGCGACCTAAGAATTCGGTCGGCTCGGGCTTTGCTACAAGGCCTCGAGCGCCCGGATCCAGTGGCGGTTGGCGAGCTCGACTACTCTGCGTAGGCCGTCGGCTGCAGGTCGGTCATTTCTCGGGGGCTCGGCCCAGCAGGCCTCGGCGCCGGAGCCCGGCGGCTGCGGTTGACGAGCTCAGCACTACTGCCGCAGGCCATCTGAAGCCTAAAGTCAGCTCGGGCTTTTTAGCCCCTTGAGCCCTCGGCTCCGAGGAGCCCGGTAGCTCAGGTTGTGAGCTCGACTACTCTGCGTGAGCCGTGCCCAGAGTCAAATCTGACTCTCTTCCCACCGACCTGGCCTCTCAACGCTTTGGAGCTCGGTAGCTCTGATTGTGTGACTCGTATACCTGCGTATGGCCTAAAGTCGGTCAGCTCAGAACTTCACGACCCACATGAGCCTCGAGGCGCTCGAGCCAGCGGCTGGTTTGGCGATCTCGAATACTCTGCACGGAGGCCGTGCGGCCCCTGCTAGAGTCTGTCGGCTCAGGGCTTTTTCATCCTAGGGCCTCGGCGCTGCAGAGCTAGTAACCCAGTTTGGCCAGGCTCGACTACTCTACGAGGGCCGTACGGCTGATTTGAGGATCGGCTGGGCTTCCGACCTGAGGCCTCGGCGCAGGTGCTAGTAGCTCAGGCCCCGACGGTCGTACTCGGCGTAGGTCATGCGACCTAGAGTCAGTTAGCTCGGGCTTTTGGCGATCAGGCCTCGGCACTGGCTTGAGTGGCTTATTTTGAGCTGTATACACACAAGCCATGTAGCCTAGAGTCGGATCGGCTCAATTTTGTTGCTGAGCCTCGGGTGCGGGCCGAAGCGACTCGGTTTGTGAGCTCGACTACTCTGCCGCGGGCTATGCGACCTAGAGTCGGATCAGGTTCGACACCCCGGCCCCGCGAGAGAGCTCGCGTACCGGGCCTAGTGGCTGGTTTGATATGATGAGCTCGACTACTCTGCACGAGCCGTCACGGCCTAAAGAGTCGGTCATTTCGGGTTTCAGCCCGCGCCAAGGCCTCTCGACGCCGGATCGATAGCTGATTTGGCGATCTCGACTGCCTGGTAGTACGGCTTAAAGTCGGTCGGCTGAACTCATTGCTTGAGCCTCAGCGCTGAAAGCCCGGCTGATTCGGTTGGCAGGCTTCGGCTACTCTACGGGCCCGTGCGGCACAGAGTCGAATCTGACTCAAGCTTTTTAGCCCACGAGGCCTCGGCGCGAGCCCAGCGGCTTAGTTTGGCGAGGCGCCATTTGCTACGCATAGGCCGCTCTGCAGATTTGAAGGTGGTGTCAGGCTTTGCTTGCAGGCCTCGGCGCCGAGAAGCCCGATGGCTCGGTTGGCGAGGTGAATACTGCAGGCCACCATCGCGGCCTAAGATGGAATGACTCGGGCTTTTGTTGCCTGTGAGCCTCGTACAGTAACTGCGGCTTCAGTTGGCAGGCGCTGGCCTTCTACCGGAGCCCAGCGGCTAAGAGTGTTGGCCTCCCGGGCTACTCGGCCATGAGGCCACGGCGCGGTCCAGAGCGGTTCAGTTACGAGCTCAAGCGCACCGACTCTAGCCATACGGCCTAAGATGCCTTTCGGCGCTAGAAGCGCTCATTTCGAGCGATGCTGGCGAAATTCGGTTCTGGTAGAACCACGTGAAAACATAAGTAGAGCGAGTTATAAAAAAACATTTATTAAGGAAAAGACTACACATACGTCACGGGTCTGAGCCGACAAAATAAACAAGACAAAAGCCGACATTGTTGATATGCCGTGTCGAGCATCGAAGGAGGGTGAAGAGGGAGTGGGCCTCTGATGGGGTGTCGGTTCTCGAATAGTCGGAAGAGGATTCCTCACCCTCGCACATCGTTGGAGATGTTAAGTTGAAGTCAAGCCGGGGGTAGGCATTAGCGACTTTCCTCAAAAGAAGCTAGCCACTAGAAGCCGGTAGTAGACCTCATCCCTCAATCTTCCTATGACTTCATCCCGTTGAAGCTGACGAGTTATTTGGTGATGAAGGTCCCACGCGACCCGGCACTTTCGGTGGACCATTGCATGGGACTGAAGCCTCGGAGGCCTGCGAGCCCGTCAGGTGGCGTCGTCTTATCGCGCGGTTCATCACGGCCCTTGCGTAGTTCTTCCTTAGACTCCAGCATTTCGCCAGGCGTAGTGAGAAGCTCATCCCTAACCATCTGAAGCTCATATTGGGCAGATTCTAGACCCGTCCCTAGCCTCTAGAAAGTCATTTTGTGCAGCCCGCCTTCAATCCGGCGCGAAGCTCGCCTTGGCGTCGTGTTTGCCCGGACCTCATCGCTACTACTCGGCGGGTACGTGCGGCGTGGTATTCTTCAAATCGGATTTTAAGCCTTTGCCTCCTCTCGGTCATACGTTGCACTGACCCGCATGACTCGTCACTTCCGGATGTGAAGTATACCCTGCGCCATAAACGGGCAGCTGGCGCGACCTTTGTTTGGTTGTACAGTAATGCAAACCCTTCAAATCATTAGCCACCGCCGCATCGACATAAAGACCAATATCAGCCTTGAGAGATCGGCCAGCTCGGCGGCTCAGGAAATGGAATGTCCGAGACCACCGACCAAAGGTATGGGAACTTACGGAGGCGACCCCCGCGAGGATAGAGGCGAGAAAGCCTCATCAACGGGCAGCACGCTCGACCTCTTGAGATCAGAATCCTTAAGAATGGACTAGACAGCGCCTGCCGCGAGTTCGACATTGAGAAGCAAGGAGTCGCCATCTCCGCCAGCCGAGTCGAATCCTTCTCAAGATTCTTCCGCCCTCGGAGAAAGGTGGCTTTCTTTGCCTCTCTTCGGCGGATTCAGGTGAGTGATGGGCGTGGCCTTAATGGATGCCGGGACCTTTGCCCGAGCGGGGCTGCCGCACCGAGACTTTGGAGCCTCCGGCCGGGCGACAGCGCGCTCTGGCTACCGAACATTGGTAGACGGAGAAGAGAAAAACGCCCCCAATTTCGGAACCTTGACCAAAGTCGGCCGACCTTTCTCCAGCAGATCCGGTCTTCGTTTCACACTTTGGGGCTTACGAGATCGCGTCTCAATCGAGCGAGCTCTCCCTTGGTGGGTTTGCAGCGGCGGAGGGCCCGATGGTTTGACAGCGGAGGGCCCGATGGGAAAGACTTTCATGGTGGAAGGAGGCGAAGGCCTCAAAGCAGCAGAGCGGGCTGACCTCGAGCTCGAAGGGCCAGGAATGTCCAACTTGATCAGCTCCGTATAGGGGCGAGGAGGACACTCAGCCAACGCCAGCTCTACGACGTTATCTTCGACGCTGAGATCGATTCGAGCGCCTGAGAGGCATGTAGACAATGAAGAATTAGAAATACCCAATAACCCCATAAAGGTTATACCAAAAACAAAGCGAACACTTACGTAGATTCTCGGGGGTGGTCCAAGCAACCGGAACGCCTAGGCTGTTGTCCTTGTTAAGAGGGTCATATTCCCAATTGCGGCCGCTAACAAAGAAGTAGAAGGTCTTCCAAAGCCTGTGGGAAGAGGGAAGAACGGAAATCACCAGAGGAGCGCCGTAACGGCTGGAAATGTGAGGAAGCCCCTCGAGGTTTCTCACACAAAGATAAAGGAACAAAGCTATACTGGGAACACCAAGTCCCCTGTCCCTAAAGAAAACCAATAGGCCAACCAAAATACCCCAACCATTGGGCGAGAGTTGAGAATGACAGACATTGAAGTGCTGCAAAACCCCTTTCATGAAGGAATGCAGAGGAAAGCGAAGACCATTATCGAAGGCCACTTCAAAGAAGCACACCATCTTAGGCACTGAAACCACATAGGGAAGGGGTCAAACGCCGTGGGACCACACTCGAACGCCAAAAGGAGGTCGATAACGTCTAGCAAAGGTGGCCCCATATGAGGGATTGACCTTGCTAGGCCCCATAATAAAAGCATGTTGAATGGTGGATTTTAGGTATTCTGACCCTCTAGGATATTTAATCAGGTCTACTTTCCCCTTACCCTTGTCCAAGGGAAAAGGAGGCGCCCTTGGGGCATCTCGAAGTTCAACCCCGGCCGAATGGTCGGAGGCGCCGCGCCCACCTTAACCGGCAGCCAGTCGAAGAGTCACCTAATGCCAGAAGAAGAGCGACCCACACCTATGATGAAAGCAAATAATGAAAACAAAACTTGGCCAACCTAACTTAGCGCCGTCATTTGGCCGAAAAAGACCAAAGGGATAAGGGATTTTGAATGTCCTAGGAATAAAACGAAAAAGCTAACTCCAGAAAACGCCTAAAAAAAAAAAAAAAATTCTTACACAAAAGGGTCGGCCGAAAATTATGAAAGCAGCGTCAACTTTCTTAAGAGCAAAGAAGAGGTTTCAAGATCAGGAGCACACAAGACAGAGGAGGTTTGCGAAAGAAACAGAAGGAAACTGAAATAAGTGGGAGAGATGAGCGCGAAAACCAAAGAGTCATCATTATCGCAAGACGTATGACGACGATCAAGCCTTAATCCAACCCGTACCCGAAAGCGCACGTGGAAATCGGGTGATCCCACGAGAAATGCTACAGCCCTTTGCCCACGCACACTGCATTAAGGGGTGGGGGCAACCGGGATGAGTTTGAAAATAGCTCGCAGTGGCCAGCCTCACGTACCCAAAGAAGAGGCGAGCCCATTGAAGTGCTCAGGCCTTAGACGCCAGCCTAGAATGAGGGCCCAATCCGCACGGCCCAAAGGCCGGTTATGGATAATCGAGAAAGCCCACATCCTATAAATCAAACTAAATCACATCGATAAGGAAAATATAATAATCCCCAATAACGTATTATCCTGAAAATCCAACTAGATCTCATCAACAAGGAAAATAAAATAATTCACGATATAACAGCTCATCCTACGGATCAAGCCAGATCCCACTAATAAGGAAGAAGGATAATTCTAAATAAAGTGCTCTGTCAATCAAATCCGATACCGATAAAAGCAAGAAATATCTCGTCCAATGAGAAAGAATCCTAATCACCATCCAATTGGAAAAAACATATACTATAACACTGTGCCACCCTTTCTGAAAGGTACGCAACACTGGGCTTCTCTAGTTAGCTTTATCTTTTTTCTCAAGAAACTAATCCTAGCATCTGGAAAGCGGCCACGCTAAGAGGAGTGCCACATCCAGAGCCACTACAGAATCACGGCGCCACATCCGGGAGTTCCGTGAACCAAATTTCGGAAGAAGAATTCAGTCCCAAATTAACGACCTCCAAACGCTCCAACCCAAACCGGCTGAAAAACGCATCATCAATATATATATATATATATATATATATATATATATATATATATATATATATATATATATATATATATATATGTGTGTGTGTGTGTGTGTGTGTGTGTGTGTGTGTGTGTGTGTGTGTGTGTTTCTGTGTGTGTGTGTGTGTTTTGCTTTCCCTCATCACCCACTATTGGCAATTTCATATATAATATTCCTTCTATATTACGTGTGCTTGGAAAATTAAAACAAATTCTAAATTAAGATATCATAAATAAAATTTATAATTTATTTTTAAAAATGTTCTAAAGATTAATTAAATCGCATATAAAATAAACTTTAAAGTAATTAAGACTAAAAAATAACAAAATAATAATTCGAACATTTAAAATTTGTTTTCTAAAAAACCAAATTTAAAAAAAAAAATTCATCCAAGGCGAGTTTGGTTATAGTTCTTGAAAATTGTTTTTCAAAATAAAAGGAGACGTTAAAAAACACTAAAAACATCGCTTTTGATTTTTTTTTTTTCTATTATGAAAAACACAAAATACACTAAATTGAGATAACAAGTACAATTTATAAAGAAAAGCAAAATGATATTTTTTATGTTTTCAAATATTGTTGTAAAACAGGAACAAAACAGGCCCCTAAGTGCTTGTTTAGATACAGTTTTTGTAAAAACAAAAATTCCTATTGTAAAAACAAGTAAACAGACAGCTAGGTTAATTGTTTTTATTTTTTCGAAAAACACAAAGAATATACAAAACACTAAATTCATAAAACAAGAACAGTTTTCAAAAAACATAATTTTGATATTATTTGTGTTTTCAAAAATTGTTCTTAAGAATATTTAGTGTTAAAAAATAGGAACATTAACCATACAAGAACTTTTTATTTTGTTTTTGAATGAAAGAAATATTTTGTTAATTTATTTTGCCATCACAAATAAAAGGCTTTTTCTCATTTAGAAATGACCCGACGGCCCTCTCCACTCGCACTCACTTATTATTCCGCTAACTCAAAAACAAACTCAAACTCCGCAGATAACATTACTATTTCAGAAATAAAAAATTTCTTTAGCATATCTTATATTATGATAATAATTTATTTAATAAACATTACTTTTTTCTTTTTCTTTTTAAAATGGGATATAAACGTCGGCGTGATATTCTCCAAGCGCCAAAAGATGGCGAATCTGTTTTAAGGAGATTATAACTCCTCATAAGATTCGGCTCCTCCATTTGTGTTTTTCGTCATTGATTGTGACTTCTCATAAGACACGGTTCCTCGATTTGTGTTCTTCATCGTTTCTAGCTTTCTTTTCCTTTGGCTATTAATGGTGTTCAAAAAATTACAAGAAGGTATATACTTTAACCGATGTTTGCAAGGTTTAGTTAACGTTTGGAAAAGAAAGTGTTTTCTCCATTTTCGATGAACTCGACGGAAGGCAACCATTAAGATTGTTATTTGCGAACATAACAACATAAATAGGGGGGAGTTCCCATATTTTCCGGTAGAGATGACTTAAAACTTGTTGTTGATGAATATAGCATTGAGTTTCAAGTCAAAAAGGTCCTTAATTTGAAATTTTAGTGAAGGAAGACAGAGAACGACCGATGGAAACTAGCCAATGAATTGGTTGTTACTGATATCAAGCTCGTAAGAAGACGAAGATGGTATTAATCTGACTATCCTATCGCCCGCTTTCATTCTAACAAAACGTAAACACCGGTTTTCTATTCCTCTTCATTCATCGCTAAATAAAATTTCGCAAGAAAAAGGAAAGTCTCCACAAGATTGCGAACGTAATGTAAAATGTAAAAATGTTACTAAAAAACACAAGAATAAACATAGATGTAGATTTATTACCAGCGTATACCAAATAGCGTAATAAAACCACATAACCCTAGAATCATGCATACTAACTGAAGACTGTAAACAACCCAATATTGTAGAAGATTGGCTACCTCAACCACTGCAATTAGATAATGCAAGAACGTAAGCTCTCACTCAGCGCATGGAGGCCAGGCGTTCTGCCTTTCCGACGAAACCTAAGCAATGATCTCGCTTTCTTTCTCTCCTCAATGGGGTCAAGCAGATAACGTGGTCAGAGGTTTTAACCTCAGACCCTCGCTTCACTACGACCGTCTCCTTAATGTTATCAATCTATCAAAACAACATTATAAGCAAACGTGGAAACCACACATTAATTCCATATTTTATAATTAATGACATAATTATATAATTATTTAGCGTGAACCCTTAATTCAACCGGGAATAGATCACTAACTTTATCAAGTTACAGATCAGACAAAGCACACCATGTCCAAAATTTAACATTTGTCACCCCAATAAAGGAAATCTAACAATCTCCCACTGGGGCTACAAGTGTTATCGAATATGTACATGATCAATACTAAAGTCGCACAAGAACATATACACTGGTCCAATCACGTAAATACTTTAAACAATCCGTCCATTAATCATACTGAACGGGATCAAGCCGCCTTTATTACATTCCATGGCAATAAGATCCATTCCTTGCCAAACAAATCAGCCATCACAACTCGAATGACATAGATCAAATATAGGTGTGTGGCTTTGGTGAGATTACATAAAATGTGATCTATAGTATGCCTACTTCCAAAAGGTCCTCTTTATGACTCAATGAGTCTAGTATCATATTTTCAAATACCACACATAAACAGAGGTAGAAAATCATGACATGACAAATGTGAGTAGTCGGAAACATAACATAAATGCATTAAATAATCATAGCATGTACGTACATATAAAATGAAATAACCATAGCGTGTCAATCACATAAGTACAATATGTCCAAATGAACTCCCACTATCTTCCTATATCGCCTGTAATTAAGTACACCCATCCGAGCAACATGCTCATGAAACACCTTAGGTGGCAAGCCTTTGCTGAGTGGGTCTGCAATCATAGAGTTCGTACTAATATGCTCAATTGACACTTGACCACTCTAAACTCTTCTTTACAACCGTGAAACTTAATGTCAATGTGCTTTGATTTTGATGAATCCCAAGTGAGCTGAATATAACTCAGAATTTTTATTATCACAATTAATCCTAAGCGCTTGTTAATGCCTTCAATAATCCGAAGTCCCATGATAAAGTTTCTCACCCATATTCCTTGATTATGCCTCTCGCTGTGCTATAAATCTCGCCCATGGCTAAGAGGCTACTAGTGTCTGTTTGACACTTTTCCATGAAATAGCCCCTCCTGCCAACATGAAGATGTAGCCTGAGGTCGATTTCCTGCTATCTTGACATCCTACAAAGTCTCGTGATCCGAAGTACCCAATAACCTCCGGGATGATCGGATCGGGCCGATATGTGAGCATACAACTTTCAATTCTCCGAAGATACCTCATCACTCGCTTAGCCGGCTTCCGTTGATCCATACCAGATTACTAAGATATATGCCTAACATTCCCACAATGTACGCTATATCCGGACGCCGCACACACTTGTGCATACATAAGACTCCCCATTGCACGAATAAGGGTAGCTCCTCCATTTCTTTTCTCTCAAGTTCAATTTCAGCATCGACCTAAGCCGAATTTATCACTCCTTGCCACGTGTATCACCCGGTGCACACTCAAGATATTAAACCTTTCAAGCACCTTATCGATATATAGGCCTTTGTGATAAATAAGTATACATCTTGAACGATCCCTACGGATTTGTATACCCAAAACATATGATGCATCGTACTGGGTCTTTTCATTTCAAAATGACCGATAAGAACCTTTGGTGTCATGCAATAGACCTACATCATTGCTTGCTTCATCACATGACAATATATGAGCTTGCTCCCACTGAACTTAAGATATATGCACTAATCAACAGTGTTCTCCTTGAAACCATATGAAGAAATCACCTTATCAAATTTCCGGTACCATTGACGGGATGCTTTCTTTAAACCATAAATGGACTTCTTGAGTCTACATACTGGTGCTTTGGTTTCTAACTCAAAGTTCTCACGAGGTTGCACCATGTATATAGTTTCATCAATGTCTCCATTGAGGAAAGCTGTCTTGACGTCCATTTGGTGCAGCTCTAGATCACAATGAGCTACAAGTGCCATTATAATTCTGAATGAGTCTTTCGTCGAAACTGGCGAAAAGGTCTCCTTATAATCTATGCCTTACTTTTGGGTAAAGCCCTTGCTATTGAAACGTGCCTTATATCTCTCGACATTGCCTTTTGAATCACGTTTGGTTTTGAATATCCATTTACAACCAATTGGTTTTATACCTTTAGGCAATTCGACGAGATCCCAAACGTTATCTTTCATGGACTTCATTTCCTCTTGCATAGCTGCAATCCACTTTTCTAAATTGGTCTTATTTGTTTGGATTGATTGACAGACATAGGATCGTCCTCCAATACTGTATCAAACTCATGCTCCTGAAGAAAGACTACATAGTCATCTGAAATTGCCTTTCTCCTTTCTCTAGTGGACCGCCTTAATGGCACTTCAGGTTGAAATTTGTTGAGGTTCTTCCGCTGACTTTCTTGATGTGGTTCCTCGAATCTAGTTGGTGGAGCCTCCACGATTGTATTGGAAGTTGCACGGGAATGTCATCATTTACCCACGACGCAGCACAATAATGAGGAATCGTGCACGATTGTCACCAATAGCTTCAAGTGGGTCGGCATTTACATACCCTCCTCAAAAATGACCTCCTTAACTTGAGTGCTCCCACTATCCTCAATAAACTTGTACATTGTCTGCCTCAAAGAAGGACCCGCTTGAAGGGTCATAAAACTTATACCTTATACCTCGTATCGCACAAAATAATGTGCCTAACGCCTCAACCAGGCTTTTTCATCGGGCCTAGAAGGCCTTTGTCACTGACAATCCCGAGAGCGTATGTCTAATACTAGGCTTTACCCGCCCATAACTCATATGGGGTTCTTGTTAACTGCCACTGGAACCCATCGAGTATATATAAACTACGGCCTTTAATGCTTCACCCCATAATGAATTAGGGTAGAGAAGAATGACTAATCATACTTTTACCATGTCTTTAGTGGGTTCGATCGCGCCTCCGCCGGGCCTACACCATTTGACTCTGAGTTCCGTGCAGCCTATAGATTGCACACCGATTCAGAAGGTATTTGGCAAAAGGTCCTGTCATGTTCACCGATCCATCATATCTACCGTATTATTCCCCCCTCCACTACGTGATTTAATTTTTAATTTTTCTCGTCACTATTTTCAAACTCGCTTGAAAAATCTTTGAACACTTCTGGTGGTTTGTTTTCGTATTAGTACAAATAACCATATCGTGAGTAACGCTCTATAAATGTGATAAAGTATGTGTGCTCATTCCCAAGAAGTCAGAATGATCCACATATATCCAGAGGACAACTTCTTAAGACGTTACTACACCAATTTGCACTGCTCTTTTCTTTGTTAGTCATTTTTCCTTTAATGTACCCACACAGGCTGTAACTGACATGTCAAGGGAATCAAGAATTCTCGAAGTTATTAGCCTTTCAATTGCTATTTTGAACATGTCTCATACGCTTTATGCCAACATCGAGATTTCTCATTATTTAATTCTTGCGCCTTTGATCCAATAATGGTTGCATTCATTATTAAATTTTGTATCGGGACCTTTGCATATTTAATTTATATAGCTTATCAATTAGACTACTAGCTTCTAATAATCTTAGAATTTCTAGTGATCATGTTTCATTTCAAAACAGCAAAGATAACGTGCATTTGTCCAAACATGAAACATAATCAAATTCGCTCTAAATGATCGCATAACAAATGTGTTTTCCAAAAATTAAAATAAAACCAAAGAGTCTAACATAAGCCGAAATGTCCCAATAGCTGTATTTGCAGCTTTCTTGCCATTTCCGTATGATGTATCTTTCACCATCAATTGGTAGTTCTGCCGAAAGTGGCAAGCCCGCATAGTGGACACTTATGGTAGCAGTGGCTCGTGATTCATCCACCAAGTGTCACCTCGCACCAAAGCCAAATTAACTTTTAACTAACAAAGCTAAGACATACTCCTCTTTATACACGTCGCTGGCACTTGAGTTAATCTTTCTTTAAGGGCTATTCTTCTCAAAAGAAACAGATGATAACCTAATCCCGCTTTGCTCCCGATGCCTGTGATGTCTGAAATGACTCGCAGTTCTTTTCCTTTAGTGGTCCTCTCTTCTCTTATTTCCCATCGTAAGAAGTAGATGCCGTGATGAGCATCTCTTATTTTCCCTCTTTTCAACCCTCTCTCCTCTTCCCGAACACACCGCAGTTCATGTAAAGACCACTTTTCTGAAAGATTATAACTCACCTTATGTGTCATACTGGGTATGAAGAGATCTAAGGCCAGAATTATATTTACTACGCCTTTCAGTATTTCTAACTTAGTGCCTTTAAGCTCACAAAGAAGGTTGCTCATCTCCAGAATGTACTCCCTTATGCTTCCCTTGCCATTATGTCTCAGGGCAGTTATTTTCGCTGCAATGGTACTAGTCTCAATCCTTCAATAATGCACACTGAGACTTCTTTATGAAAGCCTTGGCATCATTTTCTTCGATATGGAAACTCTTTATTATCTGTTATTATGTGCTTCATCATGCCTAGACTCACACGTGATTAGACCTTTCCCATTTCTCATATGCAGATTTGGTACAAACGACAAAATGCTCACATTAATACGGCACACGATATATTAAAGCACAAAATATATATACACACGGGCTCTTAATAAGATACTACAATAACATTGTAAAGGTCTTTGACGAAAAACAATTTGAAAACGATACTAATTATAGCACTAAATGTAGACAATATTAGTAATCCGCCAAACATTATGCCTTTCTTGGACCTAGGTTATAATGTTTGCATGTTAAAAACTTTATTTGTCTCACATTTAGATTTATTATTTACTCCTTACATTCAGTATACAAAATAATATCCTTCTGGCCGACTACTTTAGCATATATAAAGTTCATTTATTATAAAATTAATTTAATTAAATTAACAGAGGTTGCTTTAAACATATTAATTAAAAATTAATTTAAAATAAAATACAGAGGTTACGAGGGCATGCTAGAGGTTACGAATTTATTATAAAATTAATTTAATTAAATTAACAGAGGTTACTTTGGTAACATATTAATTAAAAAAAATTAATTCTAAAATAAATACAGAGGTTACGAGGCGCAGAGGTTACAAGGTGCTGATGTCATCATGACGCTCAGTACCACTCCAAACGACATAACGCTTGAATCGTCTTTCAACCTTTGCTGCATGCTGGACTGGTTTATGTTAAATCTTTGACTGCGATAACTTTATAGTTGCCCAAGATCCATTTTCGACGATTCAGTTGGATTTTTCTCGCTTTGTTGGAACAAATCCCTGGGTACAAATCTCACTCAGCAACTCAAAAACACATTATGTGTCAAACCCATACATCGTATTTTCAACCAAAACAAAAATTATTTAATCTTTATAACACTTCAAAATATATATATATATATATTTCAAAAATTCTGGTTTAGTATTGTAACACATATTAACTAACAAAACCACACTAAAATTAGCACTAAAATACTAACTTATTAATCTAGAATGATTCACAGACCAAGCTCCGATACTCAGCTGAAACGATTAAAAAAACACAAGAATGAAGATATAGATGTGATTTATTATCGTTATACCAAATGTTTAATAAAACTACATAACCCTGGGGAATCATGCATACACTCCAAAGATCAAATAACCCAATATTGTAGAAGACATACCCGAATCCATCGCACTAGACATGCAACAAGCTCACTAAGTATGCAGGCTGTGGTTTACCCTCTCGATTGTAAAACCTACACGATTCGTTTTCTCACCTGTAATGCGCATAACGCGGTTTGTGTTTTAAACCCAGTGGACCCCGCTCAAATTATTTAATTGCCCCTTAATGTTATTTAATCATCAAAAACAACATTTCATTAAGGGTAAAACAAAGAAAACTACATATTAATTCTATATTTTATACTCAGTTTATTATGGGCCTATAATTATTTCAGAACCCTAATTCAACTGGGAATAGGATCACTAACTTTATCAAGCTACTGCATCAGGACAGCAATAATCATGTCCAAAATTTAACATTTGTCAGCCCAATAAAAGGAAATCTAACAAAAAATTCTTGGTATAAAACCAAACAAACAGATCCTTCATCATCAAAATTCTTTTTGTCAAACTCCTCTTCACCTGAGACCGCTGAAGTGGGCTGAAATCACACAAATATTATATAAATATTGAACAAATCAAAAGATAGATTTGCAGGCACAAATAAATTGGGTAGATAGGATAATCGTTTTATTTACAGATTATTTTTTTAAATTTTATATTTTTTCCATGATATTATTTTCTTTAAAATAACTAATAAATAAATTACGTATCATAATAATTTATTTTTATTTTATTTATAAATATTAAAATATTATATAAAAATTAAATTATATATAATTAAATAATTATTAAAATTCTATACAAATTATTTATTTATATAAAATTATTTATTTCACAACACAGATAAAAATTAAATTATAAATTATATGTATTGAGATATGATAAAATAATAGTAATTTATTTATTTATTAAAATTCTTTCTTCGTTATGACCACTGAAAATGGTATTTTTAGAACATATGTTTACATAGTGCAACACGTCATAATATTAAATTGAGTTAATGTGTCCTTGATTTATCATTCTTGCAAATTTTTTAAATAGAATGTGGTTGGATAAGCCATAACATAATTTTTCCTATTTTATAGCAATATCTAAATTTAACATTTATGA
This sequence comes from Tetrastigma voinierianum, assembly GCA_016808115.1. NCBI lineage: Eukaryota > Viridiplantae > Streptophyta > Magnoliopsida > Vitales > Vitaceae > Tetrastigma > Tetrastigma voinierianum. The sequence continues at coordinate 142,530 of JAEQBH010001264.1, read as the reverse complement.
GAATGATTTTTTCACATGTTATTAATGTTTCTTTAAAATAATAACTTAAGAAATAACATTTATCATAAGAATTTTATTTTTATTTTTTGCAATTATTAGGTCTGTCAGAGATCAAACACATAAACTTGTATATGCAATAAATAACTGAGGCAGGAGCGCAGTAAACTGACAATAGGAATGTTTCTACACTGCACCATGCAACAAAGTTTATATAGGGCAAATGTTTGATCAACAAAACTCTATGAATTCTCATGTTTTCATATTATAAGAATGTGTAGAAGATAACTGCTTCGTCTCTAGAATACTTCTTCCAAATTTATTACGCTCCTTTCAAGAGTGTTATCAAATAATTATACAACAACGTCTATTATCTTAATGAATTTATTGTATAATATTTATATGAAAACTAGAGATTGTTATGATAAATACTTCTTCCAATTATTTTTTAAAAATAATTAAAAATAAATACTATGAGAAAACTCATCTTTCATTAAACAATTAAAGTCATATACTTTAATTATACAAAGTTTGTATAACAGTGTAATAAATTTTGAAAATAAAATAAAAATATTATGATAAATAATTATTTCCTAAGCTTTGCTTTTGAAAAAACCATGTAAAATAAATCATTATAAATGTTAAATTTAGATATTATTTATAAAATAAATAAACTTTTATTATCTAAATTTTGAAAAATATTATTTTAAAATAAAAACTAATTAATCCTATCTAATCAAAATCAATATTTTAATTTTCATTCAAATTTTAAATAAAATTTTAAAATACTCATGTGGTCTAATTTTCATGTTTTCATGTGTTAATTAATATTATTATCAATTTCATTTGAGTTTCATAATTTCAATTTGAAGAGATTGGTCAAACTTCCATGGGGTCGTGGTTACATTCGGTTCATTTATTTGAAGATTGGTTTTGGCTTGTTGGTTTTCAACCCTAATTCCACCCACATGGGTTGCAACCCTAATTAATATTGCTTGGATTCGGTTGGAATCATTGTAACAAGAGGTCATTGCGCATAACATTTATATTGGGAAATTTAGATGTTATAATTGCATTTGAGAGTGTGCTTGGTTCTTGGTTCTTTGCTTTTAAAATTATTTCTTTGGTGAGCTTTTCTTGAAACCGATCTTATTCTCTAATCGGCTCTTTCGATTATTGGGTTCCATTTTTTCTAAACTAAAAAAACTCGACCAAAACTGTTCTTTGGGTTTTTGTGTTCTCTTTATCGTTATTTTTTCAAAACAAGAAACAATTTTCAAAAACAATAAACAAATCACGTGTTTGGTTCCTAATTTTGAAAACTGTTATTTGAGAATAATTTAGAATACTTTTTTAAATCACAGAAAACACCATTTTATGTCCCTTGTATTTTGTTTTGAAAACTGCTCTATGTTCTCGTGTTATGAAATATGTTTGATTTTGGTTGTTATTTTCTTAAGAAAACAAAGAACACAGAAAACACTTAACTCAAAACTCAAAGAACAAGAAGAGTTTTAGAACACTAAAATGGTGTTTTTTGTGTTTTCAAATTTTTTTCCTAAGAACAGTTTTCAAAAATTGGAACCAAACAAGCCTTTTGGTCTTTTTTGAAAATTGTTCTTATTATAAGAATTTAGTTGTTTCCATGTTTTTGGAGACTAGTGTTCAAATGTGTTCATGTGTTTTTTCTTCTTCTTTCTCCTTATTTTCCAAAACAAAAACAGCAAAACGTAAAACAAAGCGTCAAACATGCCATTAGTTCCTTAGTCGGGGAAGACCCAGAGAAAGTGGAGCAACAACACTGCTTTTAAAAAATGTCATATTTTTATGATTAATTTAAACAACAACGAGAAAGAACATCTGGTTTCAATCAATCTTAAATTACTTTAATACGATTAATCAAATTTATTAAGACCCACCTCTCAAATCTAATAATTATCCACAATCATTTTCCATTATAATCTTCCTGTTTTCAGCCATTTCCATTATTTCTCTTCATTTATTCCAAAAAAAATTCACATTTGACGTACGATTCAAAGGAAATCCACGGTTGTGATCTCCATCAAGTGCGATATAAGAATTTGCTACATATCATATCATGTGGTTTCAATTCGGCCACATTTGGGCCGACAACAAGCCAGCCCAATGTCATCCCACTCAGGATTAAAGAGGCCCAATCTAATTTGTGATTGAGCTACAGAAAAGAATCAGTTGTAGACGTCGGCTCGGTTTGTTTTTTTTTTTTTTAACATCTATGTATATTATGTAGGGGTTTTCAAAAAGCTCAAATCCCATGGTCTGCTTTGAAGCCCAGCTCGACCCGATCGAGTAAAGCCTGGTTCAAGCCTGTTTCTTGAAGAACAAGGCTATGGGCTTCATTTTAGGGCTAGCTTGGTCTACGAGCCCTTAGACTTGTTCATAGGCTCGTTCCCTATTCTATGTTATTTTAAAATAAACAAATGTGAATCTCCATTTATAATATTACCTGTTAAAAGTTTATTATAAGTAAATAAAAAGTACAATTTAGTTCATTCATTAAATTTTGCCAAAGAGAGAGGGTTAAAATAAAAATAAAATAAAAATTGCTTAATTCTGAGTCAAATTAACTCACATAGCTACCAAATTACCATCCCCAGCCCTCTGCGGACCCGCCATCCTAAACCCGTTAAGCCCGCTTTATTTTTAAAGGTCAAGAGCCTCAAGAAAATAAACAAAGCCTAGTCTCTGGTCCAACTCTGCTCACCAATCATGAGCCTACGGGCCGTGCCCGAGTCGAGTCGCAAAGTCTCATTTCTTTGAGCTCTGACCGCTCGAACCAACTACAGACCCTACTACATTTATACAGTAATATTATGTTCATACAAACATTCTAAATTTCTCAAATATCTTAGAAGTGTCTCTTGTTTTTATAAATTTTATTTAAATAATAAATGATAATAGATTTTATTTAGGAGTTTATATTAAAACTGTTATATATATATATATATATATATATATATATATATATATATATATATATATATATAGATTTAATAGGGAAGATTTCTTATTAATATAAAATGATTTTTCTACCCTTCATTAATTAGTCTTATTTTTAGATTATTTTTTGTGCATAACACATCATATGAATTTCATGAAGAAAATTCTCAAAATCATAAATATCGTGATTTTTAGAATCAACATAGAAAATGTGATAATTCTTCATAAAATATCTCTGTCCCTCAGTCTCAATTTTAGTATTTATAAGTTCCCATTCTTTCAAAATGAATACATTCCTTTTTTCAATTTGTATTTAATTTTTTATTAATTGTTTATATATATATATATATATATATATATATATTAGAGATATTGAAGTAAACCATCACAATAGTGTCTTGAAACATCTTTTGTTATTCAATCATATAATAAATAAAAAACAGATAATCACTTGTCTTATAATGATAATAAAATGTGTCCAAATATGAACTACAAATGGCAAGACTTAAAAGGGAGATTTAGTGTAATAAAAATTACAGTCCAGGCTCCAATATGTCTTTAAACGTGGTACCTTTTAATGAATATTTTTTTCTCAAACATCCAACTCAACTGTAACTGTTTTAATTTTTAACCATGAGTTCATTTTTCGTTCAAGAAAACTGTTTTATTCTTTTTTTTCTTTAAGTTTTTAATTAATTGGAAAATAAGTTATTCTGCAAATAGTATTTTAATGCAGTTGTTATTCAGGTTTCTTCAGCTCTCCAGAATTTCTTCAGCACATAAAAGTGTTTCTCGCCAACCAAACAAAAAATCAAGAAGAAAGAAAACCGATACAAAATACATGTCAGGTGTATTTCCCCGGACGGAGCCAGACAAAACCACCACCACCACCTCTGCCGCTGACATGAACCCCCACCACCAGCCGTCCATGGTCGGCAGCGTCAAAAACAACACCACCAAAGCTGTTTGAACGTTCACCAGAAGAGCAGCAGGGCTTCTGAAGTTACAGGCTTGAGGAACTGCTTCAGATAATCAGATTATATAGTCAATCGATTTTTCTTTCTTTTTTGATTGTTTCATGGAAACAAAACAGCTTTGTACGGAATCGCGCACATAGGAAAAATCCGAAATATGATGTTAGTTTCAAAATAATGCCAAAAAAGTGTTTTTTTTGATGAAATTGGAAACATCACATGGAACGACGCTTTATTGGCGCCTGGTTATTAATCTAAAATTTCGTGGTTTTGCTCTAACGACGCTTATTGAGCATTATATTCTAATTCTTCTCGTATCTCCCGCTTCTTCTTTCCTTCTTAAGCCACACACCTCCTGGCCGACTGCATTCTGGCCACTAAGTAGCTCAGCTCAGTCCATCAACAGCCTCCAGGTTTGTTTCTCTGACTGTGCCCTCTGGCTACATAGTGGTTTTTGCTGCTTCAAAGTGTGGTTTTTATAATTTGGTATATTCAGGATTAGCAAACACCATTTTGTATAGATCCGAGGGTGGCACATGATTAACCTGTATCATTTATTGGTTTTTTTAGGTTCATTGATTATTATGCCCACTAAAAGAATACAAGTCAAAAGAAGGGAGGAGAGTGCAGAAAACAAACAAAACAAGTCGTTTTAACATGAGCACTGAGGTGTCTAACCCCCACTCAAGGAGCAGAAAAGAAGTCATTTTGTATAACTTTTCCTATATCGAACATTGCTTTGGAGGCATACAAAATTTGGAATGATACAAGACATACACATCGAGAAATGGGTCCAAACTCTTTTTTTCTCATTTTCTTTCTTCCTCCTCATCCTCTGCTTGCTCATAATTTGATCAAACTATCCATTAAAGGCATATTTATAGCTGTTTATAAAATAATTGTCCCTGAGTTTATTTGTTTTATATTTTTAAAAACTATTTTATGTTCTCAAAACAGAAAAGAGATTTTTGCTTGTTTATAGTTTTTTAAACTATTTTATTTTTCTCTCAAAATAGAAAATATGTTTGATTTTTAAATTTCTTTTCTCAAAAAACAGAGAAATTATTTAAAACCATTAAATTAAAAAAACAAGAAGAGTTAAAATTTAATTTGAAAAAGTCTTTAACCAAATCACCATTTGTATTTTGTTATGATAGAAACCCTAGCTGGGGATAACCCCACCCATTCTCTCTCCTATATCACTGAAGAATAATCCCTATCCCAAACTCACATCCCAACCCCCTGCTTTCCGCGAAATAGTTAAACCATTTCCCATACTTGTCCCGTGAAAAGAATAAATGGGGTGCTGAGATTTAATGAATGCAAATTTCTAGCCTTTATCTTGTTTAATTTTAATTTTTGTTTCTTTAACATTTATTATTTTTATTATATTAAAATTAATATTGTTATAAATAAGATATTAATTTTGTATAATTTTATTTTATTAAAAAATAATAATTATTATTATTATATTAAAATATAAAACAAAAATAAAATAGGCTGATGCAAATTGTTTGAATAGGACAAACTAAAACCACCTTAAAAAATGGAACTGTTTCATTTGTTATTTTGTTATTCGATAAACAAAGGGCCAGCGAGTTACTACCCAAATTTGGACTCCACCGAGGCTTATCAGTATATATGGTTTGTTGCTGTGTTTTACACAAATTTGTATTATGGGCTCTATGTGAGATCGCCTCATTTTACAATCATGAGGTCTCTATGGGGAACATCAGCCACACTGCAACGAAAGTACCAAGGATAATCAGGTTTCATGATATTTCACTTGGCTTACTTCATTTGAAACATGTAATTACGTCGCTTTCTTACCGCAATGTTACTACAATGGACATATAGTGAGGACTGATAATGATGTGAAATATGATGGAAACAAAGCTTCCATTGTGCCTTTGGAAATACCGATTGACTGCACGTTTGAACAATTGGGTGATATCATATTTTCAAGCACACCTATTGACAAACGGAAGTTCAGCTTAGTGCTCAAGTGCAAGTATCCTCTAAAATGCGGAAATAGGTTCCAACCTTTATTAATATGTGGAATGACAGATCTGTGCACCAAATGTTGAAATAATGTGGTTAACAATAACCTGTCATCGAGGAAAATTGAATTGTTTGTCGAGGTCGTTAGAATACACCCCATGTGTCGAATCAATCTATCGCTGCGTAAATTGAGAATTTGCCGTAAATTGACTATGGTTGTGGACTAGTAAATGGGTCCAAAGACTAGGATACAGGAGCATATGGAGATGACGATGCTCGCGCTTTTATGAAGAAGGTAATGATGAACTGATGAAGATGTTAATGATGAATATGATGATGACTTACAGTGTTCAAGCCGAGCAGACATGTATCATCATTCCGCATCACAACCGCCTGAGAATGACGAGGGACATTTTGTGTTCGCAGATGCATTATCTTGTGATGTATCGACATCAATAGATGACATGACGGACTGTGATGAGTCAGGCCCCATTCGGGGTGATCACCTACCACCTACACCTTGTTTCAACACTAAAACATAGATATTGCTATTTCAAGCTACCGATCCTTACTGGGGCAAGAGACAACCTGTTATGCGAGTGGTGAATTTGTAGTTGGGCAAGTTTTTAATTCTAAATCCGAATTGCAAGAGGTTGCAAAGATTTACTCCATTAGAGCACACCAGGAGTTTGTTGTTGTTGCCTCCTCAAAAAAATTGCTCGTCTTAAGATGTAAGAAGGCCGAAGAATGTCAATGTCAATGGAAGTCGCCATGGTTGTGAAAGATACTAGCTTATTTGTGATCAACAAATATACATGGCGCATACTTGGTAAGTCAGGTATACGAGGCAAGACCATCATCAAGCCCCGGACTCAAAAAGTTGGTTCTTCGCTCACATACGGGCAATAATTAAAGCACAATTTACGTTATCCCCTGCTGCTATTCAAGCAATCGTTATGGAGAAATGGGAATGTAAATTTCATATAAAAAGCCTTGGATGGGAAGCATAAGGCATTTAGACACTTATTTGGTGATTTTTTCCCGATCCTTATACGGATCTCCATATGCATTCTTGGCCATAGAACAAGCCAATCCTGGATGTGTTATAATTTGGAAAACCATCTCTCATGGTGTGCCAAACAATGAGACATTCGGTAGCGTGTTCCCTGGGCATTGAAGCAAATCTATTGAAGGGTTCGCAAATTGTCGTCCGGTACTGAGTATTGATGGTACACATTTGTATGGGAAGTATAAAGGGACATTGTTGATTGCTATGGGATGTGACGGAAATAATCAGTTGTTCCCATTGGCATTTGCTATTACAGAAGGCGAGAACATTGATAGTTGGGGATGGTTCTTGGCATGTATCAGAAATAGAGTAACTCAACGGACGGGGATGTGTGTTATATCTGATAGACATCCAGGTATTATGGCAGCTATGAGCGATCCTCATCTTCGTTGGGATGTACCATATGCCTATCAAGGATGCATCGTCATCTTGCAAAGCAATTTTATGACACTTCAAGATAAAGCTGTTGAATAATTTGGTATGCGGAAGCGGTACATTGCGGCAACACCACGGAAGATGAATAGGCATGGCTGGTGGGAGGAATTAATCTGGCTTCTGATAGTTAGAAGCGATCCCTCTTCCGGGTTATGGGCACTTTCATGATGGAGGTGAAGATATGGGATGTGACAATAATATATCGGATGTATTTATGGGTGTTCTTAAAGGAGACACGTGACTTACCCGATCCTTGCATTGGTTCGAGTTGACATTTTTCATGCCGGTTACGCCGTTGCGAGGAGGAACAAGGTCTTCACTAGATTGGCACGATGGCGTTCACTCCATATGTTGATGCTCGGTCGAGGGTCGTGTAGTTCAAGGGTGAGTCGATGGAAGTATTCTTTACGATCACTTACGGGCGGATTTCACGTAAAGTCCGAGGAATTAGTGCATTCATCGCAAACTTAAATGAAAGAAATGTACATGTGGTAAGACGCGATATATGGATTTCCATGTAGTATATCATAGCGACATATCGGCATCGATGTGTTGATTTTCGGTCATTTGTTCAAGGCTACTACAACTAGCAGTCTTATTACGCCTTGGCCTTAGGCGAAGCTTGTTTTATCCCATATTCAATGAAGATGAGTGGCCTCTTTATGATGGTCCAACAATCATAGCTCCTGGGTCAATGAAACGACAAGTAAGTGGTCGTCCTAAATCGACCCATTTGCATAATGAAATGAACATTAGGGAGGGGAAAACCAAGATAAAATGTGGGTTGTGCAAACAACATGGTCACAATCGGCGGTCTTGTAAGAGTAGAAATCAAGTTTAGTAATAGATGTGAAGCAAGACAGTGGTTGTTTGTTTGTGAATGAAACAATGTTTTTATTTTTGTAAGTTTGATACGTATAAGAACTTATGTCTTAAGTATATTTCTTATGCGAGGCTGATATTTTGTATTTGAACTTGCCTTCGGACTTATTCTATTGAATGACACAATCTTAATATACGTGTTTATTATGAAGTGGCAGCTATAATTAATATTGATAAGCGTATTTGACAATTACTGCAGGTTGTTACATATTAGATAGACATGGCGTTCGGGGGATTCATGATGCGGATCCGTCGGATACATCGTCTTTGCTCTCTGCAGACGGGACGCAGATCACACTTAGTAGATACGAGGCCAGTGCGTAATTTGTTAATTAGCAATTTACTATTAGTAGTTGTACCATGTATGAATTTATATAACCTTTTAAATTTGGATGTTTCATTGCTACGACTTCGGAGATCCTCGCCCTCGGCGGCCGGATAGGAGCTTTCATGTCTATGTGGAGGATGGATATTCGGATCCATCCATACGTGATCAGGTCTGGATTTTACGGTATATACCGTTTGGGCCACATCGCGATCGATTGGCCACTTATCACCTCACTCGTCGAGAGATGGCGACCCGAGACACACACGTTCCATGTGCCAGTAGGGGAGATGACGATTACCTTACAGGACGTCGCCATCCTCCTTGGCCTTCGTATCCATGGCCCAGCAGTCACTGGCACATGTGTGTTCGATGTGGCGGCGTTGTGCGCAGAGTTGCTCGGCGTCATCCCACCCGCCGATGCTATCAGAGGAGCCACTATCTCCTTGCGGTGGTTATGTTTGCAGTTATCCACCCCGCCACCTGATGCAGATGATGTCACATTAGAGCGTTGTGCGCGTGGGTTCATCTTAGCTCTTATTGGATCCTTCTTGTTTACGGACAAGAAGGGTGTGATGGTTCCCATGTGCTATCTACCGCTACTGCGGGATTTCACGCTTACTGCGACATATAGTTGGGGTGGTGCAGTACTAGCACATACATCACACTTGAGTTATCTTAGAAACCGACTTAGGACCGTGGCCGAGTGGTGATAGCGGTTTGTATTACGCACTCCGGTATGTAATGGCGGGGTGTGTGTTGTGTATGGATGAATTGGGATGTTTATGCCACTATTACTCATAATTCGACCTATTGAGGTCATTGAGACTTGTTGGTCGATATTTTTGTACATGTTGTATTTTGGGTTGACCTCCTCATTCAGGAGACTGCGAATTTCGTTAAGTGGGTCCGGAAGGAAACGATTTATAATTTTCCTTCGCAATATAACAACTTCATTATTTTACCCACTTTCTCATTATTTTGTATTGGTATGGTCATGGGAGGCGCACGTCGAGCTGACTTCGATTTCAGGCAACCCTACGATCTAGCACCACCACCAGCTCATGCCTTCCATGATGCCGATGTCGATGTTGGTGATGGTGACCTACGAGGTATCCACGATGGATTACCGGCCACATCCTCGGTGAGCCGAGAGGAGGTAAGTTAGCTCTTCCACTTTCGGGTGTAGGTGGAGAGTACCTTTGACCTGGTGCATAACCATGGGTGTGCTCCTCCTATCTTAGAGATCGGTAGATGCACGGATACGATTAGGTAATGTTTATGTCAAACTTTATGGTTCTATATTAATTATATTCATATTCTGTAAAGATTTATTGACGCCAGTCTTCCGTATTGTAGGTCTCATGGCGACCCATACGATGGGAGGATTACTTGACCGGCTCCATATGCGCCGTGATCGGGAGATGCGGCGGACGATCTCGCGCTCATATGTTTGAAGTTGTTGAGTGGCATCGTCCGAGGAGAGTCCTGCCCCGGCGGTTTGGGATGCGACGGAGATACCTCGACGCTCTTACGAGCAGTTGCATGCCGGTGGATGCACGTGGGCGGCCTGCTTGATTGGGCGGCGTATCATGCACCATACCCCTTAGCATTATAGGGTCGCGGCCCGTTGGGATCATCACTTCACCCCTATCTTTGGGTTTATGGACTTCATGATCCACATGCAGTGGTATCGTCGTATTACACGGCGTTTTATGACACCACGGCTGCATAGGGATGACATGAGGTTCCATACTACAGCCGGTAGTATGGATCTTTAATAAGTTAGAGTCATGTGTTTCCTAAAATATTTTACCTAATTTTAATTAATAGATTATAGTATAATTCTTTCTTTGGTTCACTCGGATCATGCATGGGCGACATAGCCATTCGCTCGGATCACGGTACCAGTTCTTTATCTGCGACATACATCATATTGCCGATCGGTGTTACACAGATCGGTGAAGACAATCGCATTCTTAGGGTACACTTTCGGGAGGCTTCGACATCACATGAGCCATTTATTAGACCTCAGGTGTCGTCCACACCATCACGTGTGCGGCCTGACCGAGTGGGGAGAGGGAGAGAGGGAGGAGGGAGAGGAGTTGATCGCCGAGGTCGTGCTCGAGATGGTGGAGTCGAGGTCATGAATCCAGACCGGTGAGGCGTGTGGGTACACACAGTAGTATGCCTCGCCGATACCCTCCACATATCACCTGCAAATTTCGCTAGGAGTCGTTTATCTGCATGTAGCACTCACATCAGCGTAAGTACCACTCACATTGACACATCACCTTCCTACCCGCGCATTACATCACCTTCCATACTCCCACAGGACTTGCAACGTGCGGTACCTTGTCCCAGTGTCGACCTTAGCCGACCTCCGTAGCGTGGATATCCCATTGTCGTCACACCATTTATCATCCCATACATTGCATCCCACAGATGATACCATCATTGACCTTTTACCTAAGTGGGGTAGACTTAGGGTAGGCGGCGCCGTCTTCGGCGTGTCACCAGGCTCTCCCGTCCATCGGATACCTCGGCTCCGTCGGCTCCTCATTTCAGTCTCAAACTCCACGGGATACTGTTGGTCGACAATTTGTTTATTTTTAGGCGCCAGATCCCCAGAAATATAAAGCGCCATCTTGTGGGACACATTGATACATATTATTTTATATATGAAAATTTGTATAAAATGTTTTAATATATTTAAATGTTACGGTATATGCATGATTTGGTACATACATGTCTTTTGCATGCCTTTAAGAATTTTATACATGTCTAATACTTCATAGTTTTATCATAGTTTCAAAATAATACACTCAATATTATTTTCTAAAGATATCATTTTTTATAAAACACATGTAAATACTTAAAATAATAAATTATATTTTTATTTAAAATGGATTATTTTTCAATACAATACATAGTACAAGTTAATTTTATAAACGTTGAGAAAAGTTTTTAAAAGCATTTTTTGATGGTAAGCATGGACAAGGAAGTTTTAAAAACATTACAAATGAATATTGAATTAATATGATCAACTTAATCAATCGGCGAAAAATGAGGTGCGATTAGAACTTTAGAAGTGAATTTAGTTTAACTTAAGTTGGTGTTATTTTTTAATGTAAATTATTTGGGCCAGCTATTTTCTCAAATTAAGTCTTAGTTTCAGGTTACCTTCATTGTCTTCAACATGTTTATAGTTAAATGAATTGGTTGGAGTCAACTATAATACCGGCGTTGACTTGACATGTTATTTATGTTATTCAAAGTAATTAAGGCCAGGCTTTAGCAAACATAAAAATAGTCCATAGCCGGCGTTGAGTAGCAGGCCTTTGAAAAAACTCAATAGCGAATCGTTCGAGATGCTAGGCAATTGGGTGGTTAATAGCAATAGGCCTTTAGAAAAAATCAATAACCGTCGTTCTGAATGCCGGCAATTGAAAATTTGGTTAATAGCCGGCGTTGTGAACGCCGGCCTTTGCCACCCTATTTCCAAACGCACTAGTTTGGTTATATTTTTTAAACCAGCATTTGAATTCGGATTTTTATTTTTAAAAGCATTACTTCCGTACAAAACTCAACAAAACAGATGAAAGAAAAGACAAGAAAGGAAACAAAATCTTATCTCACCCACTTACATTATCTTTTATTATTTTTCCAGATTTTAAAAAATATCTGTTTTATTATTTTTCAGAATAATTTTTTTTTCTCAAAAAATTTATAATATCAAATAAAAAAATAGAAGATTATCTAAAGTTACAAAAGTAGTTTCTTTTTTAAAAAGTAAAGTTAAAAAAGTAGTTAGAATTAAATATCTTAACTTTCTTTAAATTTAAATGTTATATATTTTTAATTCAAATTAGCAATTATTTATATTTGAATCTTCATAATATCAACAAATAAAAATATAAATGATTGATTTTAATTTTGGATCTATATGTATATAACAAATATCATAAAAAAAAAAAATCAAAATTTAAATATATTAATTAGATACGATATTAAAATAAAATTTTAATAATAATATAAATATTGAACTAATAATTATTTCTTCAAAAAATATAATTAATTAAGTAAAGTTTCAAAAATAGGAGACAGAGGATAATTTTGGAAACAGTGGTTGGCAATGACTCAAAATATTGATAAAGAACACCTTTTTTTTAGACAAAATAAAAACGCAGACATATGGATATGACTTATGAGTCCCTTAGGCCCCGTTTAGTTCACGAAAATTTTCAACTCTATCCAAAATTCAGAATATGAAAAATTTCAATATATTCTAATATTTAGTTTTCATTTTTAGAAAATACGTTTCGTACTTGAATTTGGTTGAAAATAAAGAATAAGAAAATCTTTTTTGTAAAACCATTTTCTTGAAAATGAAGTTAATGAAAACAATAAAAAATGTGTTTAAAATGCGAGTTACTATTCATAATCCAGTGTTTTTCGTGAGCGATGAGAAGAGAAAATCGAAATGGAAGACGAAAGAGTAAAAGAAGAAAAGAAAGAGAATCGATTGTTTCATTTTATCCCAATCCACCAAATCCCGTGTTTTCGATTTAATTCGAAAACAAGGAAAACAACATAGAACTGTTTTCTGATTTATATATAAAATGTTGAAAATAGTGAATTCATTTTCTTTGTTTTCAAAATTTGTTTTCGTCTTATTCTCGTAACTAAACGCGTTTTCCTTGTTTTGAAGTTTAAATACAAAAAGCAGAAAATTTACTACACCTCACTAGCGAGCGCATAATTCTATATTTTATCAAGCTTATAAGGTACATCATACAAAGACAATTAAATGCCGGTGAATTTCCTTCCCAAAAACAAAACATTGTGGAAATAAAACTTCCGATGAAGTTAGCCCTACGAGTGAATATTTTAATGGTTATTAATGATATCCTCATATGTAGGTATTGCATTAGAATATTTTTAATTATTATTAATATTTTAGAATTTGAATTACCATTTATTTATGATTTTATGAAAAAGAGTTTTTCGTACTTTCAAACTTAAGTATTTAGTTTTTTCTTTAAAAAAATTTGTTATCAAAATTCAAGTGTTTACTAAACATCCTTTATTTTGTTAACTTAAAACTTATTATTTAATTTGTTAATAATCTAATAAAAATATCTGATAATTTATTTTAAATTGTTTAATCAATATATTTATATCCATGAAGTATAACAACGTGAAAAAAAAAATCACTTTAAGATTTTAAACCAGTCAAATTAACACATTTAGCCTAAACTTCGTAATTTAAATAATAGCTATAAATAATTTCCATAAAAATCTAAAGAGTAAATTTTGAATTAGAGAAAACCAGTATCTCGTGAGTTAAAAGATTAGCAGATGTCAAGAGTTGGTGGTAGGATTAGGAAGGTGGTAGAATTACGAAAATAATGTAGAATATAATAGCTTTTAATATAATTTTAAAACATTATTAATTACCTTTATTCTATATTGCCAAGAACGGATTTTGGAACTTCCAATCCTTAATAATAATAATAATTGATTGAGTTTAAAATGAGGCGCGCGAAAGCCCACTCCCCAAACCCCAAAGACGGGATTAAAGAAGATTTATAGCCGAGACCCGGTAGGCGCCGGGCTCTGGCGCGAGGCCCAACGGGCCAGGTTCATCCGCCCAGACCCGATAACGAGGATAGAACCCAAAGAAACCATATCACAATAAATCAAATCAAATATCACCAATAAGGGAGTAGGATAATTCTCAATAACTGCTCTCTAATTATCTCTTATTAATCTGACATCGATAAGGAAAGAAAATCCTGTTGTATTTTAATTTTATAGATTAGTATTAATCAATTATTAAGATTGTTTATTGGATTATTAAATAATATCAATTATGTATTATTATTATATTATGTAGTGATATAGCACTTGACAATTAATACGTAAGCGACGTATTGATAGTCTATGATAAGTGGACTATCGCGAGTCACTATTTATGAGAGTCCCTACTCTCATCGATATGAGCCTCTCGACTTCCCCGTCGGTGGAGATTAGGTTTTCATTTGGCGTATCGGATAGAGAGCGGTCATCTCACTCTCTCTCTCGGTTTTCATAGCCAGTCACTTTACGGAGAAACTATGGATCCTGCGGGTGCAGGTACATGGTTTGAAGTCCCAATTTCGAATATGTGTGTATGAACATGCTATATTGCGTATCTACATAAGTTTTCTATCAATTGATATGACCAATCGAGATAACGAATTATAGGCATTTTGTTCATGTATGAACCCTAATAATTTGTGTTGATTGGGATTTACTTTTTATGTGAAATTTTCACTTTTAGGGTTTTGTTAATCTCACATATGAGTCTCTATTTTGGATATGTTCTGGAATCAAAAGGTTTGGGATTATATTGTTCAGATTTATGACCTTATTTTCGTCAAATTGCTAAAAAAAAAAAAAAAAAAAGGAGGTGTCTGAAACCTTACCGTGGACATGGCCGAAACCCTCGTTGTTTTTCCTTCGATCTACACATTATGGGTGATATTTCGTAAATTTAAACCTTAAATCATATCGTCGAAAATGGTGGAGAAATGAGGAGTTCGAAGCTAGGGTTTTGAAGCGAATTCGACTGACCGGTGAGCAGAGACGAGGAAATGAAATCCGGGATTTAGTTGTTGTACTCTCGGTTTCTGGGCCCAAATATTTTTTTTGGTTAAATTGATGTATTTTGTGGATTATGCAATTGTATATTGATCTGTACCAGCAACTATGATATTATTTTGCATAATTATGATCTTGCCTATCGTGAGCATAATTATGCAAAACATTGTAGAAATTAAATAATTTAAATTCTTTTAGAATTTTAATTGAATTCATATGAATGTTTGCACTAAAAATAATTATACCCTATCGGTATGTTGTTATTAGATGTAATTTGTTAATATCTGATGTACTATTTGTTCTAAACTTATGTCAAATTATGTTTTAGTACCACATCGGTATTAAATTTTGGTGACATGAGATCATGTATTCAATATGCTATATTTCCTTTTATTGTGATTCGTGACCCTTAGGCGGGATCATGATAAATAAAAATCTGTTTAATAGGCATATTTGGTTTGTCACGTAGGAATCATTTATTTGTGACCGCATGGTAATATTATATTTACATGCATATTAATGTTTCCTCTCTACTCAGTGCGACCTCATTGCCTATGCAATTGACTTTTGTCAAAACTCTTAATGGGACCAATTATGAGGATTTGAATACTCATTTTGATAGGAAAGACCTTGGTGATGCCTTCTTTGTCCTAGGCATCCAGATTCATCGTGATAGGTCTAAAGGCATTCTTGGATTGTCTCAAAGAGGATATATTGAAAAGTCCTCAAACGGTTTAACATGCATTCTTGTTCCTCATGTGCTGCACCCATTCAAAGGGTGTCGCTCTCCTAAATCTCAATGTCCTCGCGGGATGAAAAGGAAATTTGGAAATGGAAAAGGTCCATATGCTTCATGTTGGCGGCTGATGTCTTTCGAGTTTGTACTCGTCCGGAGTATTGCTTTCTTCATTAATGCTTTAGGAAGATACTTGAGCAATCCGGGTTTGATTCATTGGAAGCCCGAGTGAAAAGGTCATGAGGTACTTGCAAAGTACCAAGGACTATATGTTGACCTATAAAGGTCGATCAACTTGGGAATCCTTGTTTGTCGATTACGATTTTGCGGGTTGCTAGATGACAGAAAATCTACTTATGGTTTTATTTTTATGATGGCAGGAGGAGCTGTTTCTTGGAAAAGTGTTAAACAAACACCTACAGCTACCTCGACTATGGAAGTAGAGTATGTTAAACATTTATGAGGCTACTTGGCCAAATACATGTGGCTAAAGAAATTGATTTTTGGCTTTCATATTGTTGAGGCATATCCAAGCCCTTGTTTATATGTTGCCAATCACAGTGTACATTTCTCTCAAAACTACAGGAGTTGCTACTCGCTCAAAGCACTTTGATATAAAATACCTGTTTGTCAGAGAGAAAGTTCGGGAATTTCAGACTCGGATTGAATATCTTTGCTCTACAAGGGACATATCCCAGCAGATCCACTAACAAAGGCTTACCTATAGGGTTTTATCACGTCATGTAACTCATATGGGTTTGGTTAAGAGGAATCTTTTGATATTTTGGGTTAGTGGGAGTCTGAATTTATGCATTTATTTGCTTTGTAATTGTTTGAGGTATGTATTGAATGATATGTCAATAATATCATCATACCTCTGACAGCATCGAGATGCTTGGACCATTTGTTTGAGAAATGCATATTTTGTTTTATTCACTCATCTGATTCCTACTATTCATAATCTCTTTACATGAAATATGGCTTATTGATGTATGACATATTTTCCCTATCGGATAAGATGTTACGCACGTTCAGAAGGCTTTATATATATATATATATATATATATATATTATTAGTTGTTATGTGCTTTGGTCATAATTGATAACATCATAGTTATAATAAATACTTATTCCTAATAATTGACTAATGCTATCCAGTGGGAGGAATGTTGTATTTTAATTTTTATGGATTAGTATTAATCAATTATTAGATTGTATGTTGGATTATTAAATAATATCAATTATGTATTATTGATATATTATGTACGATATAGCACTTGACAGTGTCATGCTTGACGTATTGATAGTCTATGATGAAATTTGGACTATCCACATGGTACCTGTGCCAGTCCTCTCTCATCGATATGAGCCTCTCGACTTCCCCATCCGGTGGAGGTGGTTTCATTGGCATATCGGATAGAGAGCCATCTCCTCTCTCTCTCTCTCTCTCTCTCTACCTCTCGGTTTTCAACGTGATCCACTTTATGGAGAAACTATGGATCTGGTGCGGGTACATGGTTTTTGAGTCCAAATTTAGAGATATGTGTATGGTATGCTATATTGCGTATCTACATAAGTTTTTTTCTATCAAATCCATCATCCAATAAGAGAGAATCCTTATCACCATCCAATTGGGAAAAATATCTACTATAAATACCAAGCCACCCGCCGGTGAAGGTATACGATTACGCGCGAGAGAAAATTCCTCTCTAAGCGGTTGATCTTTTCTTGAGGCCCGGCAAGCATCGGAGGCAGGCGAGCCCCGATCCTCTTTGTTTCTTGTTTTGGAGGAGAATCCAGCGTCCGGGAGCCCAAGCGAGCCAGGCCCAGCGATTCCAACACGCTCGGCCCGATTCACAGTTGAAAAGGTATCATCGGTGGGAGCAGCGGTTCAGCACAAAATGGCGAGTCTCGATGGCGATGGTATCAACCGGAACTGAGACATGCTGGCTCCCAAGGATGCAAGACCGACCAAGGCAACGCGGAATGGCGACATCTGAGGGCCTGTTTGGAAACTATACATGATAACCTGAAACGAGATGTGGAGGCACTCTGTCTGCGACCGGCGCTTGATAGGGAATTAGAGCGACTCACTGGCGGATGCAATGCCGCGGAAGTACGACAAACCCGGGAAGGCCATAGCACCGCCTTAGGAAGAGTAACCACACCTAGAGGCCCTCCCGAGAGGCGAAATGAAGCATAATCTAAGCTAGGAACGGGGCACAAGCCTCGCTGACCCAGGGAGCGCAGCGATACTCGGGAACATCGAAGCGGAAATGGGCGACCCTCGGCAAGGAATGAGGGCGATCATGGGAGCGGAGGTTCAAGGGCGTGGGAGCTCCAGCGCATGGAAAGGGCGTGAGGCTGGGCCGGATATGGACACCTGGGGTGCGACAAGGCGAGTCCCGTTCCGCAGTAGGAGTGCTACATTTCCCCCTTCCCGGCCAAAGTTCGGGATCGCAAATAGAAGTTCATTCAGACGAAGGTCCCATCGACCATCTTAATACCTATAAGAATCAAATGGAGCTGCATGGATATCAAGACCCCGTACGGTGCAGAGCCTTCGCTATCTCGCTAAAAGGCTCGGCGTTGGCTTGGTTTAATATACTCCCACCATCGTCGGTCTCTTCATTTAGAGAACTCTCCATCGCATTCGTCTCACACTTCGCCAGACGGGAACATACGGGGAAGCGAGGTTATCACTGGCGACCATAAAGCGAACCAGAAAGCACGAGGTCTTATGTCAGAGGTTGGCCTTGAGTCATTAAAAGGTAGATGTCTGGACGAGAAGTTCGCTATCACCACATTCATCGCTGGGTTAGGAGTACAGTTAAAAAACTTGATGTTTTCCATCGCAAAGAATCCTTAGGCAAGCATGGCTGAGGTGCTTGCTAAAGCGGAGAAGTACATTAGCGGCCAGCCACCATCTAAGAGGAGCTCTTGACCCATGGGAGAAAAGTAGGACTGACAAGCAACGGGAGCGAAGCCACAGGAGAGCAAAGAGATCGGGAGATCCCCGAGAAGGGACGAAACGATCCCTAAAGGCGAGACGTCGGAGATCACGCAGGACCACCTCGGCCCATGCTACGGCGAGTATTCGCCTCGGCGATTCACCCCCCGACGAGCGCAATATCACGGGTCTTGCGCGGTGTAACATAGAAAAATTTTGAAATTGGCCATCGGATGAGGGCGGACCCTACGAAGATAACACACAGTACGTGAGTTCCATAGGGACCACGAGGCATCGAAACCGAGCGATTGCATACAACTTCGGGAATGAAATGGTACTTGATTCGACGGGGATATCTTATTTGCTACATAGCCTGAGGCCGGGATCGGGCGCAGCCACCACCACTGCGCGACCAGCTGACTCGGCACCGGCGTGCAGGAAATCCATGTGATCTCAGGAGGATTTGTAGGAGGTGGGGAGTCGAGCTCTGCCAGGAAGGCTCATTTGCGTAGCATTAGGACAGGAGAGATAATGGAAGTGCAGCGGTGTCGAGCTACCTCGGCTGACACCGCCATAACATTCTGTAATCGAACAGAGGGATGTCAACACCCCCACGGCGATCCTTTGGTGATAAGGCGGTTGGCTAACAAAGCGCGATCCGCCAGGGTCCTTGTTGACAATGGGCTCGTGAGCATCATCTTTGCATCGGCTTTTGACCCGGATGGGCATCGGAAGGCTAGAACCGGTGAGCACCCACTGCGAAGTCTCACGGAGAGAAAGTGCTGCCTTTGGGGTCCAATCGGCTAATGCTCACTTTAGGAGACCCAGGTGCGGCGAAGGCTGACGGAGATGGTTTGGGGAGACCGGCGCGTGGCGGGGGTGTTGCCCAGCATCGATGAATCAAGCGAGGGTAAACACCCGACTGAGCCCTCGGAAGAAGCCCGGAGCTATCGGTTGGGCTGATCACCACAGACACCTAAGCTACGTCGGTTCAAGCTAACGAAGACCTCGAAGCCTCCTTATCCGCGGTAAGCTTGAGAACAAGGATGTCTTCGCGTGGAAGCAGGAGGACATGGGAGGGATTAACCCCATAATAATCACTCACAGACTAAGCGTCAGTCCATCCTTCAAACCAGTCAAGCAAAAAAGAAGAAGTTTCGCCCCAAAAAGACAAAAAGCAATTAATGAGGAGGTCGTCAAGCTCCTCCGGAGCGGGTGCGATCGGAAGAAGTGGAGTCTGCTGAATGATTAATAGCGTCGTACTTGTCAAAGCGAGCAGAAAATGACTCTGCATCGATTTTCAGCGTCAACCGAGCATGCCCTAAGATGATTTCCCTCTACCTCGAGATGAGCCTGTAGTAGATGCCACGGTAGGCCATGAACTCCTACGACTTCATGGATGCTTTCTCAGGGCTATAGCAAGGATGACATGGATCAGACGACCAAGAAAAGACCTCATTCATCATGGGGCAAGGGACTTATTGCTATCGAGTAATGCCCTTTGGGCTAAAAAACGTAGGAGCTACCTACCAAAGGTTGGTGAACAGGATGTTCCAGAAACAAATAGGGACATCTATGGAGGTATATATAGGCGACATGTTGGTAAAGTCAACTAAGGCCGAGCTCCATATAGCTCATCTGGCCGAGGCATTCTAGATCCTAAAAAAGTACAACATGAAGTTGAATCCAGCCAAATGTGCTTTCGGAATCTCAGCCGGAAAATTCTTGGGTTTTATAGTCAACAACCGAGGAATAGAGCGAGCCCCGGACAAGATAAAGGCTGTGCTCGACATGCCGTGTATCAAACTATAAAAGTCCAGCGCTAATGGAAGGATAGTTACGCTAAGCGTTTGTGTCGGGCGACAATAAGTGTCGGCCCATACGTGGCGACCCAGAGCCCAGGCCAGGCAGATTGAGAGTCGGCAAGAAACCCAGGGGACCTTTCGTTTTATTTCTTTTAAAGACATTAATTAAGTCTCTTTAGTTATGTTTTATTAAAATTTTCCATTTTTAAAAGTGTGCGACGAATCCCTACCGGCCGGTTGGCGGATCAAATTTGGGCAGGTTTACTCGGAGCATTTTCAATAATCTTTTTAAAACATTTGGCTTGTCTTCTTCATTTTAGATTTTGTAATTTATGAAGCATTTCATTTTAGGCAAGCCATAGGCATTACAATTAGTAAGATTCATAATGTTTACATTTAACAAAATACCTTTAAATAATGATTAAGAGTTCAAAGCTGTTTTACAAAATGTCGATGTTTGAAAGAAATGAGTAAATACATATGGCGGGCATACTCAGTAATTCCCTTCTCTATGACTAGGCTCCTCGATCTTGATTCTTGCTTCGATGTCTATCACTTTCGGTACACAACGCATTGATAAAACAATACCTTCGCATTTCATACTTGAGTGAGTTTCTGCCTCTCGAGTCACGTATTCATTTTAGTTCATATAAATCGTACATTTATCGAAAATAATGTCTTTATACAATATCAGTGTAATGTAAAGATGCTTATAAATACACTTTCAATACCATCATTTCATTATTAGTTTGTGATTCCCATATAACTATAAATTCGACATCTGACCAGTTAGTTTGGTGATCTGCACATTTTGTCATTCAATGGTAATGTGGTTTCATTCAATATTATAGATCACATATGACTATAGAATTCGACATTCTGTGATTGGGTTGGTGAATCCTGTCTTGTTTGTCATTCGATAGTATGTTGATTTCGCGTTCAATAATGCCGTCTCACATATGACTATAGAAGTCGACATTCCACAGCCCAGTTAGTTGGTGATCTGTCCATGTGTATATTGATAACGATATGATTTCGCATTAAACGAAATACGGTTACCTTCATGAAGAATTCGGTTGGTGAATTTCCGTCATGTTGGTCATTCAATATCGTTTCAAATCAATTTACTTTTATGCAATGAATCCAAACGTAGCTCAAATACGCCATACGAGATGTTGTCAAACATTTAAATACTAATCATTAATCGATATATATGCATATTTCGCATATAGAGGAATATGAGAATCAGGCGTGTAGTGAACAAACTAGAATAAAGAACAAGTATAGAACAAACAAAGAATAAGAAACGGGTGAAGTGAGACCAATTATCAATTCCGTTTCTTTCGATGTCGATTCTAGGTCGGGTTATCGTCTTCGCACTTTAGTCAAATCTGATTTATTCACTCTTAGTGATTAAGCAAATAATCATACTAAACGAATATCGCCGGGCAGCGAGGCACTGCGGAGGCGGCTGAATCTGATACGTTTTTACTTAGTCTCATTCTTATTCCTCTAGAGTCTACTTTACTCATAAATTGGAATCATTCGATCGGATTATCGAAGCCAAGTTATGGCGTTTTAAATGCATTATGCATTACCGATTACAGGGACTGTTTGTATTGCTCATTTTTCCGGGGTCTTAACTTCATGTTTGACTCTAGGTCATTATACTATTTTAAATCTAAGGTGCTAAGGGTTCTATTCCAACTGGAATCACCCAATTCGGAGCACCGAAACTCAAGTTACGTCCGAAACAACCCGGACTACTCTATGTTCAAAGCTGGAACCAGAATTTGGCTTGCACATGGCCCCACTTTGAGTGAATTTTTAGGCCACTTAGGATCATAATTTGATGATGCCTTCTCTTTAAGTTTGGTTTTCCTTGGAGTCTATTTTACGTAGCCACTTGAATCACTCAAATCGGATAAGAAATGAGGAAGTTATGACCAAAATACGAAAGCTAGTGGCTTGGGAAAGCAGAACAGGTTGTACCGGGTACATGTCTAACATGTGCCGGTACAGTAATAAAAATGACCAGAACACAAGTTGTACCGGTACAAGTTTAAATTGTACCGGTACAAGTCTCTGAAAAGTGCCCAGAATGTGTATTTTCTCCCATTTTTCATGCACTTTTCCATCCCAAACCAAATTTATACTTCATATACACTTCAAAAATCATTTCATATTCATCTTTTAACCTCTTTTCTATTCAATTCCTTTTTCAATTACATATATTTCTTCAAAATTCTTTCATGAATTCCTTCAAAGATCATTCCAACATGGGTTATGACCCATCCTCAAACCAACCATGATGATTAGTTAGGGTTTATTCTAAACCTAACCCTTTAGACTCTCAATTAACCATGGATCCATCCTAAAAGGGGATTCTATGATTATCTTGTACCATATGGGGTTTTACCCACAACACCTCGACAAGTTAAGGGTTTGTGTAGTCTCTTCACAAAACCCTAGACAAAGAGAGGACCATTCTCCCAAAACAAAGCCTTAGAAATCAAAACACACTTAAGTCCTAAGATGAATACATACCTTGGTTTTGATCTTCCTCTCCTTCTCCTTCTTCTTCCTCTTCTCTCCCTAACTACTCCTCTCCACCTTACGGTTTTGCTAGGGCAAAATTGGAATAAATGCATTTTAGCTTTGTTTTCATTTTTATATTTTCAACTTTCATAAGTACAACTAGCCCTCATATCTTTAATTTTGCAATTCAACTTGTTTTATTTCTACTATGACCCATCTCTAATCCCTTTTTGATTTTTATACCCCTTATGGAAATTTCAATTTTTATCCTTGTTCTAGTGCCAAAATTTCCGGGTTCGCTAAATCTATCATTTCATAACTTGTCAATTTATCAATTTTTCCCGGAAAAACCCAAGTTTGGCTCAATTCATACCCGGAATATATAATAAAATTATTATAAAAATTCTAGGGTATTTTTGAAATGATTACACCTTCTTCCGGGTTCTAAAAGCTTTCCAGTGGGATGCACCTTCTTGAAGAAACGTCATCGTTAAAAACCTACACGGCTCTCCCCATTCTGGTAAGTCCTCGAGGAGAGCTCCTTACCTTGTACACGGCCGTTTGATTTCTCAACCAGCACCGTCGATCGAGACAAAAGACCAAGTAAAACCTGGTGAGAAGGCTTGAAGGAGAGGTATCCAAAGATGGAGAAATTAATCCTGGCATTGGTAACCACAGCCCGAAAACTCCGCCCTTACTTCCAAGCTCATACCATTGAAATCCCAACAGAATACCTAATGGGCGGATCCTACACAAGCCGAGACCTCGGGAAGGCGTGAAGTGGGTCATAGAGTGGCGAGTTCGGCATCGGTCTGAGCGAAACAAATGATAAAGAGCGGATCTTGGCGGACTTAGGTCATGGAGATTCACCTCGGCAAAGCTTGCGAGCTTCTCAAACGGCAGGCCTCCCCATTTGGAGGTTGTGGTAAACGGGACGCCAATGCTCAAAGGAGTGGTGCCGGTCTAATTTAACCTCTCGGAAGGAATAGATACTCGAATATCGCTAAGATTTTGGGTTACGAGCCTTCAATAACGAGGCCAAGTATGAGGCCGTGTCAGTGACAACCTCGTATTCAATGAGTTGATCGACTAAAGGTATCACGGTGACTCCCATCTGGTAGTAAAGCAAATAGAAGACTCCTACAAAGCCAGAGGCGAAAAAATGATCCTATACCTCAAAAAGGTACGGGAATTACTTAAGAAGTTCGTACGAGTTCAGGTCAAACACATACCAAGAGCAGAGAATTCACGAGTAGACGCCTTAGCAAAGCGTACTTGACCTTCCAAAGAAGACCTCAATGGTGGCGCCTGTCGAGGCACCTTTCAAAACCCTCCGTAGATCCTCGACAATGAAAGGTCTCCCCTATCATGTCAGAGCGAGTTGGATGGACCCGTTTAGGACTACTACCCAAGCGACCCAAAGGGCATCTAAGAAACCGGTCAGTGCGCTGGGTTCACTATTCATCGGGATCCCTTTACAAGGAGGTTTTCCACCCATCCTCAAGTGCATTGCAAAGGAAGACGACTACGTCTTTGAGGAAATGCAGTGAAGGTGTATGTGGAAATCACATCGGAGCTCAGGCATTGGCGGGAAAAGTCTTAAGGCAGGGGTACTATTGGCCCACAATGCTCAGAGACGCAACAGAACTAGTCAGAAAGTGCAAAGTTTGTCAGGAGCACGCCAAAATCTCTCACCTCCCATCCGAGCCACTGACGTCAGTTACAAGCCCCTGGCCTTTTCAGTAGTGGGGGTTGGACATATTGGGACCTCTGCCCATTGGAAAGGGCCAATGCAAATTTATCGTTGTAGCAGTGGATTATTTCACCGTGGGCGAAGTCGAGCTATAGCTACTATCACATAACAAAGGTGCATAACCGTTTAGCATGCCATAATATGCGGGTTTGGTATCAAGGCCACAGTGTCGAACTGATGGGAAGCAATTCGAGGCAATCCACAAGTTCAGGGATTTCTGTCTCGAGCTCGGGATCAGGAACTACTACTCGTCCCCAGCTCATCCACAATCTAATGGGCAAGCAGAAGTCACCATCAGAACCCTTAAAGCAACATTGAAGACCAAGTTGGAAGGTCTAAAAGGAAAATGGGTAGAATACCTCCCCGAGGTGTTATGGGCATACAGAACTACATGAAGTCAATGACTCGGGGAGGCCCATTCGCTACAGCCTTTGTGAGGTGGTAGCCCACTGTCGAGATCGGATTAAATCCCCAAGGATTTAAAAGAGGCTCTTCGCCTAAACCTAGACCTCCTAGAAGAAAAGCGTGATCAAGTCCTGAAACGTACAGAAGACTACCAAAGGAAGACGGTAAGGTACTACGACCAAAAGGTCAAACCCATGAGTTATAAGCCTGGTGACCTAGTCTTAAAAAAGCTTCTGCCTACAAGGAAAGATCCTACACATGGAAAGCTAGGACCCAACTGGGAAGGCCCTTATATCGTGTCTCGCGTGGTCAGACCTGGTAACTACGAACTCCATACGGAAGAAGGAAAAATTCTACCTCATTCTTGGAACGCTGAGCACCTCAAACGGTTCTATCAATGGGACTGAATTGTAATCTTTAATAAAGTATCATCGCCTTTCGATATTACCGTGTTCGCTGACATTTTGTTTAATATCCTTAAGGAGTAAAAAGGCATCTCTAAGAAAGAGGGAAATAGACATCTCGACCAGAAACGCCCCGAGAAAAATTACACACTCACGAAAATTCATGTTTTAAAAAAAAAATCGCTTCTTTATTCCAATGAAGATACACTGACATAATCAATAAGCACATATCCTTTACATCTCGGAATGAATAAGATAAGCAATTCCCTCAAAAAAGAAAAAATCTCAAGAAAGAGAAATGGAGAGGGAAAGAGAAGAAGAGAGAGTGCAAAAGAAGAAGGAAAAGAAGAGAATAAAAAAGAGGGTGTAACGGAGAAAGCTGCAAGATCAAAAGTTCTTCTTTAAGTACACCGCCCTCTCCGGATGCATTCCCTAGCACGGCTCCGTCATCGGACGGAGCTAGGGAATAACATAACTCCCATAAGGGAGGAACTAGGGAAAACATAACTCTTACAAGCGCAGACCATTCCGAATCCAAACGCCTGAAATTAAGATCTCCAGGGCACTTCCCGACGGCGACTCAAGCCTTGACGCTTCATCATACGCGGATTCCAATTACGCCCCAAAAAGGGAAGAAGGTTTGAAGCATGAGCTCCATCACAGAGGAGTCACAATTTATATGAAGCCGGCGCCTGAAAACGCGACACCTGGCTCCACCTCCCATAAACCCGCATTAAAGATGCCCGCGTCTTTCCAATAGAAGGAAGTCAAATTAGCCATGTAGCCACGGGGCCACGTCGCCCAAGACCCCGGTAGCTCAATTCGGATCGGCCATGGGCCACGTGGCTGGTCGCCCAGAGCCTGGCCCGGGCCGGACACGCCCATATAGCCGCTACAGACGCTAGCCAGCAGATTAGCTCACTGAGACTCAAGAAATTTCGGGCCAAGAGCTCAACCGCTAAGAAAAGGCCAGCCGCCAGAGCTGGGCTCACCAAAGTAACATTAGCCCACCTGAGCTCCTAGCCTCGCTCAAGAGCCCAACTCCGCTCAACTAAGGCTCCTATAGCCCAAGAGCCGCCCTACCAGCAGACAGCCCACTGAGCCTCGCAATTTCGCTCAAGAGCTATATGCTCAACTAAGGCCTTGTAGCCCAGGAGCCAGCTCAACTCAGGCAGATTAGCCCACTCGAGCCTCGCAGCTCCGCTCAAGAGCTCAACTCCGTCGGTAAAAGGCCATACCGCAAAGAATCTAGCTCGTGCATATTAGCCTACTCCGGGAGCCTCAAGAGCCTTAGTTTTTAAGAGCTCAACTGCTCACCTAAGGCCTTATAGCCCAAGAGCCAGCTCAGCTCAGGTAGATTAGCCCACGGAGCCTCAATAGCCTGGGCTTCAAGAGCCTCAACCACTCAACTAAGGCCTCAGGAAGCCCAGAGCCAATTCAACTCGCACATATTAGCCCACGAGCCCGCAGCTCGCCTCAAGAGCCCAACTCCGCCTCAACTAAGGCCTGAGCCCAGGAGCCGCCTAAGCTCAAGTAAATTAGCCTCACTGAGCCTCGCAGCTCGCCTTCAAAGAGCTCAATCGGTCAATCCAAGGCCTTGTAGCCCAGAGCTGCCACAAAGTGGCGCATTAGCCTACTTGCCTCAAGAGGCTCAATTTCGAAGAGCTGAACTACTCAACTAAGGCCTTGTAGCCTGTGAGCTAGCCTACCAAAGTGTATTAGCCCACGGAGTTCTCAGCAGCTGGGCCAAGAGCTCAACCGCCGTAAAAGGCCATATAGTCGCATAGACAAGCTTCACCAAAGTGTGACTAGCCCACTCCGAACTCCAGAAGGTGCCTCGCTCAAGAGCTCAACCGCTAAGAAAAGGCCATACAACGCACACCCAGCTCAGCTTAGGCATTATTAGCCCACCTGAGCCTCACCAAATTGGGCCAAGAGCTCAACTCCGTCGACTAAGGCCTCAGGAGCCCGTGGCCGCCTCAACCCAAAGTGTGATTAGCCCACTTGAGCCTTAATAGCTCGGGCCAAGAGATCAACTGCTCAACTAAGGCCTTGTAGCCTAGAAGCCAAATAACTCGTGCAAATTAGCCCACGGCTTCACAGCTCAACACTTCCCCAAGATACTCAACTTCAAGGTTTAAAAAAAAAAAAAAAAAACAGTGCAAAATTTGCATAACAGGCTCGACGCCGTGCGCTGGATCGGCGTATGAAAAGAAGTGGGAGCAGCCCGCCAGGGCGACCGCTCTCCGTAAAATCCGCGAGAAAATGACTTTCCGGGCTCCTCGTCATCAACATCAAACGAACCAAACCAAAGGCACAAAGACTGAAAGAAGCCATCCAAAGAAATTCTACCGAGGTGTGCCCATCCTCAAACCCTGCTATCGCCATTCTGGCCTTGAACGAAAGCAAGAACTTCCTACCTCTAGAGGTCCCCGCAGCATGGCACTCATCTACGTGCATTCAATAGCTCTCAAATTTAAGCTTCTTGCAAAGAGCCCAACGCAACCACACCGCTTTAGCACTACCATCCCTCCTACCAGCCTTGTACCCTCGGGCTACCCGTTCTCATTCCGATGATCGAGTTTCTTCCCTAATCCACTGGCCACCGCACAGCCCATCTCACACCGCAGATCATTCCGGAAAGGCCGCAGTCCATACCCGACTCCTGCTTGCTCGACAACTCTTAAGCCATCTCGAGCCTTCTCTTCTACCTTTTTGGCCATACAAGGCTTACGAGGTATGCCTCATCGGGACTTCAGCTTCATGGCTTCCTCCACAGTATATTTTGCATCCGAGCTCGTGAGTTCAAATCCCACTCAAAGGTAAAGAGAAGCCACTTTAGCCAGAGGCTCGGGCGGCTTTGGCATGACCTCGTCAGATCGCCCTTTGCCAAACTCTTCAGATGGGTAGCCGCCTGCCAATACACAACATAGAATCAATGCACAAATCGAAACCAAGATCAAGGTAAGCAAATAAGGGCACGGGAACTTACGGAGGCGACCCCCTGGAGGGATAGAACTAAAGCCTCCTTAACAGGTAGGGCACCCGACCTCTTGAGATCAAAATCCTTGAGGATGGATGATCGCCACCGCAGCTACCATTGAGAGCAAGGAACTCTATCCCCATCGGCCTCCTCCCAAGTCTTCCGCTATCACAGAGGGGGCCTGGTCACGCAGAGGACTTCAAACCGAGATGAGCATAACCTCCAACCAGGCTCAACAAACCTCCCGAGGAATCTTCTGGCCTCGCAAGAGAGGCGCAGCTAGGCTGCGAACTCGCGCCTGACTTCAAACGAGATGGCGACACCCACCCCTACGCCTGACATGGGCGAAAGGCGATGAAGAAGACGTCCCCAACCCTGGGTCTTACCCCAGTTGGATGGTTCCCTTCGCTGGAGTCCTCAGTGCTCGCTTCACACTCCGAGACCGACAACGCCTCCACCTCGAGCCAAGCCTCCTAGTGGGCTTGACAACCGAGGCCTATCGTGGAGAACTTCACAATGTATGGAGGTGAAGGCCTTAGAGCAAAGGCCTGGGAAGACCTCGAACCCGAAGATCCCGAATATCCGACCTGATAAGCCTGTGAGTAAGCGCGCCGGAAGACATTTCCTCTTCCGCCAACTTCGCTTCACGACCCCGTCTGGGGGCCAAGATCAGGCGACACCAAGAGCGCACAACCAATGCAAAGCCAGAATACCTATGCACCATGAACACTAGACCAAACTAAATCAAAGCAAAGCTCACGAGATTCTCGAGTGGTTCAGTAGCCTAACGCCCAAATACGGCCTTCCTACGCAGGATCATACTCCCAACTGCGGCCATTGACAAAAAAGTAGCGTTCCTTCCAAAATTTGTGGGAAGACGGGAGTTCCGAGATGATCAGAGAAGCGTTGGAACGCTTAGATAAATAAAGGAAGCCCTCAGCGGCTTCCTTCACGCTGAAGAGGTCCAGGAACAGAGTTATACTGGGAACACCCAAGCCCTTATCCCTAAAGACAACTAACAACCCAATCAAAATACCCTAAAAGTTGGGCGAAAGCTGAGAGGGGCAGACGTTGAAATGTTGCAAGACCCTTTTTATAAAGGGATGCAGGGGGAAACGGAGGCCATTCTTGAAGGCTACCTCGAAGAAGCACACCATCTTGGGCACGTGAACAACATAGGAGGTCAGTACGTTCGGAGCCCAAATCTGGACACCAAACAGCGGCCTATATCGTCTTGCGAAGACTCCCCATATAAAGGCTCAACCCTGCTAGGACCCACCGCCAGGGTGTTCTGCATGGCCGAAGTCAAATATTCAAACCCCATAGGGTATTTAATCTCATCAATTTTATCCTTACCTTTACTCCATAAGTGCATGAGGTTCCTGGGCATCTCAAGAACAAACTACTCGCTAAGCAATTAGACTACCACTGTGATAATCAAGCAGAGGAGTCACCCCCTATACGCAAAGAAGAGGAACGACCTAGACCCATAGGAATACCCAAAGTTAGACCAAAACCTAACCAAGCTAGCCCTAACGCCTCGCAGTACCACTCGAAGAGACAAAGAAGGAAGAAAGACGCACCTGGTCCTAGGAACATAACGAAAAGGACGACCCCAAGCAGGGTATTACAAAACACCAAAAGAGATTCTGAACAAATGGTCAGACGAGTTTTAAGAAAAGAGAAGCCCAAACTCGTAGAGAAGGAAAAAGCTTCAATATCAGGGGAACACAATACTAACAATCAGAGGATGTTCTCGAAAGGAACTGAAAGAACTAGCGGAAATAAGCGTGAAAGTCGAAAAGTCATTATTACCACAAGACATTTGACGACGACAAAGCCCTAACCAAACCAGCCTTGAGCGACCACGTGGAAGTCGCACCCGATTCAAGAAACGATACAACCCTTGCCCATGCTCGCCGTAACCAAGGGCTGGGGGGCAACCGACCGGGTTTAAAAAATAGGCGCGCTAGCCCACTTCCCAAGCCCAAGAAGCAGGAGTAGAAGAAGATTTATGCTGCACCTAGTAAAACGCCCGGCTCCGGCACAGCCCAAAACGACATCCACCCCAAGGGCCGATAACACGAATAGCCTAAAGAGCCCATATCCTGTAAATCAAATCAAATCTCACCACTAAGGGAAGTAGGATAATTCTCAATAACTGCTCTCTAATTATCCCTTATTAATCTGACAGTGATAAGGAAAGAAAATCCCCCATCAAATAAGAGAGAATCCTTATCACCTTCCAATTGGGAAAAACATCTACTATAAATATCATGTCACCCCATCGGTGAAAGGTACGTTGCATACAGCGTAACATTCACTCTAAGAAGTTGATCTTTCTTCCGAGTTAACCGACTTAGCATCGGAGAGGCAACTGGCGAGCCCCACCGATCCCTCTTTGTTTCGTGTTTTTGCAGAGGAACCCAACGCCTGTGAGCGATCACCTCACCGATTCCAACACTCTCCAAAATTTAGTTCCTAAGTAAAAAATGCATCATCAATAATAATAATAATACACACGAACGCCGTGGAAGGGTAATTAGGTAAAAATCTAGAATTGTGGGAACAAAGAGAAACATAACCATCATATATAAAAGAAAGCCTTGGGTTTGAAAGGCGGCCTTTTCTAATATAGATCGATTCAAGTCATTTTCTAGCGTTTCTCCGTTGAATATTGACAATGTAGCTCCAACACCGCTCAACTCCAGCAACCTCAATAAGAACAATCAATTCCACCCCATCCTGATTATACCATCTTAAGAAACTGCAAAAAAGAAAAAAAAAAACCCGACAAGATAGCCTCAAAATGAGAACCTTCTGGATCTAAAAATCACAATCCTAAAGTGAGGACAATTTACTATTATGATCAATCTCTCGAGGGTCATTTTTTTGTGACTCTTTTTGTTTTTCAACAAGGTTCATATGAACAATGTTCAGAACGCATCCATGAACAAAGGGTCCAAATGGTCCATGAACAAGTGACTCTAAACAAGGCACAAGAAGGTAATCGTCACGTGTCTCTATGTGCACACCACGCCGATCAAGACAATCGCGCGCTATAGTGATCATGCGCTGTCACGCGCTGTCGCACAACCACCTCGCCATCCCAACCCCATGCCCTGTTGCGACACAAGAAACTCTGTTGCAACATGGGGCCGAGCAGACTTTATCGCGACAGGGAAAACTCTATCGCAACATGACAGAAAACATTGTAAAGTTCGTCATGAGCAGAGGAGAATTCTTGTCACGATAGAATCCTTCTTCGGTCTTCGCATTGTCGCTACAATCGCCACAAGCCTGCACTCGTCATGCAAGACTAAGACCGGTCGCCGACATCAAAATCTCTAATGCGGATAGCCTTCCACGCCCTCGCGCGCAAGTCCTTGTCGGCGGCATGGCACCGTCGTGCATGCCGCTGTACTCTTTATTATGATACTTAATCGCAGCGGTCGCGACACCAACCAAAATGCAGGCGTGAGCTCCACCCCATTCGATCCCTTGCACTTTTTTTTTTTTTTTGTTTGTTCAGAATACTATAAAATCAACATAAAATTGCCTTATTACCACAAAGGCCACTGAAACCTAAAAAACTTACCAAAATGTATTTATTATACAAAAACGAGTTTAATTACAACTCTTGTTCTTTACATAGTACAAAACTAGGTTTTCTACCCAGATTTTCACAAAAATACAAAATAAAGCCAAATATGGCCTTCTCTTCTCTTCTAAGGTCTCGAATGAGCTTCATCCCTCGGCGTACCTCTAATACCTGAAATTATTCCCCAAGACGGGGTGAGCAATGCCCAATAATTGAATTTTCCTACATGGATTACTCCCCACCTAAGTACTCATACAATGGTGATTAGTGCCCAAAAAGTGCAATTTTGAACCCTATATTAGATAGGTTTTGAGTGCTTTTTGTGCACTAATCATGTCATTAATGCCAATTGAAGTGTTCAAGTCTTCTTAGTACCACTTATGCCATTTAGAGGTATTTTGGTTGTTCTCAGTACTCATGCGACTCTTGAGTTCAATTTCGAGTCAAATGATGAATCATGAAGATTGATTCCAATGTTCGCTATCAACCAGCCCCAAGAATCAATGAGAAACCACAAGAAGTGAAGAAATTGATGCGATAA
The DNA here is from genome assembly GCA_016808115.1 of Tetrastigma voinierianum. Taxonomy (NCBI): domain Eukaryota; kingdom Viridiplantae; phylum Streptophyta; class Magnoliopsida; order Vitales; family Vitaceae; genus Tetrastigma; species Tetrastigma voinierianum. Next base: position 109,507 of record JAEQBH010001264.1, on the reverse strand, counting down.
GGACAGAGGAAGATCAACAAAGCAGAATTTTCACAGAGGTCGCGAAAATTGCAGATCGCGAAATTTCGCAACCCAGCTTAAAATTTTCGCAACCTTAGCGAAATCCTCAAATTTCTACAGATCACCCCAGCCATGCAAGCACCCATTTCTTTAGCTTTGTAAAATATCCGATTTCGCCATCACAATTTGTTAGCTTAAATTTCGCTAGCTAGCTTAAATTACTCGGCTCTAGCAAAATTTTCCATTTTCGCTATACATGATTTCGCCATTAGCGAAATTCTTCAGCCTAGCTAGCACGCCTCACATGTTTTGTAATTAATGCCAACTGACTTCAAACTTGGTATTACCTCTGTCCTTTAACTTAGCCACCTTTGTAGGTTTTGGTATTTTCATGCCTCGAGGTGGCCTATATAAGCCCCTCTCTTTGTTTTGTAACAAAAAAAGAACAATTGGGAGAGAAGAATTTTGGTAAGTTTTCATTTTTGTAAATAAAGTCTTTTATTTTAATTAGGGTTTTGCTTTTCTCCCTTCTCTCTCCTCTTTCCTTACTTTCCTACACTAAACACCCTCTCGGAGGGATGACATAACTCAAGAGATGCTTGCCTGCTTCTCCTTTCTTGAAGAGGAAGGAAGCTAGTTTGTGGCGGGCATATGCATGTTGTCCTTTGTGATTAAAAGCTATAGGTGCTGTATTTATAGTCCTTATCTTCTCAAATTAGGGTTGAATAGCATTTAATGTTATTGATTCGCCAATACTTCCATGTTCGTGATACGTATACTTATCACAAGTAGATGCACTGTGGTTCATTAGATGGTCTTTACGAGCCTCTGAGATGATATTGAATGTTAGGGTTTTAAATAAAAAAGGGGACCATAACTGCAAGCTACCTGTGTTGACTCAAATAGGAGTTGATTTCAAGGGTGAGGTTTGCTAGTTAAATATAGATCCGGTTATGCCATGGACTATAGGTTGCATGTCATAACGCGAGGCTAAAACCCGAGGACACTTGTTTGCCCTAACTTACCAAGTTAGTGACCTAAATCTTCAAAGTTAACTTTCTCACCTTTAACTTTCGCTTACAATTTCGCTCAACCTACTCAATCGTTTTAAAGCAAATCCAAAGCTTCAAATAGAAAGCCTTACCTGCGGCACTTATGCAAACCATTTTGGGGGATGAAAACCCATCCCGTGTTCTAATTCTGGGATCACTATACTCGCAAAGAGTCGACTACCGGGCAAAGAGAAGGAACTTAGGGGTGTATATAAATTTTTTGTTGATTTTAGCTCAGCCTAACAGGCACGACCAAATGGCGCCTGTCGGATGGTGCCAAACTACTAATGGTGTTGAAGGTACTTCGTGATCAACATCACAAGCAGAAGGTAACCTTTTACCTCATTATTCACAGTGTGAACGCGCCGCGACTTAGCGAATTGCACTGCTTCAGTTTTTCAGTTAGTTGTTTTAATTTTTGTTAGCTAACATTAACCTTTTCAAGCTTTGTTAGTTCTTTTGTTGTCTCTATAAATTTGTAATGTGTTTATGCAACAAGGATAGAGACACTGTAGATCGTATAGAATCGCACACAACCCGACCTAAGCCAAGCAAGCCGCACACACCGATAACATGGATCCCATACCTGAGGAACAACAGAGTCAACCAGAACCCCATGAATCCAAATGCCTATAGAACTACGAGGATCACATCCACCTCCTCCCTAGAGTTAGTGCCCCATCCTCAGACATTCCTCCTCCCGTCAAGATGTAGCAAGAGGCCATATTTGGTACCCCTACTCCCTACATATATATATCATGCGAGATGGAAAATGAAAATCCATACACTCATATTAGGATTTTGAGGAGGTTTGCACTACCTTTAAGGAAGGTATGATGGACATGATTTGCTGAAGGTGCCATTTCCATTGACTCTAAAGGACAAGGCCAAGATATGGCTTAACTCATCGAGAGGCCTAGAACTATTGAAATCGGGCTGAGCCGGTAAGCCGAATTCCCTACAGTTTTCAAGATCATAAGACTAATAATTTGGAAAAGACAAATTTACACTTTTGCACTCGTGATGGTGAGAGATTTTTTACTCAAAGGTTGGGAAAGATTTATGGAAATCCATCGCTGCATGCCCAATATCATGGGTTTGACACATGGATGTTGGTGAACCACTCTCTATGGTGGTATGTCTCCGCCATGAGGCAACTTTGAAACTATGTGGGGAGACTTTCTCAAGCATCCCGGACGGCCATGGATTTTAAATTACGCGGGTTGAAACTTCAAAGGGTCACGAGCCTAACCCTGTAAAGAATGGATAGGATGAGACCAACAACAACTCCAAGGGGTGGGATTTCGTATGCACTCAAAATAAGAAATAGAGACGAGCTAGATTTCAACCCTAGCTAGGAAGGTGCAGGAGCCAAGGTAACAGCCTAAGAGTGCACGCAGCGATCGAAAAATCCTACGCCCAATCTCGCACTAATTTTCAATCCCCCTCAGACACCCAAAGTAGAACCATGTCCTATGGCCCCCGTGAAAGGAAGGATTTGATGCCGAATGTGCAAACACTGTAGACAATTCAAGCCACAACAATCCAATGCCCATATGGTAATACCTACAATTCCAATTGAGGAATCACCCTAACTCAGATAGGAGACCCAACCCCCCTGCCTATGTACCCCCAGGTGCCAAACCTCAGTTTGTCTCCTCACAATACAACAATCCACCATCCTCTCTCTCCAAGAGAATGCTTTCCATATTGAATTTGAGTATGTGGTGGGCAAATTTTGTTTATAACAAAGGGAATCACGTGCAATTGAATAAAGGATTGATATCGCTGAGAATACACTCAATAAGAGAATAACAGATGGCTCGAGAGCAATCTAAAACTTTAAAATTGACAACCTACAAGATTCTATCACCAAGATCAACAAGTTGCTAGGAGGTACAAGAGAAAGGGAGGTTTCCATCACAAACACTTCCCAAATCCCAAGGAATTCATGAGGCCGTGGTCAACTCAACAATTCTAGAACGGATGAAGTTAAGGCTATAATTACCCCGTGAGTGGAAAAGAGGTTGATCAACTCATGCCAAACCCGTTGAAAAATCCATGCAAGGAGAAGAATCGCACCGAGCATATTCCCTCCTAAAGGAAGATTCAATGAAATACCGCGATACCACTCCATTTCCTCGCAAAGCACTTAGAGGTAAGAAGAAGGCATCTCAACAAGCAGGCATTTTAGAGGTCCTAAGGCAAGTGAAGGTTAACATACCTCTGTTGGACATAATTAAACAAGTGCCTGCTTATGCAAAATTTTTGAAAGATCTTTTCACAATCAAGAAGGGATTAGGCATTGAAGAAGGCATTTCACCGAGCAAGTCAAGGCTATAATCCAGCAACACCCTCACAAATACAAGGTCCGTGGACTTCCCACACCTCGTGGGCCACACTGTGGGAATTGCATGCATGTCATTGCCGATTTAGGAGCCAAGCAGAATCTAATGCCGTATTCAAGATACAAGCAAGCAAAGCCCAGTGAACTTAAACCTACCAACATCACACTCTCATCAATGACAGATCGTTGAAAATCCCTAAGGGATACTTGAGGATGTCCTTGTGAAAATAGACAAAATTTACTACCCAAGAGGATTTTGTAGTGTCGACATCGAGCCAATTGATAAGTGAACCCAATCATGTTCCAATCATCTGGGGAAGACCATTTCTGCCACAAAGAAAATGCAATAATTGTTTGACGAGTCATAACCAACCTTGGTAACATGACTTTGGAGTTAAACATCTTTCATTTTAACAAACATGAGTTGCTAGAAAAGGAAAATCAAATTTCTGATGAAGTTGTTTCAATTGATCACAGTGTGAAAACACACAGGATGTGAAATGCAAGGAGTAATCACCATGGAGACGGTGAGATATCAGGTCTTGCCATCAACACCAATCGTGAAGCCAACCGCCAATTCACAAGCCATCGCTGAGAGCATATCAACATTCGGGGCACCTAACACTATGGAGTCACCCCAGTTACCGCAGGCTGGAGGAGATCATTCTCCCCGCAATCCCTTTGAGTAAATTTTGAGAATGAACTCAAGTTCTGTTTCCATAAATCGAATTGCGCTCACCATGTTTACTTTTGTTTTAAGTTAGTAAATTTTAGTTAAGTTCAATTATTTTTAGCAAACTTTTAATTTAGAAATTTTTAATATTTTAGTACTTTTGTTTATATAGTATAGTATTGTTTGTTAAATTCTTATTTATAGTTCACATATTAAATTTTATAATAATAATTTTTATAGTAGTAATGTTTAATTTAAAATTTTGATTTCAGAGTTAGCATGGCCAAATTCGCCGAAGTAGCGAATCAAGGTGAGACCCGCTACCGCAATGCCCATATACACGGGAGGGGTTCGCCAAAAATGCCACTACATTCTCCTCCCGGCCCGGGCTCCTAGCACCGTCGCCGCCGGTCCCCGCAGTCTCCCTGGCTTCGCCGCCGTGGCCACCGCCCGCCAAGCATCGGATTTGCGCCCGCACGACCGGGAAGGCCGGGCCACGCTCGCCGTAGCCCCGCGGCACCTTAGCCCTTGCTCACTTCGCCTCAGCCATCGCGCCGACCGAAAGCCTCCACCACGATCAAGACGAGCCCCGGGTGTTCACAAACGGCCGCGCCCCGGGGCCTCGGGCCATTTTTCATTTTGCCCGTGGTTCACCCAGATTTCTCGCCCCGCCTCGCACTGGGTCTTTATCGAGCCTTGTTTGGCTATCCCAGAGAAATGGTTTTAGCCGGCAGCCTGAGCCTGGGCGGTCGAGATCCGCTTCCAGAGTGATTCACACCTCCGTAGAACCTCGCTCGTACATACAGCCTCGCCCATTTTACAAGAGTCGAGCCCTTTTTCAAAGATTTTATTTCGATTTCAGATGGTTCAGACTCGAGGTGGGAACTGTCTCTGGCCGGTGAGATTCAAAGACGCCCGAGAGGCCCCACCCATTCCTGCTCCAAAGACCATCACCGCTCCCGGCCATATCGGAGGAGCTCTCCCGGGATTCCCGACCAAGAGGTCGTGACAGACTGACGGGACCCCGGCCCATCACCAGCATCCCGGGAGGGAGAGCTAGGGAGGGCCCCCAAGCGGGTCTCGCACATCTAGCCCAGCGAAATATCATCCTCCCTGGGCCACGCAGCCTCACCAAATACACTGGCCGCAGAGGCGACTTCCATCACCTCAATTGCCGCCCGCCTCGAGGATTCGGGAGGCCATTGCTCAGGTAGGGAACCCCATTCCGGAATGTGCAACCCACGCAGCATCGTTCCATCGTGAGGTCGTACTACGACGTCCCTGCGCTGAGGGCTGATCCCAGATACCGGGAGTCCATGAGGTTGATCGAGTATTCACCCTACCTTCATGACTCCTGGCAGCATTATTATCCGAGAGTAGTGCTGCGCTCTCTACCACTCCATGACATCCAGTGAGGGACACCACATGAGTCAAACGATGACCTCCTGTACTTGTGAGCTACCGACATTTCACAAAGATTGGCTTATGCGATACCACAAGAATGCCGAGGGTTACAGAGAGCTGGCCCACTCCACCTCACAGGAGATGGTTCGAGCACCGCCGTGAGACGCTACAGCTGGTCCACAAGATTCACCGAGGCGCCCCGCCTCGACATGTCGTCAGTGCACCACCCATTACGCACCAGCTATATTCCCTCCGCAAAGATTGCAGCAGAGGAGGGAGCATCCTCGAGGCGCTTGCACGCATCTCTGGAGATTTCGTTCAGCCCCTCTCGAGCCGGGTGATGGCCCTCCGCTAAGCTCGAGGAGAAGGTCCATCTAAGACCCGCACGAGCAGAGCATTCCACTACTTATGCCGAGACTCCTCGCCATGTTCTCGAAAGCATATGGGATTCCGAGGAGCCCGTGGATCGAGATGAGGTCTCGATGCCCCCGGGTCATGCCTCGGAGCGGGTAATGACTATGCCCTTATCTTTCCACTTACGACCACAGACTGGGGAGGGGAGGGGTAACGTCGGAGGCCGAGACCACCATACGATGATATACCCGCCCGCGCCCGAGATACAATGCAGTCCACCACGTATGTCACCCCATCCTCCTCCACGCACTACATCGCTAGCTTGCAGCCGATACTCGGGCCCATCTTACTCAGCACATCATTCGCCGGAGTACATCCATGCGCCGAGAGATAACCGGAGTGATGGCATATCGGCTTCACCAGCGCCTACGCAGCGCACCCCAGGATCGTGAGGTCGGCCCAAAGGCCATTCCATGCCGACACAGATTATGACCCACCCGGTCTTCCTCATGTTCCCCGGTTAGCGCAGAGGAGCCCACCACACCGCCGCTTCTTTGATGTTCTCACGCAGCAGAGTAGCAGCCTTTTCAGACTCACCACCACCACCACAAGAATGTAGGTGGTTAAAGTTTCTTTACATTTTTGTATAGTTACCACCTTTATCAACCGCCTAACATTTTGATTAGATTTAAGTGTAATAGCCATAAGAGGCGGTATGATATTTTTTGTGTTTAGCTTGCATATGTACTAAATCATTTTGGCCATATCAAAAGCAATTCAGCTTTATATATTTGGTATAGCTTTTGTACATATCATGTTTTGTGCCTTTACCAGTGTAACAGTTTTTCTTCAATTTGACAATTGACAAGCTTCAAATCGATACACCAATTGCTCCAAATCGACAATTGAATTGCTTCAATCGACAATCGACCGCTTTTATGTTTGAAATTGAAGCACCATTTGTCACCTCTATGTTAGAACAAATTCCATGCTTGAAACAATTTTTGGTCACTTACAGTTCCAGCATGCTCAACTTGGAAAATTTCCCCCTTTATGCTAATTCACACACTGCACTCCAGATTATTTCAATAGGCTGTGAATTTGTTCGCTTCCTTTCGCTTTGCATAGCCAAATCTTAAGCATGTTGGCAACCTAAGATTGGATTTTGTGTTACCCATATTTGAAGGCCAATGTGTCTTCCATAAGAAAAAGAAAAGAAAAAGCAAAAGAAAAAAGAAAAGAAAAGCGTAAAAGAAAAATAAAGCTCGTGAAGTTTTCATTCAAACCCGAGCACGGTCCGAGGGGTGTATGGCGAAAGCCTTTGAAGCCCGATGCCCTATGCCTTCATTGGTTGGGAGTCATCGATTTAGTGTTCGTTACACGGGTGGATAGGTAGAGTTCAACTAATCAGAGGTGCTCAATTCTCAAGTCACTGAGTCCGGTAGCCTTAAGAGTTAGTGGTCTTCGATCCTTTGCCCGATGCCCTAAACCTTGATCACCGAGTCATCGGTGGACCTTCGCTACACGGACTCTTTGGTGAAATCGGGGACTTTAAGTATCGCACCCTACATTGAAAATGAATAAAGAAAGAAGAGTGTAACTAGCCCTATCTAGGTTGCCTCAACAACTTAAGGCCACGTCGTTAGTCAGGAGGGAATAAATTTCAGAATTTATTGGCTTAACTGTTACATAAAGAACCATTAGACTTAGTGGAAATTCGTTGAGAATCATGGAACCAAGATTGACCTAGAATTGTTCTTGTATGGATTTAGTTCTTTCATATCAGTTTACAATTGTGATGTCAATTTGTCAGTTTAAAAGCAATGTTTATACGTGCATATACCTTTTCGAATCATAAACTTTTTAAATCACTACATGCATCTCCTTTTGTTTTTTGCATTGCTAAGGGACTAGCGCTTTCTCGGGTTGGGTGATTAGTGCCCAAAAAGTGCAATTTTGAACCCTATATTAGATAGGTTTTGAGTGCTTTTTGTGCACTAATCATGTCATTAATGCCAATTGAAGTGTTCAAGTCTTCTTAGTGCCACTTATGCCATTTAGAGGGTATTCGTTGTTTTCGCAGGTGCTTCACTCTTGGAGTTCACTGAAATAAATGATGAATCATGAAGATTGATTCCAATGTTCAGTCATCAACCAGCCTAAGAATCAATGAGAAAACCAAGGCAAAGTGAAGAAAATTGGATGCAGTAGAAGACATGAGTGAAGATCAACAAAGCAGAATTTTACAGAGTCGTTAAAATTTTCATTAGATTGCGAAAATTCGCAACCCAATGAATTTCGCAACCCAATAAATCTCCAAATTTCGCTAGACCAATTCGGGGCCACGAAGCACCATTTTTAGCTTAAAAATACCCGCGATTTCGCTACTTCCTACAACAATTCGCGTTAGCTTAAATTTCGCTTAGCTGAATTACCCTCGGCTCTAGCAAATTTTCCATTGCTATAAGTACATGGTGATTTCGCTTAGCTACGAATCGTTCTTCTGCTACAAATTTAATGCCTCACATGTTTTGTAATTAATGCCAACCGACTTCAAAGCAGGTATTACTCTTTGTCCTTTAACTTAGCCAATTTTGTAGGGTTTTTGGTATTTTCATGCCTTGAGGTGGCCTATATAAGCCCCTCTTGTTTTGTAACAAAAAAAGAACAATTTGGGGGAGAGAAGAATTTTTGGTAAGTTTTCATTTTTGTAAATAAAGTCTTTTATTTTAATTAGGTTTTGCTTTTCTCCCTTCTCTCTCCTCTTTCCCTTACTTTCCCGCCGCTAAACACTCTCTCGAGGATGACAACTAGATGCTTGCCTAAGCCTCCTTTCTTTGAAGAGGAAGGAAGCTAGCTTGGTGGTGGGGCATATGCATGTTGTCCTTTTGTGATTAAAAGCTATAGGTGCTGTATTTATGGTCCTTATCTTCTCAAATTAGGGTTGAATAATAGCTTAATGTTATTGATTTGGCTACTCTCCATGTTGTGGATACATGTAAAGGCATACTTATCATAGATGCACCGGTGGGTTCATTAGATGGTCTTTACGGAGCCTCCGAGATGATATCAATGTGTTAGGTTTAAATAAAAAGGGGACCATAACTCGTTGTAAGCCACCCGTGTTGACTCAAATAGGAGTTGATTTCAAGGGTGAGGTTTGCTAGTTAATATAGATCCTGCTATGCCATGGACCCTGTGGCCGTGATGTCAACGCGAGGCTAAAACCCGAGGACACTGCTTGCCCTAACTTACCAAGTTAGCAGACCTAAATTCAAAGTTAACTTTCTCACTCCAACTTCGCTTTGATACTCCCCGCCAACCTACTTCCACTGCTTAAAGCAAATCCAAAAAGTCCAAATAGAAAGCCTTTACCTTCGCGGCACTTATGCAGTAAACCATTTGTGGATGAAAACCCCATCCCCCGTGTTCTAATTCTCAGATCACCATACCGCGCACAGCTCGACTACTGCAGCAGAAGGAACTTAGGTGTATATAACCCTTTGTTGAGATTTAGCTCCACCCTTGACGTGGCACGGTAACTGGTAAATGGTGCACCACACAAACATTCAAGTAAATCATGCATATCCCTACTTGAATGTTTATATGCCCCGTCCCATGCCTGAGTCATCACTGACTCCCTCACACATGCATTTTCCATGTATGAAAATTTGTTTTCAAAACAAAGATATTTGTTTTATTTGTGGACAACCCTCCGATATATATTAGTGGACATACTCCAATAATTAATTATGTGGACAACCCTCCGACATATATTAGTGGACATATTCCGATAAATAATTGTTGGTCAACCCTCCGAAACCATGTCATGCACTTACACCTACTGTTCCATGGTACCCCCGTGCATATGAAATGCAATATGTCATTTCTATGCCAATTCATGTTAATATATCACGCTTGCATATACTAACATACTTTACACATAATTAACATGTTATTCATCTTTAGCAATAACACAAAGTAGTACACATGGGCCAATCAATAAATTCTTCAACAATCCATCTCGGAATCATTCAAAGCAAAACATAGGGAGTTTCACCGACCGCCTCGAAGACGTGGGCCCACACACCGGGTCCCATTTATCCGAAAAATAGTCCAAAATTTTCAACACTTAGTCCCAATCTTTAGGACTGAAATACATGGTCGTTTTGGCCCTAAACATCACAACCATTTAGATGGTTCTTAGCCAAAGACTAAACTAAGTAGGATAAAACCCCTACCTCTTGGAGTTTTTCAAAACTCCTCGATTCCAGTCTCGATGCGAAGCTCTTGCCGCAAGGAAGCACTTTGTCTCCTGCTCCTCCGGGAACCGATGGTCCGATCGCCGAGAAATTTAGAGAGAAGGTATAGCTTATCTCTCTAGGGCTCTCCCTTCTTTCTCTCTTTTCTCCATTTTTTTCTCTTCTCCCATCCCACTAGTTTGGTCCAAGATGGGTCAAGTGAGATGTCCTCACTTGCCACATGTCACTATCACATTGGTTCACTTGGATTTCCTTATCTCCTTATCCATCTACCTTGGATTTCCACCAAATCATGTGTTGCCACATGTCTCACATGGGCCCCTACTTGAGCTCTTGTTTCCACCCATTCTTACACTTGACACGCTGACGCGACCGCGAGATTACACCAACACTCATTGCCGTCCCTTTACACCCCGCCAAGACTTTTCAAAAATGCGAAATTCCTACTTCATTCCCATAATTGACTTAAATCTCGACGGATAGCAGATCTCTGCGAGAGACGCATTTCGCGCGAACCCGTGGAAGCTCCGTCACATCCGAGATCTAAAAAAATTCGATTCTCGTTTTACAACTAGATCGTGAATTCAAAATATTTAATTGTAAAAAAAAAAAAAAAAAAAAAAAAACTTATATTTAACATTACAAGGCCCAAACTGAGGCCCGTGTAAAAGAGGACATATCCGTTTAAAAAAGGACAAAAGTCATTTATAAAACTAATCTTTATCTTTAAAAGCAAAAAAAATGTACAAAAAGATACTCTTTTGGATAAAAATGCAGAAATAGTTATAATGTGAGGGATGAGACAAAATGCATTTATCTAATTTATCTTTACACTTTTAAGGGCAATTTTGTCTGAAAATGTGACATTTCAAGGCTACTTTTTGTGAGAGGTAATTCTTGTAAATATTTTTTGTAGGGTTTACCCCTTTTAATCAATTTTTCTATAAGATAGGTGGGTATTTTCTTGTAGGATTCCTTTCAGATGTTAAAGAAAAAAAAAGTTTTTATCTTTTTTTAGGGGTTTTCAAATATTTTTAGATGATTTTTGGTTTCGAGGAAAATACAAAAAAGAAAATATAGAGGAAAAGTAGGAGAAAGGAAAAAAAAAAATTAAAATATGGTTAAATCTAATCTATTATTTTTCTAATCCAAAGTCATTTATTTATTTTAACCCATCAATATAAAGATTAAATAATTTAAAAATAAATGTGAATAATTTTTTCTATTTAATTTTCTTTTATAGTTTTTTATTCAACTAATTATAAGAAAAAAAATTTTTACCATTTTTTAGTGTTAGTATTTTTGATAAATAAAACACAACATTAATCCTTTTTAAGGAAAAATACAAATTTAAATCCTTGAACTTTCAAGAATTTGTCATTAATATCTTTAACTAAAAATGCTTTTTTAATATATGTACTTTCATTCTGAATGACATTTCTACCATAGATATCTCTAATCCCAACATGAACCTTGAGAATTGAGAAATTAAATTCGTGTTTTGAATATAAAAGAAATTTGAATTTTTTAAGTTTTTTAAAAAATAAATTTTAATTTTAAAATTAAAAGTAATAATTGTCAAGTTTTATTTTTATTTTACAAAAAAATTGAATTAAAATCTTATAAATCTGAATTATTAAATTTAAAATTAATTATTTAATTAAATAAAATAAAAAACAAAATTTAAGTTCAACAAATTGAACCTAATTATTAGTTTTGAAAGACAAATTTGATTTTATGAATTAAAAAATAAATTTTAATTAAAATTTTAAATTTAAATATCAATAATCTTAAAATCCATAATTTAAACACATTAATAAAATTTGTAATAGAAAATTAAAGACTATTTTTTTAATATTCAAAATTTCTAAAAAAAGTTATTCAAAGACTATGTCAAAGTTAATAAATCACATTTTCTAAAAACCCAAATTTAATTTTTTATTTAAATAATTAATTTGATTTAGTAAATTAAAAAGTAAATTTAATTGTGATTTGAAAGAATTGAATTTGGATTTTTAGAAAATTTGAGTTATTAACTTTAAAATGACTTTAAATGTGTTTACTACCTTATAAGTGTAATTAAAAGTGTATTAAAAAAAACTTTAAAATGAAAATCTTGAAATTTTTCAATTTTGAATATTAAAAAAATATTATTTAGTTTATTTTATTATAAATTTTAGAAATGTGTTTAAATTATGAATTTTAATATTACTGATTTTAATTAAAATTTATCTTTTAATTTATAAAATCAAATTTGTCTTTCAAAAACTAATAATTCCATGCAAGGATACACATAAAAATTCACATTTTTTATTTAATTACATAATTAATTTTTAAATTTAGAATATAAATTAGATTTTTATAAGCCAATTCTTAATTCAATTAAAAAAAAACTTGACAATTATTATTTTTAATTTAAAATTAAAATTCATTTTTCCAGTCCTAAAAAAAAATTCAAATTTATTTTCTATTCATAACACTCCATTTTTTTCTTAGGTTCAGATATTGTTAGGAATATCCTATGATAGAAGTGTCATTAAACTGAAAATACATATATTTAAAAAAAAAAATTAGTTCAGAATATAATTGATAAAGTCGTTTAGGATTTAAATTATTATTTTCCTTTTTTTTTTTAACGTAAACACAACTTTTTTTTTAGTACTGAAAAACAACCTTAACTTTAATGAATTGAACTAATTTTTTTTATTGATAATTCGTAAGGGCCCCACCCCCTGGCCTACTCCGACGAGGGGTGGTCCCACCACAAAGATAGGGCATGTCTCATGCCTTCTTGCTGCCTCCCGCGCAGCCGAACCCAGCACTCAGCGACATATCGAAACTTGTTCACTCACTACAATCGAAGGTATTGCCACACATGCCTGGGTTCGACGATGGCGTTTCAGGCCGTGAGTGGGACCTCACCCCTCGCCTGAGCGGGCCGTGGGGCCCTACAAAATTGCCCTTTTTCGCTCCGTGAGAGCTCGAAACTCCAAGACCAAAGGGATTGGAAATGGGTGGAAGACTCACTACCATGTCCTGTCACGCTTTTTTTGTAAGGGTCTCACCGGCCCACTCGAAGGGTGGTCCCACTTGTGCCATGTGGGCACGCCCCTTTGCCCTTCAGCTTTCTCTCGCGGCAGGCCGAATCCCAAGACCAGTGCGACATATCAAAACGTGAACACTCTCACTACCAATTGAGCTACTAGCTTGACATCGATATTTATCGATATTTCTTGACATATCTTGATATATTTAATTACTGATGCATCGATGAAAACGATTAGCCTTATCTATAACTAAGTTTCTATATATTAAAAAACAAAAGATAGAGATAAATAACGTCTTACCCAATATGAGTGTTCACGTGATCTAAAGACTCTAGATTAAGCATATTTCTTAATTTAAAGTCCTATTTAGCTTCTTTTTTTTAATCGCATTAGTTTAGTTTATTTTTGACGTTATAATTTTTAAAAACATTTCTAAAAATATTAATTCATATTTTTTTTATCACATGTTGTTTTTTTTAATTTTAGTTTAAAATTATTAAAACCAAAATTTTTATTTAACAGTAACATTTATGTGTACTATGAGACACTGGGAATTTGTGTCTTACTCTGGTCTCAATCATTTTCATGTAGGGAAGAACTCAAATTATATTTCAATTTTATCTTCGTAATTATATCTTGGTGACTTCTGTTTTATTTTTCTCATTATTTTATTAAAAGATGATATCATAATAATAGTTGATTCTTATCTGCCTCTTTTCATATAGAAAATTATTTATTTTCTTATTATATAAAAATCTAATAGATACAAAATATATTCATAAAAATATACAACGCCAGACATTTTGTTATCAAACGTTAACTCTTAATTTTAGATTACGAGTAATATAATAATAAATTTCTTTTATTTTTTTGAAAAATATATTTTAGAATGTTTAATATATATATATATATATATATATATATATATATATATATATATATATATTTTTTTTTTTTTTTTTTTGAAAAGAAAATATATATTATATTCAATTAAAAGGAAAACGGAACATTAATTAAAGTGCATTATGTTCTTCGAATAATCACTTATAAAATGTTTCTCAAATAGAATTTTTGAAATATTTTAAATTTTTTGTTAAATATCTATTTTTTAATAAAAAAAAATTCTTAAAATCGTTGTTAGACCAACTCTAACATTTCACTACTAAATAGTGTCTAATTTTATATTTTTTTATTTTCACCTTCTATTTTGTCTTATTACTATCATTATTATCATAATAATTTATAGTAATGACAATACTAACAATAATAACAACAACGATAATAATAATAATAATAAAAATTAAATATTATATGATAATAACATACTTAGACTTGCAATAAACTAAGATTACCACTTCAATCTACACAATATAAAGAAGTCCCAATAAATATCAAATTCTATTTGTAATGTGACACCCCTATCCCTGCAGGAATAAAATAATCAGTCAGCCTATCGAGTATTAGGGAAGGCTCCTAGCTTCAAATTTCTATGGTAAAGGAGTAGGCTCAGAGCTTATTCACTAGTTCGTTTACGAGTTGACGAGCCGAGTTTGAGGCAGCTCCGTGCCCTCGGCTCGCTTAACTTACGAGCCTGCCCACGAGCTTCGCTCACGAGCCGGCTAACGAAGCCGCTTCACGAGCCCGGGTTAACGAGCCGTTTCACTCAGCCGCCTGGTCTGGCCAAGCCTCGCTCACGAACGCTATTTACGAGCTGACGAGCTAAGTTTGAGGGTGCTCAGGCTCGGCTCGTTTAACTTACGAGCCTCAAAATGATGTTGGGAAATTAAAGAAAATGTTCATCTAAAATAGCCAACATACAACTAAATTGAAAATATAAGACAATAAATGTTCAATTAACTTGATTGAAGTTCAAAAGTTAAAATATGCATCATGTTCATTTGTAGGAAAAAATTTTTGTGCATCAAGCCTTCTCCATGTTCAAGAGCCTGTTGACAGGCGGAAAACGCGGTGTATAAAATATACGCCTATATGCGCAAGTGCACGCTTCGCCTACAGTATAGTGTGTACTCTCGCAGGCCGTATATCGATCCACGTGGACGTGTATTGACATAAAGGTTCCGCTTTTTAGATAATATATATGAAAGATGACTTATGAGGGAATTCAAATATATGTAAATATTACCTAAACTATTGATTCAATTAAAGTACAGCTTTAGGTTAATATATATCTCCCTCACACGCCTTCAATGGATTAATCTTTCTAACATGTTATTATTCAAGATATTTTTACAATATGTCAATGGCGCAGGTGATCTTTTCTACAAGGTATCCCCTCTCTCTCAAGGTATATCCCATTCGAATAGAATCGGCATATCTCTATCCCGACCGCATTCGAAATGCATTAATGTCCTAACCCCAATCACACCTTCGTGTTCTAATATCTCTATTTACCGAATCGACGTAAGTCCACTTCACCCGCATCCCTACTTCATCTCGACCTCGGATCTCCAAGTGTAATTATGCCAATGTTGGCCAGACATCAACATACGATTAAATCATAGGCATAGAATAGTTACAACATATTGAGAAATAACTGAATAATATAAAGTTTCAAACTTTAATCCATGAACATATGACAAGGTTCAATATAACCCTAGAAATAGATCTAGAACATCACGAATGAAAAGAAGAAAATGTTTAGCAGTAAAAACATCATTCTCCTATCCGAAAATATCCAAACAATGAAAGGGGCCAAACCCGGCACTTCCTCGAAGTCCGAGCCACCGCTCCTCGAATTCCATGCCTCGCTCGCACGCCTCCTTCTCCCTTTTTCGAATCATTCTGCATTTTAAATGATAGGTGCAGATTCGGAAAATGACGTCGCGAGACGCGGGAGACGCCGCGACGCGGCGCCAGCCACGGGAGAGACGAGCGACGCCGGGGCTTGCTGACTTTTTGCAATTGTCGACCCCACGCCGTGATGGGGACGTCATGAGCGGGGACACGCCGCGCACGCGCGGAGGACATCGCGACGCGGATGTGTACTTCATCGCTTCTTGTTCTATTCGCTCTTCCAAAATCGCCTCCCGCTGGCCGCTTTTCACCCCCAATGCTCCCAGATTCACAAATGTAGACATCAAATCGTAAGATTCTAGTCACAAAAAACTATAAAAATGATTTCTTAAAATAAACAAAGAAAATGGAAAGATCGACGCTGAGTATAATATGAGTGTTTTAGGCACTCATCACACTCTGAAACTTGGGCTTCTCGCTTGTCCTCAAGCAAGAATCGACTTAAACAGACACACACACACACAACCTAATGCACCAACACTAAGACGTTATTGGCATTACGCCGAGAAAATGTGGGATCAAATCGGATCGACTCACACTCCCACTCGTGTCATCAAGTTCACAAATGCATTCATGTCGACTTTCAAAACTCGCTGAAATAGTAGAAGTGACTAGTGCATCAAATCCCATGGTACTAATACCAAATTTCTTCCTAAAACCCCTATGTGCTTATAATGAATGACCTCCGAAGATATGCTCAGTTCGACACCCCCAAACTTAAGCTCAACTCACCCATTTGAAGAAGCTAACCAGAAAAGGATAGAATCAGACCTAATTTATTCACTACCCACTATCAGAAACTTCCTACGCACTAAAAATAAATGTAAGAAAACCTAGTGCTAAGAAGTTTTAGCCGAAAGTGTTCCTTCAGAATGGGATCCACATCGTGACTCCCCCACCGGGCCGTTAAGGGCACCAGTAATAAATTCCCTTCAACTTCTCACCCGAACACTCAACCAAACCTCGAGGGCCCTATAAGTGGAATGATCCACCTTCGGTCCCATGTAGCTGCTGAAGTCAATGACTCCTACACGCTCAGGCATTAGGCCGACAGCCCTTCGCACCGGTGCCCTGGATTCGATTGGATGATCTCTGCTATTCTGGCGCATACCTATTTTGCCATTTGTCTTTTCTTTTCACTTTTTCTATCAAGCTTTTGCATTTTCTCTTTGGTCAGCTCGATGGCAATCCTCTTTTACTGAAAGTGTCCCATCACTTAAATGGTTCGAGCTCCCAAGGTTGGGTCGAACTACAAGAAGCTGGTCTCTCAGTTTCATGCATGCCTCAAGGTCATTAGCGTGTGAGTGTGATAAAGTTCCCGAGAACCGGTGTTTGACTACTCGTGGATTGGTTCACTAACCCTTTCCATCTATTCAACCTAATTATCGAGCATCAAAACATTGTAGGCGCATTCAACATTCATGTTAATCGTGAATTCACCCAAAGTGATCCTCAATTCTTTAACACTGCACACAAACACGCAATTATTACATACATAAGATTTACCTAACAATAATAAACTAAGAAACGACCACACATGACTCGTGACAAGCCGGGACTAAACATGAACTACAAATAGAAACACAACTATACTGAACAAAATAAAAGCACTATAAAAACACTAAAAACAAAACATAACTTAAACAAAATAAAGCACGATCACCACACCCCCCCCAAATAAAATAGCCGGTGTCCCCACGGGCAAGAAATAAATAGTAGAGGCGGTGGGACTCGGTGATCACCGCGGCGGTGGTGGGAGGCCGATGAAAAGCAAGGAGCCGGGCGATTCGGGCCGCATGACCCCGCCGAAGAATGACCCGCTCGATTGCCGATGCGCATATCACACGCGAGGGCCTCCAAATCCCGTGAGACGACGCGGCGGTTCGAGTCCTTCATCCTGCGTAACGCTACAAGCTGGCCAAATAGGAGAGCACCGGTCCTCAAGGTCCGGGAAGGATCAGGGAGCCGGTCGCCCGAGGCCGGCCGGGTGGTGGGCGGAGGTGGTGGCTGGGACGAGGACTGGCCAATGTCTCCCTGGGGATCGCCCAGGGATCCATAACGAGCCCGATACTCATAAAGCTCGTCCTCGTCCGAGGGCTCATGACCCGAATCGTAGGTCCCGCTTGACAGATATGGCTTTGATTGGGTGAAGCCAAGTATCAGTGTCGTCCAAGGGCACCCCGACTTGTTTGCACAAGCCAAAGATCAGGAAGGGGTGTCCCAGGTTCATCTTTGCATCCCGGTTATGGAGGATGGCATCCTCGATAACCTGCCCAACATCGAAGGGTATACTCCCTCAAGATGGTATGTTGAGCACGGCTCCTCGCTGGCAACACTACAATATCAACGCCGCCGCCTAATGAGACGCCGACGCATGATGAAGTGGTGCCAGACCTTGGGGAATGAAGGCCAAATGCTTACCTTTGAAATCGACCGCATTTAATCTCGCACTATTGATTCTCCACTCACCCTCGACCTTCATTGGTCATCACGCCGATAACTTCGTGGTATCGGGGAAGCTCGCGAGCCGAACATCGAATCCGGCTCCGAAGGGACATGCCTCAGACTGCATTAGTCTGGCTGATCGACCGCACCGAAGCCTCCACCAATACGCCCGCACCCCTCGACTCTCTTCAAACACGGGAGGCGAGATCGGGCGAATCGCGCACCACACTATCGCCGGCCGATTTAGGTCGCCAAGCACGCAGCCTTTAGCCGCGATAGTCTTGCGGGCGAAATCATCTGGTGAAACCCTTCCCACGAACGAAGCAGCCAGTTTAAGGCTAAACCGGACGGCGACACACCGTGATGGCATAAACCGCTAGGCATCGAATGTGGGAGTCGGGTCCTCATCGGGTCCGATCGTTTGGCGCAATTTCTTGCCTCGCTGTACATCGAAAAGTGGTAGACAACCAACTAAAGATCACTAATGTGACTCTAGACAAAAACACGAACACCTAATGTGTGCTTTATAAAAAAATCGAACTAAATACTACCTATCTGACTCCTCAAAACTTCTGCAATGGGACTCCGTAGACCCTAAGGTAACCTAGTCGACCTCGAACTCGGATTACTTTACATAAAGACCCTAGGACCACTAGGTGTAGAGTACACGCACTACTTACTCCAAGCTAGAGTCTAGCACACGCTGGGTGGAAATGCCACTATAACCCAAAACAGGCTGAAGAGGGTGACTCAAAGAGGTACACTAGTGGTCGATGAGCAGTGGAAGGGTCTCCGACTGTATAAAGGGAGCTCCCAAGAAGGTAGCACTGGAGAGGCTAAGGGTGCTAGGGTTTCAAGTGAGAGGTGTGTAGTGAAGGGCCAAAAATGAACAATTGCCTTAAACCAGATGGCACGTCGGCGACGCACGTACTCGGCCGCGACGTGACGTAGAGCTTCTCACTAAGCGACGCTGGCGATGTTGGAGGCAACGCCGCGACGGATACAAAGAGAGTGGATTTAATCCACGCCGCTGACAAGAATCCCACGCCGCGACGCGATGCAGACATAAATGACGCCGCGACGTGAAATCCCACGTCGCGACGTGACAGAGAGCATAGAAAATGACGTCGCGACGTGTAATCCCACTGGCACGCGACGTATATTACAAAAATGATCACCGTGAAATCCCACGTCACGACGTGACAGAGAGCACAGAAAATGACGTCGTAGCGACGCGGAAATCCTGCATGTACGCGTCGCTGACGCGGGATGCGAGCGAGATAGAATAAAAACGTCACGCCGCGACGTGGAAACCCACGCGACGCGTGACGTGAGATGATACACCACGCCGCGACGTGAGAGGTCCACGCCGCGACGCGACGAGGATCTATGAATCCGCTGGATAAATTTGGGTTAACATTGATGATCTCTTTGATCTTCCACTGTACTTGTGACTTTTTGACTCAGACACACCTCTTGAACCTAATCTTCCCACTAGTCGCATTCTCGCGATTCGAATTTAACAAACAAGTAGAAACATGATGCCTGAGAAAGCTGTAACCCTATATCACAGAAAAATAAACAATAACAGAAAATTGGAACTAAGAAAAAGGAAAGTTTAAGAAACACTTGGGTTGCCTCCCAAGAAGCGCTATGTTTAATGTCGTTAGCTCGACGACCTTGAGTCGCAATGTGCTCGGGAACCCGAACTCCTATGATCGCTACGCATATCTTGTCCGTCGCCAAAGAAATGATTTCCGTTTGTCTCAGAGGAAACTCGCTCCATAATACCTGGGCTTCAATCGTTGGTGGTGACCGTGAAATGTGCATTTCTCAGATAAGCTGCTCGACCATCCAACACTCGAGTCGAGCAACAAGCCGCCACCAATGTACTATCCATGTTTAACTGTCGAGGGCCCAATAGCCCGATGCCCAATTCCACCGAAGATGACACGCTTTACCATAAACGATTCGAATCTGACATACCCAAAGGAGTTTTAAAATGCTCAGACGGTGACGCCCGTAGTGCATCGCCCATCTTACCAATCCTTCCCGAAATTTAACTCCGTTTTCTCGAGAATGCATTTGATTCTCGGGATTTGATACCTCGCTGGTCTCGTCAATCGCGGGTGGTATGCAAGTGATGTACGATGACGTACTTCATACTTTTTGCAAAACCTTATCAATTACCTTATTGCATAAATGCGCCATTATCCGTGATCAAGGCTCGAGGGAGTTCCAAAACGTGAGAATATATTGTCGGGCATACAGAATTGAGCCACAACCTGGCATCATCAGCGCAGGAATCGCTTCTACCCACTCGAGATAGTCTACCGCCAACAAGATGTACAAGTTACCGTATGATGCGTGAAATGGTCCCATGAAATCTATCCCCCCATATAACCGCAACAATTCTACCTCCAAAATGGATGCATGGGTGGTCGTCTTTCTAGAGAGTTCCCCATTCAAGTGACATTTGTCACAAGTGGAAACTAATCATGATGAGCATCTTAAACAAGGAAGGCCAAGAAAACCGCATTACACCTAGTCGCCGCTCTCCGCCACCAAAGTGTCCACCACACTCCAAGTAGTAGAGTGTGACAATGGTTTAGAATGCCTGCATTTCCATCTTCTGGGCACACATCTCCTTACATGAATTCTCCGATCAGCGCAGTTGTTCGTAAAGAATCGCTCCTCCCAATAGTAGTGTCGTGGTTGGTGTGTGCAAAACCTCTTTTTCTCGCCGATAGTTAAATTCGCGGACTACTTTAGCTACCAAATACTCCAACTACATAACTGGGCGAACCACAACTGCCCCTCTTTTCTCATCAACCTAGAGTTTCGCCCGAAATTCGTCATTCAATGGGACATCATCTCCCATTTCTTCCGCCGTGAAAGATGGTCTCGCCACTAGCCTTCTTGTCTTTAATTTCACATCACCCTTGCAACAAGAGGACCCAATCAATTAGTCGTGGTTTTGCATCTTTCGTCATCAAGTACTTAATGGCGCATCGACTGCGCACCACTTAATTTCATACAATCAAATATAATCATCTGGTCAGCAAACACAATGGCCAATACTCTTCTCCTCGTAGTGGCATAATTCAGCTGAGCATCATTCAAGGTTCTACTAGCATAATAGATTACCTGGAAGATTTTCTCTCGCTTTGATTTTAACTCAAGTCTAATCGCTAAGTCGCGAAGGCCACACATGAGTTCAAACGGAAAAGACCATCCTGGGTGCCACAAACAATGAGTCGAACCAACTTGTCCTTCAACACCGAGAATGCATGCAAACACTAGAATCAAATTCAAATGGGATCCCTGACTAGTAGGTTAGGATGTACGGCTGCACCGTGAAAACTTTACGAACCGCCTATAGAATCCAGCGCGGCCTAGGAAAACTTTGAATCCTCCTTTTACTCACAGGGTGGAGGCAACTCTCGATCGCTTCCAATCTTCGCCCTATCTACCTCTTATCCCTCTTGTCGCATCCGATGTCCAAGGATTAATACCCTCTTGTACCATGAATGGCACTTTTCCCAATCGAGTACTAAGTCGGTCTCTTCACATCTTGCCGCATACTCTCAAGTTCTCTAAATGGGGGCTGATTTTAAATTACTTCCTATTACCGAGAAATCGGGCCCATGAAGATTTCAATTGTCTTTTCCACCATGTCGGAGAATATGGCCATCATGGGCATCGCTGAAAGTACCCTAAGGCATTTAATACCTCCAAAGGGCATCCACTAATGCGAACAATGTACCATAAGGACAAGTGAATGTTGTCTTCTCCTGATCTTCAGGAGCTATGGCAATTTGGTTGTAACCTGAATATCCATCCAAAAAGCAATAATATTCATAACCTGCTAGTCGATCGAGCATCTAATCTAAACGGCAGCGAAAGTGATCTTTCGAAAGTGGCCTTGTTCCGCCTTCCGATAATCAATACAAACTCCACCCAGAATCGTCGCGATGGCGCAGATGTCGCTTTCACCTGATGACATTGTTCCTCCCTTCTTCTAAGACTACCGAACCCGGGCTACCCATGCACCGCTTGAAATGGGATAAATCACCCCAAAGTGTTCAGCCATTTTAGTACTTCTTACGGGACGTACCTCCTTCATCATTGATTTAACCTTCTCCCAAGCCTATAATCGAAGGCCCAGTCCCTTCTAGTAAAATACGATGCATGCACATGGGCGACGAACCTCCGAGGTCGCCTAGAGACCATCCCGAGGCAGTCAGACTGAGGGATCTCACACACTCTCAGATACCAAAGATGCTCAAACACAGGTAGATTTTATCAGCGCATCAATATTGGGTGGAGTTTGTCATTAGAGTCGCTTCAATCGATGGGACTCATGCTTTAACTCCTTCACCCGAGATTCAAGTATTTCGCCATTGTGTCCCGAAAGAGTCCATCCAGCTGACATACTCTTCCTCGCCTTCGTCGTGTTCTGCACTCATTCTCCACTAGGCTACCTCCAAAGGACTGAGACCACTTTGGCTAGACACTATGCTCAAACTACTTCTACCATGAAGCAAGTATCACTTTCCATTGGTGTCCTAACGCTGGCCAAACACGTTGAACTTTACTTCCTCTTCTTTGCACTCTCGCTCGCCGTTTTCAGACATCAATCATCGTCTCTAATTGCAAGAGAAATGGTCTTCCCAAGATTATTGGTATTTCTTTATCTTCCTCCATATCCAAAACAATGAAATCATTGAAAGATAAATTTGTCGACCTTTACTTAAGACATTCTATTATCCCTCCTGTTTCAAAGATCCGTCTCAAGTCAAGAGTGATCGTAGTCTACGGGCTTCCTAATCCCAAACGCTTGAAATGGATAGCAGGCATAAGATTAATGCCGCACCCAAATCACATGCTGCTCTTTCAAAAATAAAGATTTCCAATCAGGTAAGGGATAGTTGAACCGCTCGCGCGGCTTCGTGGGGTGCCTTCAAGGATGGCACCGCATTCTCGCTTAAGTTCCATCAAGCTAAATCATTTAATCGCTCTTAAGGGATAAGATGTCTTTCATGAATTTTACATAATCGGGCATCCGCTCTGTGGCATCAAGAAACGGGATATTGATATGGTACCAACACATCCATGAATTTCGCGGAATCGCTTATCCGCACTTATGCTTCTCGAGACACCGTGGGTAAGAACTGCATACGGCTCGCTTTCCGTGAGTTCTCTCATGATCAAGCTTCCCGAGGTCAGTTTCTTTATCTCAGATCATCTGCTCGCCGACGACCTTCTCGCCTCTAAATCGTTTACGACTCCGGGGTTGTACCTGGGATTTCAATTCTTTTCCTTAATTTCTCAAAGATGATCGCTTAACATGCCTATTCCCATCTCTCCTCGTTTACCTCCGACTACTCGTAAAGAACCCGCTTGTCTTTCACAAGAATTTTGCATTCGCTCCATTTCCAGGCTCTCCAAACTTCTCACCGCACGCCACTGGCTCAACCTGGTCGCCTCGTCGCCGCATGTCAGCTCTCGCTTCATTCATAAAGGCAGAGTGGGAAGTTAACATTTGTGCAAGAGCTTGTTCTAAATCCAACTTTTCTCAGGTTGGTTCACTATTTCAGATTCGATGGCATATATTGTTCTTGGCTATTCCGCCACCCATATCCTCAGATCGCTCACTATTCCTGGTTCCTTCGATTACTACGCCACCTCGCCCTGAGCTCGATTCTCGATAATTGTTTTCCCCATACTCTGGCCCTTTTGCCGCTTGATTGATTCCGATTAAACCCCACACGTGACTGGCTCGCTTCTAACGTAGGTTTCCCCACCGACATTCCGTGCCGTCACATGCACCCACCACGTAATTCATAACTCCTAAGGGTCAAGCCTGATCATGGCCATGCTCCCTTGTCGTCTATTTAACTGCTTAGTCACCGCGCTACGATTCACCGATTGTTGAGGACCTCGTTATCTGTGCCACCCACCGTGCTTACTGCTGTAGCCTTCTCTCTCTTGTGCCACCGATTAGTGTCGGGTCGTAAGATCTTCTAAGATTTCATAAGTTTGGTCTGGTTTTCATCAATGCTCCTCCACCAAGCATCAATCATTGTTCTGCCAGATTTCGCAATTCATTATAGAAGGTGGACTCAGATCCATCCGGGTCGCTGGTGGGCACTTCCGCAGCACTGTGAAATCGTCCCACGCCTCCGTGTTCTCCTCCACTGGTCCAAAGGTATTGATCTCTTGCACAATAAGCTGTGCAATTTTCGAAGGTGGGAAGAACTTAGTCGGAATTTGCACCAAATCGCTCCATGTAGTAATGGAATCTCGTGGTCGATCGGTTAGCCAAAGGTTCGTCTCATCTCCAAGTGAAAGTAACAACCGTAGCCTTAGAGCTTCTTCCAAGAACTCCGTTATACTTGATAGTATCAAGAACTTCAAGGAAGTATCAAATGTATGTTCTGGGTTCTCATGGGTAGTCCATGGAACAAGATATTCTCAAGATTCAGACTGTGGATCGACTTCAATTCGAAATTGCTCTTGAATAGGTACGCCCGATAGTTGTCCGAACAACCGCCGGGTGGTAATACGAATCCATCTAATAGCACATGAAAGGATCATCCGCCGTATAAATGGCCTCGTGCTCGATTCCTTCCGTGATTCCCATTTCTACTTCCTCCGTGGTTCAAATCGCTCAATGCCAAGATTTTGTTCTTCGCTGTTTCCATGACTAATGATTTTAACTGCCTCGCTCTCTCGCCTCGCGCAACTGCGTAGTCTTTCCCGCTCCTGATCAAACAGTTATTATTTTGATCTCGATGTCGCATGTACTTACTGAAACCTATACTGCAATAACACACGAACTAACAAAACCAAATTACCAAAGACTTGTGTAAAGACAAGTAACAAAACAAAAGTGAAAGAAAATTTCGCAGAGTAATATCTATTCACAGAATTTCATCAATCTAAACCCGTCCCCAAGAACGGCGCCAAAAACTTGACAGGCGGAAAACGCGGTGTATAAAATATACGCCTATACGCGCAAGTGCACGCTTCGCCCCAAGTAGTGCATGGGCACTGCAGGCGTATATCGATCCACGTGGACAGGTATTGATTATAAAGGTTCTCGCTTGGGATAATATCCAAAGACGACTTTGGTGAGGGAATTCAAATATGTAAAGATTACCTAAACTATTGATTCAATTAAAGTATCAGCTAAGCCTGGTGGTTATATCTCCTCTCACGCTCAATGGATTAATCTTAAATATGTTATTATTCAGTGATATTTACAATATGTCAATGGCGAGGTGATCTTTCTACAAGGTATCCTCTCTCAAGGTAGAGCATCCGCCTATTTCGCGAATAGAATCCTGCATATCCTATCCCGACTCGCATTCCGAAATGCATTAAATGTCCTAACCCCAATCACACCTTCAGTTCTAATATTCTATTTAATCGAATCGACCTAAGTCTACTCTACCCAGATCCCCGAATACCCTCATCTCGAATCCTGATCTCCAAGGTAATTCATGCCAATGTTGGCCGTGACATCAACATACTATCAAATCATAGCATAGAATAGTTACAACATATTGAGAAATAACTCGAATAATATAAAGTTTCAAACTTTAATCCATGAACATATGACAAGGTTAATATAACCCTGTAAATAGATCTGTAACATCATTTAATGAAAAGAAGCAAATGTTTAGTGAGTAAAACATCATTCTCCCATCCGAAAATATCCAAACAATGAAAGGCAATAAATCCCGCACTAAGTCCGAGTTTACCTGCCTCCAATTCGTAGCCTGCTCGCTCTCCTCCCTTTCCCCTCGAATCATTCATACTTTAAAATGATGGCATGCATCTCGAAATGATTATCGCGACGCGGAGACGCCGCGACGCATTTGCAAGGCCATGACGCGGAGACGCCGCGATACGGGGGCTCATTGACTTCGCGAATCCGTCAATTTAACGCCGCGGATGGGACGTTGCGACGTGGGGACGCCGCTGAGCCGTTAGACGCCGCTGACGCGGGGACGTCATGACGTTGGGGACGCCAGCGCGACGCTGGAGGACATCGCGACGCGATGTGTACTTCATCGCCTTTGTTCCCATTTGCTCCAAAAATCGCCTTCCCGCTATCGCTTCTTTCACCAATGCTCCCGTGATTCACAATGTATACCAACCGTGATTCAACAAAACTATAAAATTACTTCTAAAATAAATGTGAAAAAATGGGTAAGACCGACATGAGTATAATATGAGTGTTTTGTGCACTCATCAATTGCTCACGAGCTTGTCTCACGAGCCCGGTTAACAAGCCCGGTTAACGAGCTTGCTCACTGAGCCTATTCACGAGCCTATTTAATGAGCCGATCGAGCCTGGGCCTGAGTGCTCTGCTCCATTTCATTTAACTTACGAGCCTCAAACGATGTTCCTGTCACTAGCTTAACTTTATAAACGAGTTCGACGAGCTTCTAACGAGAAATGAACTACGAAAGCAATTTCTGGTAAGTACTCTACTTCTCTAAGCATAACCCTATATCCTTGGGGTCCCATTGACAACCCACAACCCGCAAAGCCGACTTGGTGTCATAATCCCGATCGCCACGCCATCATGTCCCATTGATCGGGATCCATAATTTAACAAAAAATTGGACAAAGTCTCCTCTATACGGGAAGCTCTATAAAAAATACAACCTGTATAACAATACATCACATGACCCATCTGGGCTCAATATACCACACCGGGTCATTCATAAGTCATAGCAACCACTCAGCCCCATTCAACCATACCCTGAATACTATACATGCAACTATGTAGTGATATGTTTACAAGAGTTCAATTACACTTTATACAAAAATGATATATTAAAACCGATTGCTCTAATATACATATACAAAATATTTATCCAAAGCCACATTCCGCTTCATGTATGTCCTGACGTCAGTCAACCGTCGCACCTGGATCCAGACTGAAGGTCCCACGACTAAGGGAGCAGCTCCCAGAGTGATAATCTCCTACAAGGGTTACTCCCCACCTAAGTGCTCATACAATGATCAAACCAACCCATACACATCCAAGTGAAAATTTCTACATGAATGTTGTATGTCATGCATGGAATGTCTTCATGCCCCTATCCCAAGTCACTCACCAACTCCATTACCCAATGCAAATGCAAATGGGCAACCAATCCCGAGTCAATCCCGACTCCTATCACACAACCCGAAGTCTAAGTGATAACCATGACCGTGTGTCTCTTTCTGGGCAATGAACTTTTCTGGCCACACCGCGGCCTCTTACACTCCATAAAGAACTTTTCGGGATCACACCGCGAGTCTCTTACACCTACAGTTCTAGGCTTTTCACCCGAGGTTAACCCGCTCCCTTCTTTACTCCCGCCCAACACACATTATTTATATTTCTTTTTATGTTTTAAACCGTGGAACATTTATTGGACGTCTTCCAAAGTACGAGCTCACTACCCATTCATCAACCATGATGATGGATGACCACACCTATGGACGCCCAACCGAGGGTCCTCGCTTGACAACCCGCTAACTCGCACTCCCGGATTTCGCTACCCGATTCCACATGGTCATGGTCCTATTTATCGAGATCCATATTTCCATTAGTAAAAATCGCAGTCTCCTTGTTCTGTGGAGCTCTACCCAAGGTACAACATGTATAACAGTATAATTGTAACCCATCCAAGGTCTTAACAGAAGTAGTATTGACCCCACATGGTCCATTTATTCATATCCCCAATAGACATCCATCCCCTTACCGAGACCTATTCATTCTTATTTAAATCAAAAATATGAAAATGAAACAGTTAATTACAGTCCACAAGAGTTCGATCACGGTCCTCTTACCATAATTACATACTTGACTATTTATAAAATAGTCCAAAAGAATTTAATTACAATTCTTTTTTACATAAAATACTTTTTACAAAAGTATTGTCAAGGCTACATGTCGGCCTTCTTCACAATCACGGTCTCGTCAGAGTGTCGTCAGACACCCCGTGACCGAAAGCGGGGTCCTGCTAAATGTGGTGAGCAATGTCAAATAGAAAAATTCTCCTACAATGGCTACTCCCTGCCTAAATGTACATGAAATGGCGTACATAAAACATCAAACCATATTCCATATATATAATGTAATCCTACATGGAATGTTCCGTGTTATGCATGAGATGAGACTCCTCATGCCCACAACCCGAGTCCCGACTGAATCCCTCAAACCTGCAACGCCAAGTGTGAAAAACCGTCAAGGGCGTCCCGCCCCTAACCCTTTTCCAAAACAAAAGCTTTTTGTTTTGTAATTCTAGACACATTGGATACCCTTAATGCCTACTTATTTCTTACCAAGTACTGTGTTATGTATTTAAGTACACGGATTTCGTGTTCTCACCCATAGACGCCACACACCTATACAACATTTTTTACGGGTTTTCACCGACCATTTCATGTCTAAACCATATACCAGGTTTTTCACCTAAGGGGGTGTCTATCCCTACTTGTTTCACCCATTTACACACGTACTTTCATGTCATGCAATCGTTAGTCTCAATTCTGTATCGTCATTCCATTTTTAATGAGTCACTGACTGAACACCAAACACAGTGTCGATTTAACCATGTCCTCACGACATACTTCGAACACCAACACAGTGTCGATTTACCATGGTCGAACACCAAACATAGTGTCGACCCCAACCATGCACTCACACTCGACTCAACGCGATGTGACCTTGCATATGAAATGCAATCATGCTATGACATGCTACATGCAACATTTATAAATTCCGGATAATTATATTTCCTACATATAATTTCCATTCATCACAATTTCCATATTAATACATCACGCAAGCACATATTAACATGATTTGTACACACAACATCATATTATTTATTTATTTTCCCAACAATACACAACACACAAAATGACCCAAACTTCTAATCTATAAATGTGGTACCCTGTCCTCATGCACTACACCCACCATTGTGGATACAAAAACACACCACAAACCCAAGACATCTGTCCTGGATCAAACTAAACCCCAACATACTCTAGGAATGTCCGAAATAGTCCTGTGGGTTTCAGCTCTGACCAAGAAAACAATTCCAAATTGCTTAGACTGCTCAAAATAGCCCCAAATTCAGCCCAAACTGCTCGAAAACAGTCCTGTATTCCTACACTCAAATGCAAACATTGGGATTGAAATTACTACTTCACGGCCTCTAAGAAAACCTCAAGCCATTAAATGACCTTTTGGTTAAAAATAACCAAAGTAGGAAAATTCCTTACCTCGTGGAGTTTGACGAAACTCTAAGATTTTGGCACCCACGCGTAGCTCTCGATGCGTGGACCGACTTTGCCTTTTGCTCCAACAAAAACCTACGATCCGATTTTCGTAGATCTTAGAGAGAAGTGAAATAAGGAAAAAAATTTCTCCCTCCACTTAAAATGCCTTCCCTTTTAACTTTAATTCATTTTATTTATTTATTTATTCCTTTTCTTTTCTTTTATTTTTATTTTTATTTTTTTTTCTTTTCCTTATTTATTTATTTTTTGTTGTTTTATCTTTCCCATTATTTCCTCCACTTGACACTTAGCTCAATGTGAGTCATTCACACAAGTGCACCACTATGTGTTACTCGACACCCGATGCCTCGAAAAAAGTGAAATTCCGACTGTCTCGGAATTCGACAAAATTCGACGGGGTAACTAGATTTCGCGAGACGAATTCAATGGTGAAGTCTGTTTCATTATCCAAGATCTAGAAAATTTCCGGTTTTCAACCGAAATTATCGTTTTATCATTTTTCAGAAAAATTGAATTTTTCTCGAGTTTTACAACACCCATGCACACGCACCCATGTCATGTGATGATCGTGCATCAATGCACTGTAATTGTGCCATTGCACTATATGTCATGTCCTATGTACAATGATTACTACAAGGACATCTTAATACCATATACTACATCGTGTACCATGGACACTTCATGTCTAATGCAAACCCTTGCCATAACCTATGCAAGCATGTCAATATATCAAATATAGCATATATTAACATAGAATCACCTATGCAGTCACTATGCACCCTATGATGCTGGCAACTCATGGTCAGAAGTTCCATACATCAAATCAATCACGGGCAAATCATTTTAGCTTACATAATTCTTCCCAGCAACCAACCAATGTTAATACAATAGACACATGTATTACCATTGGTAAACCATGTTGGTTACTTAGCCAACTAATGGCTTACCTCTATCCCTAGGCTAACCACATGGCACGTCATGCCCTAGGATAGCTCATAACATGCCATGTGTCACAATGCTTCACTAGCAAGCACATTACAAACCAATATGGTAATGTACCCATATTTCAAGTCAAACATGACACCTCTTAACCAAGAGATGTCACAACAATCAACCATAAACAAAGGCCTCCGGGCGTTCTCTTAAACAAGTACAACAGACCTGTGAGATCGACCTAAACATCAGAACTCCGGCTCCACCTACCAAACAAGTCACGAAGACATCGCTTCATCGAATCGATCGACCGATGGTTGTCCGACGCCATCCGATCGATACCATAGCACCCAAGCCTTCACATCAACCAAATAATCGGGATTTGTCTACCAATCTCCTTCGAATGGTCATCCGGATATCCTTCCGAATTCTTTCCACCCTAACAACTGCCCTTGTCAGGAGCCCTAAGCAGTCACTGACATTAGGACACCTTACCTAGTCCCGAGACTAACCATGCCAAAACTAAAACTAACCTTTAAACCCAGTCCCAGACTATTCAAAAACAGTCTTAACACACCTGGACTTCAACCCATGGTTAGGGCTGAACCATACTCGGAAATTCATGACCCTCAATCACTACTTAGGCGAGTAATGACACACCTCATTTCCTAAGGTAAGACATGGCATACCATGCACACAATATAGATTACGTCATGCCAGGTAATGGCCATGTCAACACGTAACTTATCACATCAACACAACCAAGTAACTTGCACACTTGGTACAACATCAACTTTCTGCAAATTTATGAACACTAATTACCCTCCACAGGCACATGGATAGATTCTTGACTCCATGGGCTTTCCACAGAGTCCAAGAACACCTAAAACGGAGTTCGAATGAGAAAGTTATGGTCATTTGAAGTTGGAGGCCAACAATCAGAAAAATGACAATTGTGTCCCACCCGGGAATTTCCTGCTGCACTCCATAGCATGATGCTCCACTTTGAATGACTTTATGAGTCTGAAGGGGTCGGAATTTGGATATACCTATTTCAAGGAGATATGTTCTCTATAAGTCTAGTTTACTTAAAAATTTGAATCACTCAATTCAAATGAGTGATGACCAAGTTATGGCCAAAACAAAGTCATGAGGTCGAAGGGGAAACTGGACAACACCTCCCTTGAACACACACACATGCCCTTAGACGGAAATTAAACCGAGTAGGAGAAAAACCTTACCTTAAATAGAGTGATTTACCAGAACACCACCTTTCTGCCTATGAAAACCCGAACCTGACCTTGGCTAAATCTTTCGACCCCACTCCATGAGTAGCTCTCATCACGTGGACTGACTTTACTTCACAATCCGGTGAAAACTGATGGCTCGAACTCCGTAGATCCTATAGAGAAGATAGAATCTCTCTTTCTACACTTTCTTTCTTCTTTTTCCTCATACTCACTCCCCTCTATGCTAGTTTCCTTCATTTCTTTCCCTTGTTTGTTCTGTCCTTATCCCATTTTCATTTCTTTTCCAATTTCTCCTTTCCCATTTTCTTCTCTTATCAGTTTCTTTCTTTCTCTTCTCTTCCTTTTTCTCTTTTCTCCTCCTTTCTCTTTTGGATCACTCTCATGAAGAGATTAAGTAGGGGAAACTTCCCCCCACCTCCCTTCTTGCCACTTGTCAACACCATGTTTATTATCTTATTTTCCTTTATTTTTCTTTATTTTATATATTACATCATGTAACACATGGCTCAATGTGATCCATGTACTTCAAGTGTACCACATGGCTCTTGCCATGTGTCATTCCATTTGGGTGTCATATGGCATCACATGTTCATGCCACATGTCACCCGATCTTCCTATGTCTCGAAAAACGTGAAATTATGACTATCTCGAAATTCAACGTAATAGTTAGATTTCGCGAGATGATTTCAATGGTGAAGTTCGTTTCATCATCCGAGATCTAGAAAATTTTCGGATTTTTGATTGAAATTGTGACGCCCCATTCTCGGGGGTCCGTTGATAACCCACAACTCGTTGTCACTAGTGGACGTCTGCAACCCGACATCACCACGAAAAATCTGCAGCCTCCTTTTACGGGGAGCTCTATCCAAGGTACAAAACCTGTCCCAACAATCAACAATGACCACACAGGGTCCACATGCAAGTAAAATAATGGCCACTTGGGCCCCTGCATCAATACTCACAAAAAACATATCTCAACTATATACAATAGTTCACGAGTTAATAAATTACTCTTTATTCAACATATATTAAAATGTACAATTTCTAATCAATGTTATACAAAAGTCTCTACCAAAGTCACAATACTCGCTTCTTCTAAACGGCCCTAGTGAGCTACTGTCCTCTCAGACACCCCGCACCGAAATAAATGATCTCAGATTGCGAGCAAAGCCCAAGAGGTAATAATTTCCTACGTGGTTACCTCCCACCTACAGTAATACGCCATGCTAAACAATCACATCCAAGCAATTACATGAACCTACTCGAATGTCTACATGCCCAATCCCATGTCTCGAGTCCTCACCGACTCCCTCACACATGCCTAAGCCAAATGCGAGTAAAATATCTAGTTTTCAAAACAAAAGCTTTTTGTTCTCAAAAACTCACTGCTGAATTTCAATAAATACATTGGACTACCCTCCGAGGCGAATTGTCGATATTCGAATACTATGGATTCCGCTCTCCGAGATGAACTGTCGACAACCCTCCAAGGCAATTCATTTTAGCTTCCATCAAAATTCATTTCACAAACATTTTTCGTTTTTCTTTCAATTTCATGTCATGCACTCACTCCTAATATTCTAGGGTGCCCCAGTGCATATGGAATGCATGATGCCAATCCTAACAAACTCATGCTAATATATAAAACATGTATATACTAACATAATGGTCCATAAATCATGTTATTAAATCTACATCAATAACACCAAATTAGCCTCGCTACTGGCTAATTAACAAATACAAGTGCAATTCATTTTGAATCACCCAACATCATCATAAAAAAATTCACAATCTAAAAATCGTTTACTATTCACATGAATGAAGAAACCTCTGTCAGTACTCATTCACAACCACAACAATGAGGATTTTCTCCACTTTGTTCAAATGTTTT
Source organism: Tetrastigma voinierianum (assembly GCA_016808115.1). Taxonomy (NCBI): domain Eukaryota; kingdom Viridiplantae; phylum Streptophyta; class Magnoliopsida; order Vitales; family Vitaceae; genus Tetrastigma; species Tetrastigma voinierianum. The sequence goes on along the minus strand of JAEQBH010001264.1, from coordinate 75,718 downwards.
CGAGATTTAAAACACGGCTAATTCAAGCCTCATAACATCCTCTAACCATTTACTACTTAATTTTAGCCAAAGAATAACATAAGTAGGAAAAGATCCCTACTCTCTTGAGTTGTCTTAACTCCACCAACCTGTCCACGCTGCGAGCCCTAGCCGCCAGAAGTTCGACTTTACTTCTTGTCTGGCCGAGAACCACCCATCCGAACGGTCATAGAAATTCAGAGAGAATGAGCTCCTTCTCTCTAAAATCACAACCCAGCTAACGCGATTTTGGTCTTCAAAATGGAGAATATGACACTATTTCAACTTTTTGTCTTTTCCATTTAACATTTCAGCCAATTCCCCATCATGTCCCTTCCTTTCACTATTTGACACATGGCTTAATCTAAGCCATTCATTCTCATAATCTCACTAATTATACAACATGTGTCACATGAGTACATGTAGTAGGTGACTTTTATCACATCACATATCTTTCATGAGCCGTTTTACAGCACCCGACACCAGGTGCCTCGAAAAACGTGAAATTCCAACTGTCTCGACCAGCTAAATTCACTGCAGCTAGATTTTTATGGACCATACCAACTTGCGGAAGTCCGCTTTCATTATCCGAGATATAGAAAAATTTCGGATTTTGACCGAAATTACCATTTTACCCTTTTTCAGAAAATTGGAATTTTCTCGGGTCTTATAGAAATTACCGTTTTACCATTTCTTAGAAAATTTGAATTTTTTCGGGTTTTACATTTTTTTTAAAGGTTAACTTTGTTAATTCGCTCCGTTCCACTTGATAAAATGTCATTTCAAATCTTTAAATGAAGTGGAGGAGAAATTTAAAAGGTTAGCGAACAATTTTTTTCAATTGAAAACAAATTGATTTTTATAGTCTTAAAAACTCATTATTGAATACAATATGATTTTTATAGAGTTCTACCTCCTAACTTTGTATTTCCATAATTAATTATCTTAATCCAATACGCCTGTAAAGATAAGTTAATATTTTTTTTATATTGTTTTTAAGATAAAGAAAATTAAAATTTATTTATATTTATATTTAATATTATATATATAATGAAATCTATAGCGTGAAAATAATAAATAATATCATCAATATAAAATATCATAAATAGTAAAATAAATTTTTATATTAAAAATATTTTTATAAATACGATATTCAAATAAAATGTTAATAAAAAATATTAAATAAATAATTATACTTTCAAAAAATATAATTATTAATTGAGTAAATATTCAAAAATAGGAACACATAAAAGGATAATTTAGTACCATCGAGTGGCACTAGCTCTCACAAAATTGACAGACCAAATATAAAAAAGAAAAACGCTACATATGTGAATGAGTCCCTATATTCTATAGTAGATAAGTTAATTCTTTCCTTCCTAAAAACAAATCCTCGTTGTTGTTACCAATTTTTCGGGTCCGACTAGTGGCACTACGCTAATATGAATCAGTAGTGGCGACCCGATCGACTCAGCTCTACCAAGCCCGATGATTAAATCAAGAATGGAGAGGAAGAAGGAGGCTGGAGATAGGCCTGGAATTGCATGTACCTTTTCGCTGGGGATCTTCCCAATTTATGTGGTCTCTATTCCCAAATCTCTCCGCTCTTATTTTAAATAATATATGTTTTTTCTCTCTATTAAGGATTATCCTTTATGAGATAAAATCTATTTTTCTCTATTAAGGATTATCCTTTAAGGGATAATATTTATTTTCCTTATTAAGGATTATTCTTCCAAATAAATGATTTAGGAAATTAGGAAATTCGTGGATAAATATCTACTTTATGCATTTTCCTTAACAAATCTCCCATATATTGTTAGACGCTTACTGGGGGTTTCGACCCCACTGTTCCAAGACTGCACCGTCTGGATGGGTTCCCGGTTTTAATACGCACGCCTTGGGCCGTCTATGAGGCTGGCAAGCAAAGGAGCTCAAGGCGGCGATTAAACAATGTCTCAGCCTAAAAAGTTCCATCGTGATCACACTCAAATCCAACTCCTTTTAAATATTAATTAGAGTTCTAATTCTCCTAAAATGTCACAAGTTAATGCTTTCCTTCCTAAAATCAAATCCTCATGGAAATCCAACTCTTTTTAAATATTAATTAGAGTTCTAATTCTCCTAAAATGTGTACTTATCAAAATTATATATATATATATATATATATATATATATATATATATATATATATATATATATATATATATATTTTATTTATTTATTTATTTACGCCGCCAAGACTTGAATCCTCAATTCTTATATAGATACAAAAAGTGAAAGTATTTGGTTTAGAAAAATAAAAAGGATAAAAAAATGTTAAAGAAAACATTTTCTTCTTTCTTCGTGGAATCACTATAGCATAAAATAATATTTTATTTTATTTTATTTGTATGAATAAAATAATTTAAAAATATATGATAAAGGGAACATTTCATTAGAATTTTAATTAATAATTAAAATAACAATTTCAATTACTATAATATAGCTCTAAAATATATAATATTTTTTTGTATTTCTTAAAGGAAAAATTATGTTATAGTTTATCAATCTGATTATATTTTAAAAAAAAGTTTATGAGGAATAAGGGCAAGTTAATCAGAAACCCAGTAATTTTCAAAATGGCAAAATGGTAATTTCTACCAAATCCCGGGATTTTTCTAGACTTCTGATGACGAAATGGACTTCATCGCTGAAATCGCCCCGCGGAAATCTAGCTACCACGCCGACTCTTGTCGACCTCGAGTAAGTCTAATTTCACGCTGGCGCACCGGTATCAAGGTCGTATGATAAATTGGTAAGAGACATGTGATGTGAAAGTCACCGCCATATGTACCATGTGACACATGTTGCATGATTAGAGAGAGGATAGGAGATGAATGGCTTAGATTGAGCCATGTGTCATAAAGGCCCTTTAAGTCAAATTAAAGGGACAATGATGGAATTAAGTGAAAAGATTAAAATAAAGACAAAAGACAACTTCATCTTCTCCCATTTTTGGTCGAACGCAAAGCAAGGAGAAGCGCTAGAGAGAGAGTGCAACTTCTCTCTAGATTTCAGATACCTGATTGCCTGCTCTCGTCTGTGCCAAGAAGCAAAGTTGATCTACGCCGTTAGCGCCCTCGCAACGCGTGGATTACCGATTATGGAGTCACATAACCCAAGAGGTAGGAGTCTTTTCCTACTTGGTTTATTCTTTGACTAAGAGCCATTTTAATGGATAGGGATTTTTTAAGGCCTGGATGGCCGTGTTTTCGGTCTCAAAATATTTGGATCGAGTGAAGAAAATCCCTAGAGTGGCCGTGAACAGTGCTGAGACCAAGGGTTTTACTGCTCACGTGATTTGTGTGTGATTTTTGTGTTGCTCGGGTGATTCAAAATGAATTGCTTGAATTGTTTATTAGCCCATGTGAGCTAATTTTGATGTTATTAAGCAGGAATTAAATAACATGATTAATATGTGAATTTCATTAATATATGCATGATTTAGTATATTAACATGAATTGTTCGAAATAGCATACGTATCTCCATATGCACCGAGGCACCCTAGAATGGTAGGTGTGAGTGCATGACATGAAAGAAAATAAAAAGGAAAATGGTTGTGAAAGGAATTTCAATGGAAGATTTTTCGGAGAATTGGTTTGGGAGGTTGTCCACACCACGCCTGAGGGGCCTATGAATTGCTTTTAGAGTTATCCAACAAATTCGCCTGAGGGTCAGTCTAATAGATTTTACCGAAACTCTGTGAGTATGTTTGAGAACAAAATCTTTATTTGAAAACAAGATTTTCTCAATATCATTTAAGGCCATGAATGAAGCCAAGTGAGGTTTTCGAGAAGTGGAGAGGTGAGTCACATCCTCATCCATATCATGTAGAAATTCAAGTAGATCATGTATCTGCCAGTGTGTTTACCATGCATTACATGACTAGCAAAGACTTATGACTAGATCGAATCTCTAAGGGGGTCAAGTTCGAGGGATGACCTCAGTGAGAAGGCATTCCAGAATTGAAAAGGTGGCGACACAGCTCCTATTCGTTAGTCCCTGAATAGTGGATGAGGTACACTGCAGATCGTGGATGCCTCTGTGGACTGACCGAGAGGTGTCTTGATGTAGTCCGAGGCTGTAGCTTAAGGTTCCAAAATGCCTAAAGAATCATGAGCACTACCCTACACATGATCCTCGAGTCACGGCCATAGTCTTTACCTTAAGGATTGCGCCACTTATCCGTATGGTGAGCAGCTTATATTTTCAAACCATATGAGTCCAGGGTATTTACAATAACGGACCTCAACATGAGGCATCGCAAATGGATGGAGTATCTGGAGGACTATGACTTCACTTTGCATTACCATACTGGTAAGGCAAATGTAGTGGCTAATGCACTCAGTCGGAAGTCACGGGGAGTACTAGCTAGTGAAGTTTCCTGAGAGTGGCAAATGTCGAGATCAGGGGATGCTTTAGGATTGCAAAGACAGCTGATCAGCCTGTGGAGCAATAGGAGTCGGGTAGCTCGCCATCCCATCGAGCACCTGATCGAGTCCCAAGGGCGGACGCAGATAATGTCCATCGTGACCGTACATGCAGGTACGGTGATATGCCGGCCAACGCACATTGCATGGTAGTCTGCTATGGGACGCGCCTGTGGTTTCCCAACACCGGGACCGTATAGAAGATCCTGAGTTCCACTACCCCAATTATTGCATCTAGTGATTACAAAGAAGTACCGTGATCTTAGTTACCAATAGTATTGGAGTGGAAAGAAGCGACACGTTAGGGATTTTGTCTAATCTGTCTCACATGTCGCGCCAGTAAAAGCCGAAAGCACTGGGGCCAACAGCTACTCCACCATTAAAGGTAGCAAAGTGGAAGTGGAGCATGTCACGGCTGGACTTTGTGACTCATCGCCACTGGACACCGTGAGAAACAGGATGGGGGATTATGGACCTGATCACCGAATGGCACATTTCTAAGAAGACGAATGACCTCGCATTAATTGTGAGGAATTCTCCCTGGGTGTATATTCGTGAGATTGTCCGTACATGGAGTTCCAAATTTCATCAGATTCGACAGGGATCCCGACATCGCGTGACACTTTTGGAAGAGTTCCAGAAGGCTATAGGGACGTAATGGATGATAAGCACCATTTTTTTTATCCACAAACCGATGGTTAGTTGCAGAGAACCATACAAGTTTTAAAGGACATTGGAGCATGCCCCCGATCTTAAGGGTAGTTGGGAGGAGCCCCTACCCTTAGTGGAATTTGCCTATAATAACAACTATCAGGCGAGTATACAGATGGCACCCTATGAGGCTTTATATGGGAGGCCATGTAGATCTCCGATTTGTTGGACGGAGGTGGGAGAGATTTTCATCACTGGTTCGGATTTGATTAGAGACACCTCGAAGAAGGTGGGTTTGATTACGTGCCGGCCTTCTAGCCCAGAGCACGTAAGAGCTGAGGCCTGACAGACGACGCCGACCTTTAGAGTTCGAGGTAAGTGATCACGCCTTCAAGGTGATACCTAAGAGAGGAGTTGGCCCGATTCGATGTTTGGTGGGAAGCTAACGCTTAGTGTATATCAGCCCTCGAGATACCCGAGAGGGTGAGCACAATATTTATCTACCGGGTGCTACCACCAGTTTTATCAGGTCCATGAGGTGTTCCACGTCTCCATGTCTGAAGTATACCCAGATCCAACTCATGTGCTGGATCAAAGATATTACTATTGACACTGATGGGACCTTCAAGGAGGGACTAGTGCGTATCTTGGATAGTCGGGATCAGGTTTTACAACGCAAGACCGTGTGGTTAGTAAAAGTGTTATGACAACACCGAGGAGTGGAGGAGGCAACATGGGAATGCAAGGACACGATGCGGGCCACCTATCCTTTCCTATTTGAGGACAAAGGTGCGTGGTCTAATATTTGGCATTGAATATTCTACTTGCGCATACTTTGTGTTTGTGTGTGCTAGTATGTGTGAATTTCGGGGACGAAATTCTGTCAAGGGGGAAGAATGTAAAACCTGAGAAAAATTCAATTTTTGTGAAAAAAGGTAAAACGGTAATTTATGTTGAAAACCAAAACTTTTTTTAGATCTCGGATGACGAAACGGACTTCACCGTTGAATTCCTCTCGTAAAATCTAGTTACTCTATCAAATTTCATCGAATTTCGCGATAGTCTGAATTTAACGTTTTTCGAGACATCGAGTGTTGGATGACACATGGCATGACATGTGGTGCACTTGTGTGAATGGCACACATTGAGCCAAGTGTCAAGTGGAGGAAATAATGGGAAAGATAAAACAAGAAAAATAAATAAATAAGGAAAAAAAAAACAAGCATAAAAGTAAAAAAGGGGGATGGGCGGACGGGGGAGCTAGAATAGAGAGAGAGGAAAATATTTATTTTTTTTCTTCTCTTCGCTTCTCTCTAAGATCTACGGAAATTGGACCATAGGTTTTCATCGGAGCAAAAGGCAAAGTTGATCTACGCATCGCAAGTTACGCATGGGTACCAAAACCTTAGAGTTTCGTCAAACTCCACGAGGTAGGGAATTTTCCTACTTGTGTTATTTATAACCTAAAGGTCATTTAATAGATTGGGGTTTTCTTAGAGGCCGTGAGAAGTCCTAAATTTCAGTCCCAAATTTTTGGGACTGAGTGTAGGAATTTTTAGGAATTTTAAGGACTGTTTTCAGACAGTCCGGGATAAATTTTCGAGACTGTTTTCGGGTAGTCTTGACAAGATTTTGAGACTGAATATTGGAAATTTTGGGGAATGGTTCCAAGCAGTCCCGGACTGGGTTGAGGTTTGGTTTCGATCCCGGGATTTATGTATTCGGGTTTTGTGGTGTGTTTTGGTACCACAGTAATTCGGTTACAAACCGTGAAGGGACCAAGAGGTGCCCTATTTTATATGGGTCCGAGATTTGGGCCATTTTGTGTGTTATTGTTGGAAAAATAAATAACATGTTGTTGTGTATAAAAATCATGTTTATATATACTTTCTTGACGTATTAACATAGAAATTTTGATAAAAGGAAATTATTAGGAAATATAATTATCCGAAATTTATAAATGTTGCATGTAGGTCTTATTATGCATGTAGCATGACATCGCATGAATTGGCATGATTGCATTTCATATGCACGGTCACATCACGTTGAGTCGGGTGTGGGTGCATGATACTGTTATTCACCATTCTTGGTGAATGAGTGGTCAGCTTGGAAATGGGACAACGTCCAAAAAATAGAGACTCACGGTTGTATAAAATAATAATAATAATAAATTTCGTGTGTTTGGGTGAAGCAAGATGGCGTAGATCCCCCCTAGGGTGAAAGACCCAAATTTTATTCTTGGTCAGAAATATGGATCCAGAGATGAAAGTTTGTGAAAGTGTTGGAAGGCGTTGCAAAGCCTACGGTGAGACGGAAATTCTGCAAATGGCATGGGATTTGATAAATTAAAGTGAACATCGATGATTTTAGGGTGTGCGGTGAAACACCAATGGCCGGTTTTTCACGATTAGGCGTTCGAAGTGTGATGCGATCGGCCGGGACTCGGGTTGTGGGCATGAAGCGATCGTCTAAGTGCATGACGCGGAACATTCCATATAGGATTGCATTATTTATATGGAATATGATTTGATGTTTTATGTATGTCATTACATGTGCCTTTAGGTAGGGAGTAGCCCTTGTAGGAAAATTTTTCTATTGGGCATTGCTCACTCGATCATAGGACCCCCTTTCAGGTACATGGGGTGTCTGATGGTGCTCCTACTTGAGGTCGTGATTATGAAGGGTAGTGTGTGGCCTTGATATTAATTTTATAAAAAGTATTTTGTATAAAAGAATTGTTATTGAATTCTTTTGGGACTATTGTATACATAGTCAGGTATGTAATTATGATAAGAGGGCCATGATCGGACTCTTACGAACTGTAATTACGCTTTTTATTTTCATATTTTAGATTTAAATGTGAATGAATGGAGTGCCGATAGGGATGTATATTGGGAAGTAGACGGATGGACCATGGGGTCAATACTATACATTGAGACCCTGGACCCAGGTTATGATTATATTTATCTACCGGGTTGTATGTTGGGTAGAGCTCCCTAAACAAAGGAGACTCTGCCTTATTTTTTTGAAAATATGGATCCCAATAAATGGGATAAAATAGTGTGGTATCGGATCACCAGAAATCCATAGGAATTCCACGAGTTGACAGGTTGTCAACGGGACCCCCGGATTTTGGGCGCCACACTTCATACTTGAATGATGAAGTGATGGCAAATCCTTTCCATCCATCCTTCTCTATTCATTTATGCAGAGCTACAAAGAATGTAAGGCTAAAAGTTGAGGATCTAGGGTTTGAAATCATATTTTTAGGAAAGGTTTAATACTAAATTAATATTTTAGATTCGATATTGTAGTTTAAATACATTGTAGTTTTTTTAAATAAAATTTTTTTTTGTATTGATTGGAGAACATTTAGTTGAAAATTTTAACGTCTTATTTGAAGATGGGGTTTTTAAGGTAATTATTGTTTGTTGATTCATTTACAGTGCCAGTAAGTAATGTTTTCAAAAGTATTCATAGGTGGCGGCTAGCCAAATCTATAGGATTACATTGTCAGCCCATGACTTTCTTGAGAATATAGTGAGAACCATAGATAAACAGTGTCATCATTGCATCATTTGTTGGGTTGTAACCTGAAACAAACATATATTAACCTGCATACCCTTCCGGACATAGGCAATCATTTCCATATAAAATACCTTTAGACTATCTCATAAATATTTATATGATTTGATTACAACTCTTTGCTTAAAAATATATACATGTCATAAGTGTGCTCAAAATAAAATACAAATATAACCAAAGCCACCACCGGTTTCCTTCATGCTTGTGGTCTCGGATAAGGGTCAGCTACTTGCACAACCTAGAAGGGGGTCCCATGATAGGGTGAGCAAAGCCCAGTAAAACTCACTGAGTTACTCCCCACAAAGTGCGCATACGATACCATGTTCACAGAATAATACACACATTCCAAGTAAAACATGCAAGTCTATACCTGAAATTATACATACTATGAATCAGATGTGACTCATCATGCCCGTGTCCCGAGTCCTCACCAACTCCCTCACACATGCATATGCCAAATGTGAAAACTCGCCATTGGTGTTTCATCCAACGACCCTTTTTCCAAAACAAAATTGTTTTGTTTTATAAAACAAAACCCATTGAATATTACCTCCAATGTCCATTTGATTTAATCAAATCCTGTGTGTTTATGCATTTATGGGCCATGGATTTTTGGGCTCCATCCATAGGACGCCGCGGGCCTTTCCAACACTTTCGCGAACTTTCATCGCTGGATGCATATGTCTAACCAAGAATACCAGGTTTTTCACCTGAGGGGGGTATCTATCCCTTCTTGCTATGCCCAACACACGTATTTTTCATGCTATGCAACCATGAGACTCATTTTGGACGTTATCCCATTACCGAGCTCACCACCCATTCACGAAGAATGATGAATGACTATAACCATGCACACACACCCGACTCAATGCGATGTCTCCGTGCATATGCAATGCAATATGCCAATGCATGTATCTCATGTTATGTACAATAGGCACTACATGGAACAGATTTATAAAAGCGAGTACTTCATGCCAAGTATCATGGATAATTATATCGAAAACATATAATTTACATCAATTTATGCTAATATGTATAACACACATATAACGACATATTTACAACACATTCAACATGTTATTTAATTTCTAATAATAAGAAAAAAAAAAAAAACAATCCACACAAACTAGCCATTCCCGGCCATACTCGGCCTTGGAAATAATATGGACTCATTCCAAAAATTTCATCTTTTGTTTCGTTTTATTTATTTATTTTTATCAACTTTCAAGATTATCATTAACGGCTATAAATTCAGCCATTAACCAGTCCTAAAACTCGGCTCGAAAACTATTTCGAAAAATAATTCTAACAAAATGCATTTCAAGTCCAGATATCGACCTTCAAAACTGATCTATTTGTCAGAAAAATAATGCCAATGTTCAAAATTCAGTCCGTGTTTAGAGTTGACCACACGACCATTTCTGATCTTAAATAAAGAGCAACCGATTATTACAAGAAAACCCCCTACCTCATGGGCTTCAACAAAAATTCGGATTCGGTACCCACCGTAAACCTGGAATTCCATGGACCAACTTAGTTCTCGGACTATCGAGCGCAGACCACCATCGGAACCTTTGGGAAAATCTTCGCTTTCCCTTTCTCCCTTTTCCTTTTTTTCTCCCCCTCGACTTGAATTTTTTTCCCAGCATTTGATTCCCCACCCACTTTGGTTTTCCTCATTTTCTTTCTTTTGCCTTTCTTTTTCTCTTTTCTTTCTTTTTTTCTTTTTTTATTTTTACTTCTCTTTTTCTTTTTCTTTCTTTCTCCCTTTTCTTGTCCATCCATCGAATTGATCAAAGTGGGGTGGGGGATGCCTTATGTCACACTCCCGATTCCCTGTCCCACTAGACAAAGTGATCCGAACCGAGTCTGAAAGAGACCATATACTCGACTCTTACTTTTTTTTTTTTTTTAAAAGTTCGACCCTGTACCCGGGTATGGCCTAAGAGCATATTATAACAGAATCAAAATATTATATACAAATTGGAAAAGAACTACCACCGCAGTGGTGTCATCAAAATCTATACACATATAATCGAAATCCCATCTACTTACATGGTGCCAAAACAACTTTACATTCCAACATATATTCGTGAGCGCAGACTCCATCGTGGATGAACCCCATTAAAAGTCGCTCAAACAGATATGATGTTTTCTGTGATGTCTTCATGTACCTACACGGATTAAACTGCGGCTAAGCTTTACGCTTAGTGGGAAACATATCTTACACAAACACATGCATATACACAATTATATGTGTAACAATAATGATATTTCATAAATTTCTATGCATTCAGTATCATGACTTATACAAGTACTTATGCTTGCAATAAAGTTGTGAGGGAACATTCAGACTCTTGTAGGAGTTAGCGTAACTTATGCTTATAATGTGCCTATGTTCATCTCGTAGACTTCGTAGGAGTTTACAAAACTTATAGTTATACTATGGAGTTTACACTTGTTCGGAGGTACCCGTAGGTATCGCAGAGATCACTTTAACGTATACCGATATTGCAATTTATTCTTATACTAAGTACTTGTAAGTACTACAAAACTTATAATCGGGGTCTTACTGAATCCTATACCGGTATTTCTGAGCACACACGGTATTTCTGATCTTATACGTGTATTACCGAACTTATACATGTATTTCGATCTTATACATGTATATATTACTTTAACTTATACATGCTTACTTTAACTTATACTGGTCTTACTTTAACTTATACCGGTATTTCGGAGCACATACTAGTATTTCGGATCCGAGCACGCAGACATGTAACTTATACTTGTCTTACTCGAACTTATAATCGGTTCTACGTAACTTATTCTGTGCTCCTGATCTTATACTTGTACTACTCGAGCCATTCCTGTATTTCTGGACACCCGAGGTACCCATAGGCATCACAAAACATTTTACTTGTACAAAAGTAGCCGTAGGTACTACAGAACATATTCATTATACAGAGGTACCCGTAGGTACTACTGAACTTATACTTATTTTACAGATACGGAGTGACCCGTAGCAGCCGTAACTTTAATCAGATACGAGTACCCCTAGGTACTACGCGTAACTTAATCGAGCATGCATGTAACTTAACGTATATAAAGAGTACCCTTAGGGTGTTCTACAAAACTTTTAATCGGGGATACGGAGTACCCTAGGTACTACAAAACTTTAATCGACATGTGAGTACTTCAGATTATACTCAGACTACGTAGCCTATCCTTGTCTTACTTCGGATTCTACTTGTACTACAAAGTTTATTCCCGTATTTCGATCTTATCCCGATATTACTTTGTTGGCTATACATGTATTTCGGATTTTATACATGTATTGGCGTAACTTATATTTGTACCTGCGAATGTACTTGTATCTCTGGAAAGTACACATCGTATTTCGTATCTTACATGTATATTACGGAACTTATACTTGTCTTACGTATAGCTAAGGGCTCTATCTTACCTGGACTTATTCTCGTGCGAAGGTACCCGTGAGTACGATAAGCTCCGAATCCAACTGCTAACGTATCACATATGCAAGGTCAACTCGTGACGAGTGCAGATACATATCAGATATGGACATTAGTCCATAGCGCATAATGATCATGTCGCATACATATATACCGGATTCATACAGATTCGTAACATATCCAATAACAAAATGTGACATCTACTTATACTATAATCATATCTGGGAGTTACACTTGTCTCTGAGATAACTGTGAGGTCCCACTGACTTATACTTATATTACGTAACTTAACTTATTTTACCGATACGAGCCGCATCTGCGGTATTACAGATTAATCAGATATAGAGGCTCAGAGGTAAATTACGTAATGTGATACAGAGGTACATTCAGATCTTTATTCTTATTCTTTATTCAGTGTTTTATCATATGGTTGTCTCGACTACCTGCACTGAATCATAAGAAATGGAGTGTGACATAATAAGTACATGAAGGTACAATACGTAACAGCAGAGTGTCGTGAAAACAGCAGGTGAGTGCAAGCACTGATCGACGCAGCTCGCCACTAGCGTCAGAGTGCCGCAAGACCGCCAGGAGCGAACACCAATCGACGTGCTCGCTCTCAACAGAGTTCCGTGAGCACCAGCAGAGTGCCGAGCACCGATCAGACGTGCTCGCCACGCAACAGAGTGCCGTAGCACCAATGTGAGTGCCGGAAAGCACCAATCGATGTGCTCGCCACGCAACAGAGTGTCAGAGCACTTTCACCGTGAGTGCCGCAGCACCAATCAGGGACGTGCTCAAGCCACGCAACAGGAGTGCCGTAGCACCAGCAGGAGTGCCTGAGCACCAATCAAAACGTGGCTACCCACGCACGTAAACGTAGCACCAACAGAGTGCCGGCACCAACAGAGTGCCACCAACAGACGTCCACTCATCTGGCCCTTCTGGCCCTAGGTAGTCAGATTGTCATATGTCTTTCAGAACTTATAACCTTTCTTAATCACATTCATGATCATGACATTTTATCTTTCATATTCATGCTATGTTCATTTTCGCCCATTTTCGTGTTTCATCTCAAATTGTGTTTCCCCATGCCTATTCCATATGGCATTTCGGATACTTGTACAATATGATGCCTATCCACACATCATTCAAGTTTTCTTGTCCCTCTATAAATTTATTTCACTTAGAAATTGGAATCATTCCAAGCTAAAGTTATGGCATTTTCATGCCAAACTAGTCAATTTACCGATTTTACCCGAGGGACAGTTTGGAATTACTCATTTTCCAGTGCCTTAACTCCATATTTGGAACTGGTTCTTTATACTCCTTTAAATCTAAGGTGCTAAGGGTTCTCCTCCAACTGGAATCACCCAAATCGGAGCACCGGAACTCAAGTTACGTTCAAAACAACTCGGACTACTCTATGATCAAAACTGATGCAGGAATTGGCTTGCACATAGCCCCACTTTGAGTGAATTTTAGGGCCACTTAGAGTCCGAATTTGATGATGCCTATTTCTATATGTTTGGTTCTCCTTGAAGTATATTTTAACCAGAAACTTGAATCACTCAAATCGGATCTAAAATGAGCAAGTTATGATTAAAATACGAAAACTGGTCGAAATAGGAAAAACAGAACATGGTGTACCGGTACATGTCTAACATGTACCGGTACATGTTGGCCAAAAATGACCAGAACCTAACATGTACCGGTACATGTTCAAGGTGTACCGGTACATGTCACCGAAAAATGCCCAGAATGTGTGTTTTTCTCCCATTTTTCCATATTTTCCTACCCAATTCAACTTTATACTTCATACACACATAAAAACCATATTTCTACTTTCAATTTGTAATCTCTTTCTATTCAATTCATCTTTCAATTACATATCTTTCTTCAAAATTCTTTCATGAATTCCAAAATCATTCTAATATGGGTCATAACTCATACACAAATCAAACATGATGATTAGTTAGGTTTATTCTAAACCCTAACTCAATTACTCAAATAACCAAGTGAATCCAACCTAAAAAGCGATGATCAGATAATCATCTTCGGGGCCTTTTGAGTTTTACTCAACCCTAATTAATACATCTTGGTTGGGGATGAAATCCTAACAAACCCAGGTTAGGGTACAACTAATAACCATGCAATTGTATGGAAATTCATACAAGAATTCATACCCAAGGTTAGTTCCATACCTTCTTGGCTTGGCTTTCCTCTTCTCTTCTCTTCTTCTTCTTCCTCTTCCTCTTCTCTTCTCTTCCCCCTTCTCGGTTTGTTCTCCTCCCAAATGAGACCAATTTTTGGTCTTAAATCCCATGTTTGTTAAGGCCATGTTTGGCCAAGACAAGAAAACCCATTTTTGCTTTAAATCATTTTGCATTGTCCCCATCTTTCTAGAATTATTCACAATTCCTATTATTTATACTTCGCCTATGGGCCTTATCAAATTATGACTTTTAAGCCCCTTTACAAATTACACTTTTGTCCTTATAACTTGTAAAATTTCCGGGTCTCTCGTTTCCATGTTTCGCATTTAACTCACGAAACATTCAAATTACGCTTCCAAAATACCCTAAATATGTCGAAAACGACTAGGGTATATTTCGGGGTGTTACACCCTAAGTGGCATAAGCCACACCACATGGCTCTCATGCCATGTGACACCCCAAATCCCGGGGGTCTTTTTTTTTTGTCACTATCCAAGTCTGTCGCGATAGAGAAATCTCTATTACGACGAAATTCCTCTATCGCGCACCTATAGTGCTCACCCGCGCCTTCAAATAACTCACTCGCAAGCAGCTGTCTTATCGCGGTGTATGGCCCAACGCTGTCACCACGCTCCCAGGCCCTGTCGTGCCAACTCTATCGCAACCCGACTATGCCATGTGGTGACACGACCTCCATGTCAAGACCCAAACTCAGTCGCGAACTAGAATATCAGGTCGTGACATGGGAACCTCCTCCCATGACCATGCTCTGTCGTGACATGAAATTCCTTGTCGCAACAATGAGACTTCCTACAACAACCAACCCCTGTCGCAACATAAAACCGTATGTCGCAGCATAAAACTCTTCAATCTTGACAATTTTCTGTCACAACAAAGAAAAATCATGTCGCAACTCTGTCGCGACCTAAAATCTCCTGTCTAGGCCAAACTCTATCACAACATAAAAAAAATATTATGTCGCGACAAGAGACCCTTTGGTCATGGCCAAAACTCTGGTGTGACATAAAATGCTCTGTCACGACGTAATTTCTTCCGACATTGACCAACCCTGTTGCAATATGAAAAGCTCTGTCGCAACATAAATCCTTTAGTCTAGGCCACACTCTGTCGTGACATAAAATACCCTATCGTGACACCACCATGAATCATCAGAACATCAATTTTCTCGTCACGCCTCGAAATTTCAGGCCTTTACCAAGCTCCTGTCGTGACCCTAACCTCTTGTCGTGACCATCTCAATTGCGATAAGGAAACCTTTGTTGCGACATCGTCCCGACAGAGAACTAGAACCCCTGTCGCAACAAGGAAAGCCATGTTGTGACAGTTTCTATGGCTTAAAATCTGAGAACCATGTCACGACACAAGAATTCCTGTCGCAACACATAACTAGAAAAGAACTATGTCACAATAAGGAATCCCCCCTATTGCACCCAAACCAGCAAAGAGTCTGCTCTGGCATTTCCTACACTCGCCGCGACCCGTAATCCTGCCGCGACCCAAAACATGCAAGAGTCACCCATTTTCGCATTTCCCGCAGACCTCCCAACTCTCTCACGATTTATTCAATACTATCAGTTTATACATATTTATAATGTGCAAGATAAAATATGGGAAAACTTTCCGACAATATTAAACAAGTCAAATAGTTTTTATTACAAAACCTCATTTACATATAAACCTATTAAATTGTTCTGAATTTTACTTAATTACATTACAAAGCCAAATCCGCCTCTTCACTGGGTAAGATATAAGGGTGAGTCCATCCCCGGTGCACCCCAAGACCTAAAAATATTTTCTCCCACGACAGGTGAGCACTAGTGTAGAATCTTCTACAAGGGCCAATTCCCACCCAAGTGCACATTCAATGGAAAACACACACATTGAAGTGAAATATGCACATTCCTACTGAATGTCTACATGCTATGCCCCATAATCCCTGTAGTTCTCGCGACTCTCACACACATGCCGCATTTCCATGTATGAAAACTATTTTCAAAACAAAACATTTTGTTTTGAAAACCTATTAGACACCCCATGTCAAATCCATTGACAACCCTCCGAAAATAAATCCTTTGACAAGCCTCCAATAAGATTTGTTGATGTCTCATCCCATATAATTTATCGGACAACCCTCCGATAAGATTTACTGACAACCCCTCTCGATAAATTCACTGACAATCCTCTGATAAAGCCGCTTTGTTCAAAATCCATGTTATGCACTCACACCTAATACTATGCGGTGTCCCTATGCATTTGAAATGCGAAATGCCATTTCATGCCATTTCATGTTACAAGCTTGATGAGAGCTACATGCAACATTTATAAATCATGAATAATTATATTTTCTACATATAATTTACATCCATCATGTAATCCATGTTAATACATCAAGTAAGCATATATCCACATGATTTTCACACACTTGCATGTCATTCAACTATCGAGCAACAACACATAAAAATCCTTGATTTAGGACCTCAATTCAACAGGGCATCATACGGCCTCAACACTCCCTGAACCAGTCCCGGTTCAATTCACTTTACCACTTCCAGATTGGGCCAAAAACAGCCCCAACCACCAAAACACACCACAAACCCGAAGACATCAGTCCCGGAATCAAAACCAATCCTCAAACACAGTCCTAGATTGCCCGAAACAATCCCAAACCTTTCAACATTCAATCCCAAAATTTTAGGACTTAGCCGCACGGACACTCACGGCCCCAAAGAACGCCATGCCATTAAATGGCTCTTAGACCAAGAATAACCAAAGTGGGAGAGAAACCCCTACCTCTTGGAGTTTGGCGAAAACCCTAGATTCTTGTACCTATGTGAAGCTCTTGTCGTGTAGATGAACTTTGCCTCTTGCTCCGACGAAAACCGACAACCCGATCTCTATAAATCTTAGAGAGAAGGTAGAGCTTCTCACTCCACTTTCCCTCTTCTACCCTCTTCCCATAGAATAGACCCAAAACCCAAGAAAAATGACTTCCCCTTTTTCCTTTTTGCCTCTTTCTTTCCTTTTCTTTCTTTCTTTCTTCCCCCCTTTCTCTCCAATCGAACACCCTTATCCAAAGACTCGATTTCTCTGTGGGTATGACACATGGCCTCCATGGGTAAATCTCTTAGACTTTCCCTTTTTGTTTTGACTTATCTCTCCACATAACACATGTCTTAATGTGAGCCATGGATCTTTTCCTTTTTACTATTCATGTGCCATGTGTCACATGGACACATGCATTAAGTGGAAATTGCCACACCACATGGCTCTCATGCCATGTGCACCCCTCACAAGCTGCCTTGTGGCAGATACATGGTCATGCTATGTGGCACCTTTCCTTGTGTCACCCGACACCCAATACCTCAAAAAACGCGAAATTCTGACTATCTCGGAATTCGATGAAATTTGACTAGGTAACTAGATTTTACGAGATGATTCCAACGGTAAAGTTCGTTTTGTCATCTGAGATCTAGAAAAATTCCAGGTTTTCAACTTGTACTATTGCGGCAATTACCCTTTTTTAGAAAAAACGAATTTTTTTTCGGGTTTTACAACACCAAGAAGTCATGTCGCAACATCAGAACAAAGGTGCAACAAGAAGTCAAGCTCAATGGAAACAAGCCTCTATCGCGACATATTTTTCTGGGTCGTGACAGAAATGCAGATAATAGAAGACAGTGTTGCAACATAACTTGAACATAGATGTTGTCGCGATTTGTCCTTGGGTCACACCACCCCGCAGAGTCGACCGAACTCAAGGCGGCATGATTATCGATGTTGCGACATAACTGTTTGAGGAATGCACAAAATATTGTCACGACAGAGTTATCATACTAAAAGAAAGAAGATTGTCGCAACAAAAATATGCTATCACAACTAAAGCAAGAAGGAGCACAAGATCTTCAAGTCATGACAGACGACTGCATACCTGCAACAAAGACACAAAACTCTGTCGCGACATAACTTCTAGGTCGTGACAGAGAAGGCAAATCTAGGCCATAATTTTTAGGGATTCACACATAGCCTCAATTTTAAGGCCCAAATATTTAGGACTCTATAAATAGAAACGACTACGGAAAGTGAGGTAGTCAACAAAGATCCTGACTAAACTGCAGTACTGGGAGCCGAGGACCTTTGTATTTTTTTTTTTTTCTTTTCTTTTATTTTCTTATTTTTCTTTTTCTTCATAGATTAGATTTAGCGGGATTTTAACTAAGCATCGGATCCAAATAAAGAAATTGCTTAGCGCTTAGTTGAAATTTAATGTTGAAATTCATTTACGATTACCGTTTGAATTCAATGAACTCCGGACAAAAGTCAACCCACATCTCGCCTGATTACATTTACAGTGGGAATTTTCCTAATCGCATTTCATTGTATATTAACCAGCTGAGAACACAACTTCTGCTGGGAAAGATCTAATGTTAGTTATGGTATTTTCTGCACAATGAGAAGAAAATTTCTTGAGTTGAATTTTGAATTTATTTGAATGGTGTTGTTCTTGAAATTAATTGTTCCCAATTTTAGTAGCTTATACCCATGAAATGACTATTGTCTAGCTCTGATTTCCAGGAGGCCCTCTAAGTGACACAGAGATAGAGATTCTTGAGGGCATAGATCAGTTACTTGGGGGTATGCTAGACTAATATTGAAGAACTAATGAGCTTTGAAAGGTTACTTAGATAAATCCTCAATTTGCTCATGGTTTGAGAATAGGTTGAGTGACATGTCAATTTAATCAATTAGAGATATCTCCTTGGTCTGGAAGAATGATCTTGATCCCGTGTTAGCATGAGATCTAATCAAGGAAAGAGAAAACTCTTTCAGATCTTAAGGATGAGACATCATTCATTTTGTAAAAATCTAGCAACTGCCTTGTCTTAGGAAGCAAGAAATTTGCAATCATAAGAAATGGGTATGAAGCATTGGAAAAGAAAAATACCTAGATCTTATAGAGAAATTCTAATTACAGGTAATTGATTAGAATCATGATTAGGAAAATGAACACAGAACCCTCTACCTGGAAAGTATGGTTATAGGAGGAATCCAAACTATACTACCTTGCCTTCACAAATTCATATTCCAACTCGTGTGAAAATAGAAATGAGATTATTATGCAAGAAATTGATAATTTCACAATAGTGAAATCCTAGTGTCTACTTCCCAAGAATAATCAAGTTCATCTAGTTTTATATTTAGATTTAAATTTTTCCCTTTTATATTAAATGTAGATTCTAGTTATTAAAATTCTTATTAGGTTACTAAATTTTTCTCTAAACTGGACGCTCAAATAGTGTAGAACTTGAGAATGTAGTTGAAGTTTAAATTCTTTTCTGATCTCTACGGGAACGATATACTTGACTTACAGTCCACTTTATTACTTGTACGACTGTGCACTTGCGCTTAAGACCAAATTAAATCTTTAATTGAGTTTAGTGACAAAATTATTCTTCTTATGAGCATACAAGTTATATTTGGTTTCATCAAGTGTCTGGCGCCATTGCTGGGGATTAATTTTTAGTCTTCTCGTAATGGTTTCATAAATCTGAATATGCACAACTTATGGTCTCATCGAGTTTTTGACGTCGTTGTCGGGGATTCTAGTTAGCCATTGGTAATAGTAGTAGAAATTTGTATATATCATTTGGTCTCAACAAGTTTTGGTGTCGTTACTGAGGATTCTAGTTAATCTTTGGTAATAGTGGCCGAAATTTGTATATATCATTTGGTCACAACAATTATCTCATGAGACCTTCAAGGTCTACACAGTGATGATGACTATGGGGACTTCCATGGGTGTCATTCCTTTGAATCGAATGGTACGGTTTTCACACTCATACGTGGGAACCGATTCAATAATTTCTACTGGGCAGCCTCGGTTTTAGAAAAGAAAACGAATTGTTTCAGTTGGTTCTCACTCATCCGAGTTGAGAATCACTCACCGTTTATTTTGTTAGTTTCCTTATTCTTTAAGGAATTTTCTGAAAAAAATTTGAGGATTTTCCTTAACCATTTGAATCGGTTTTCACGCTCATACGTGGGAGCCAAGTCAATAGTTTCTACTAGGCAGCCCCGGTTTTAGAAAACACAAAGGTTTTTTTCAATTGGTTCTCACTCATCCGAGTTGGGAATCACACACCGTTTGTTTTCTTAGTTTCCTTATTATAAGGCATGTCCTATATGCCTGGCTTAGGATTGTGTCGCCGCCAGTAAGGGCCGCGTGAGTTTGCTTTCAAAATTGATCACGACTTACCATATGGATTGGGTTACACTCCTTCTGAGGATGATGCATGACACATGGTGTGGCTGCGCCGAGATAAGGTGAGAGCTCGCTTGTCCGGGGTCCCATTCGATTACCCCCTTAGCCCATACACTTTTTAGTTGGCTGACTATTTTACCAGAGGATAGAAGCATGCACCCCACAATGTAAGGAGCTGGGACTGTTTTGGGGATGGTTGAGATTCGTAGGCATCTGCAGCCTAGGACAGATGTGTTTGAGTTCTAAGACCATCGAGCCACCCGAAGCAATGATAGTTGCACCCCCATCACCGGATCGAGCCAATGTGTTTTCCTTGTCCTTTCCTGAGGAGGTCCCTGACTATGATCGACCTATGGATTTATGGGATGATACTGATGGAGTGACTCTTCTTGATACTTACATGGACGAGATGGACATGATCGGCACTGGCCGTATCCTTGACATAGCCCCATGTGGGCCCTATTCTTCTTTTGACATATTGGGAGTTTCTATGATTGATTCTAATGATGTGACACTCGCGACGCTTACATCGACAGCGATGGACATGACTGCACCGGCCGCATTCTAGATGCTTCCTCTCACCTAGGCGCCGACCGCTTTGATGCTTTGGGATTTCTACGCGTAGTTTAATGGTCACGGACTTTTTGCCATTGATATTACTCATGATACTGTTTCTATTGAGGGAGCGTCTGACTCTATGGACCCACCTTTTTCTTTTGACACTAGGTCCTGGTTTGTCACCCGCTTTGATGATTTTCGATGGTAATAATGATATGAGTAATTTCTAGTATTTACTGTGTCACGATATTTCCTTTGATTTGCACCACCAGCACCCACAAAGACATGTATGCTGGCGTTGATGATGTGGGAGACATAGATGACCCACTGGGTGGTCAGTCAGAGTGTGATTCTGATACAGAGGATAGGAAAGTTACACCCATTTCTGGTGTGAGGAGTAGATTGATTGACCTACTCAGGTCATACTTGGATGTGTTTGCATGGTCGTATGAGGAAATTCCGTGCCTCACCACACTATGGGCTCAGCATCACCTGCCCACCGCCAGTTACGTTAGCCAATTGGGCGAATTGAGGAGACTACACCCCACGGAGTTTGTAAAGTTATGAGAGATCTAAGCAACTCGCTATCGTTTGATGTCAGAGTTGAGTACTCGGCGGTTAGCTACTGTCATTCCCTGCTCAAAAGGATTTGGCAAGGTTAGAGTTTGTGTTGACTTTCGAGATTTGAATAAGGCCAGCCTTAAGGATGATTTTCCCCTCCCACACATCAATATGTTAGTTGATAGCACTACAGGGCACCCTATGTTGTCCTTCATGGATGGGTTTTCCGGGTATAATTAGATTTTGATGGCTCCAGAGGATATGGAGAAGACTTCTTTCATTACTGAGTGGGATACTTACTGCTATCGGGTCATGCCATTTTGGTTGAAGAATGCAGGAGCCACTTATCAGAGAGTTGCTACTACTTTATTCCATGATATGATGCATAGAGATGTTGAGGTATATGTGGATGACATGATGTGAAGTCCCGAGAGTGCGGCAAATCACTCTAGCAGCATTACGTAGATCTTTGAGAGGATCCTACAATTCAGCTAAGATTGAACCCAAGAAGTGCAACTCGGGGTGACTTCAGGAAATTACTAAAGGCCATCGTTAGCGAGTGAGGTATAGAGGTTGATCCAAAAAAGATCCGAGATATACTTGACATGCCTGCTCCAAGGACGGAGAGGGAGATTAGGGCTTTCGAAAGTGCATTGCAAGATACTCGTCATTTCATTGCTAGATTAACAACATATGCGAGCCTATCTTCCGTCTCTAAGGAAGAACTCGCCTACGCTGGAATGATGATTGTCAGCATGCTTTCGAAAAGATTAAGGAGTGCCTCCTTTCTCCTCCAGTTTTAGTGCCCCCCACACCAGGGCACCCTTTACTTATGTATTTGTTAGTTTTAGACATGGCTTTGGGATACATGTTAGCTCAGCTCAATGATTCGGGGAAGGAGAGAGCCATTTATTATTTAATTAAGAGGATGCTGGAGTATGAGTATGGATACATCATGATTGAGAGCCTCTGTTTAGCATTAGTTCAGCTTTTCACCCGAAGACTTAGATCTCCCCAGGACAGAAAGACCTATACCGGTCTCACACTGGATCCGTGAGATATTTGTTCACAGCCCGTCCTAACCGGGTAGGCTCATGAGATGGTTGGTTCTACTAACAAGAGTTTGGATCATTCAATATGTGACACAAAAATCTATAGTGGAAGCATCATGTTGATCATTTGGCTTCTTGCCGTTGTCACTAACCTCACCTCGCCTTTGGTGGACGAAGGGGGCAGGAAACCGTATTGGGACTCTTTACTCGCTTTTTCAGACATTAGTGGCGCCAAGTCTTATAACTGAATCAAAATCTCATGTACAAAGATACAAAATAAAACTACCAATCAGAGGGTAGTTTACAAGGTCATATACATAGCCCCGAGTCCTATTTACATACATATACAAAACTCGTATAATTAAGACTACATAATCGCAGTGCGAAACCTGCTGTGTGATGGACCCTACAAGTGTGTCAGCCCAACAAGATGCGTAAGATCGCAAACGCCCTCCTGTATCACCTACACGGATTAAAACCCGTATGTTTTTACGCTTAGTGGGAAAACATATGACTTATAATGCATAATACGCATCACTCTTACAGAGTAGTAACATATTTACAGTAGCTGATATCATAATTTATCATGAATTCACACAACAAACTTATACACATACTTATACTTATAGCAGACTTATACTTGTTCAGATCTCCTATAGGAGTTATGTAGTTTATATCAGACAAGGCAAATCACTGTAGTACTACAAGAGCTTATACTTATATGGAGTAAAATTGTAGTACTACAAAGATTATACTTGTACAGGGTACCCGTAGGTACATTCAGTTTATACTTGTAATGTAGGTACCAGAGGTACATTCAAAGTAGAACGACGTGACACATTTTCTACTTTATTCGTTATTCAGATCCTTATCATATAACTGTTTGACTACCTAGACATGGAATAAGAAATGAGTAGGACACAAAGCAAGAGGCCAAGCACCGAGCTGTAGAGTGTCATTGCGACTAATCAGAGAGTACCGGCACTAAATGTGCCAACGACTAATCAGAGTACCAAAGTACTAAATGTGTCAAGCATGGTCGAAAGTACCGTCAGACTAATCAGAGAGTAACCGGCATTATACGTGCCCCACGTAACAAAGGTGACGTGTCATTCAATATCTGGTCTTGAGCAGTCCTACAATTATATGTGTTCAGGAACTTACTATCTTATCATAAAGGAATTAAGTTTACCAACATCGAACTCGCCGAGGCGAAGCGAACGGTCTAATTTTTCCTTTACCTTACGAACATGTATTGACCCATTCATACACTTATAGGGCCCTCATTAGTCCAATAGACAAGTTCTTGGAATAACGGAAAAACAAAATAAAACACAGCAATTTCCATGCTGTGAACAATGCTACGCCGCAACGTAGCTATGCTGCGGTGTAGCCCTTCGCCGCGGCGTAGCACTGGCCAAATCCTCCCTCTCAGCCACGCCGCGGCATGGGCATGCCATGCTGTGGCGTGGACCTACGCTACTGCTTGGGGATCCCTATGTCGCGGCGTAGGACCCTGCAATTTGCACTAATTTTTGATTATTTTGTCCATTTTTTTAGAAATCCAACCAAAAACCCTCAATTAATCCAAAAGTATCACCAAAAACAACTCCCAAATGTGTTCTAACTCGACCAAAAACCAAACATAGAGATTAATTAGGGTCTTTCTAAACCCAAACTCAAATACTTGTAAGTTAGGTTAACTTCCTAACACCCAAACATGTATCCATATACTATAAACCAAGAATCCATACAAATCCATACTATCTTATACAAAACGAGGGTTTTAATTAAACTCAATCCTCTAACAAATCTAGGGTTAGGATGAATTCCTAACGAAACCCTAGAAAATGGAACCAACTAATATTTATACAAACCCATAGCCATCCATACAAAATCATAGAAATCCATACATCTCCATACAAATGCCTTGTTTCCATACCTTTCCTCTTCTTCTTCTTCTTCTTCTTCTTCTTCTTCTTCTTCTTTTCCTTTCTCTCTTCCTTTCTCTTCTCTTCTTTCCTTCACGTTTTTTCTCCCCAAATGCCCAAATGAGAGACCCTAAATAGGTCTTATTTGGTCAAATTTCCCTTTTACTACTCTTTGGTCCTCAAGTTCCATTCTATTTGCACCTCAACTTCCCATTATTACACTTTGGCATATAATCTTATTATCTTATGACTTTTATATCCTATTTTGGTAAGTTACAAATTTACCCTTGTATCTTGTACAAATTCTGGTTTTTCGCCTAATTTAAAAGCATTAAAATTCAAATTATACCTACAAAATACCCTAAACACGTTGAAAACGACGAGGGTATATTTCAAAGCTGCATGTACCAAAAGATTCGATGACAATTGATTGACGATGATTTCCTGAAGGAGTAGTTTGTTTGGACTAGTATTGGTGTGATGGCGATTGTATTTTTACGGTGCCGCCAATCAATCGGGGTTTGTATCGTATCCTATCGATATCATCGCTAGGTGATCATATTCTTGATCAACTGCGACATTCTCCGATCATCAATGGTCGACGAATAATATAGCTAAGTATGAGGCTTGTATTACAGGCCTAGAGACTACACTTGATCTTGATAGACAATTGAGATCCACTGGGATTCCAACTCTGGTTATTCAGCCAGACTCCAAGATATTCGAGGACTCTCAGACGAGTCTAACCTACCATGCTTACCTAGACTCTCTAGTTGCCGGATATGATGAGTTGAGATATATACATCTTCCTAGAGCAAAGAATCAGTTTGCTGATGCATTAGCCACCTTGGCTTCTGTAATTGAAATGCTTGTAGGAGTGACTATGCGACCACTGCTGATTGAGACCAGGTCCGCACCCGCATACCTGGGCTGCTTGATCGAGATACTGAGATCAGGATAAGTTGCCATGGTATCATGATATCCAACAATTTCTGTTATATGGCACTTACCCCGAGTTGGCCACGGCCAAGGATAAGAGAGCATTGAGACAGTTGGCCACCAGATTTTTATTCGTGGGGATGCCCTCTATAGGAGGTCCTTAGATGGCTTATTGTTATTATGTCTAGACCGTGCCTCTGCAGATCGAGTAATGAGAGAGGTTCATGTAGGAGTTTGTGGCCCACACATGGGAGGTCATATGCTAACGCGTAAGATCATGAGGACTGGCTACTTTTAGTTGACCATGGAGACATATTGTTGCAAGTTTGTACAGAGATGTCCGGAGTGTCAAATGCGCGGAGACTTGATACACGTGCCGCCTTCTGAGTTGCATGCACTTACATCCCCTTAGCCATTTTCAGTATGAGGTATTGATATTATCGGGAAGATCTCACCCAAGTCTTCCAGTGGGCATGAGTACATTTTAGTTGCCATTGACTATTTCACTAAGTAGGTGGAAGCTACTTCTTATGTTGGATTGACAGCGGCCAGAGTGGCCAAATTCATTAAATCGCACATTATCTACCGATATGGGGTCCCTCATGAGTTGATCTCAAATAGAGGAGAGCATTTCAAAGGCGAGGTGGATACACTAGTCCAAGAGTATGGTATTCATCATCATCAATCATCTGCATATAGGCCACAGACTAATGGGCCAGTTGAGGCCGCGAATAAGAATATCAAGAGGATTTTAAGAAAGATGGATGAGACTTATTGGTTAGAGAGAAGCCCTTTCGCATCAGGCTTATCGTATATCTTTCGTAATTCTACCGGTGATACCCCGCTTTCTTTGGTGTATGATATGGGAGGCAAATATGCTACCTCGTTGAGATTGAAACAGATCTTTGAGAGTAGCACTGAAAGGGTGATATCCAAGGCCGAGTGGGCCTAGTCTCGTTATGATCAGCTTAGCCTTTTGGATAAGAGGAGATTAAGGGCAGCAGATCATGTTCAAGCCTATCAAAGGAAGATGATCCGTTCATTCAGAAAAATGGTCAAGCCCGGGAAGTTTCAAAAAGGCGACCTAGTCTCTTGGGTCCCGGGATTGGATCAATGACCCTAGAGGTAAGTTTGGGACCGACTGGGTGGGCCGATGTTATTCGAGATTTGACCCGAGAGGAGTATCCCGGTCGACACTCAGATGGAAATCGCCCACGGAGCTACCAACATGGATCAACCTACAGTTTTATGCGTGAGATCACATGGTCGAGAATGGTGGCCATCACTTTGAGTAGCCATATTCCTATTGCACACCCATACATTAATATATCCTATCATAAATTTTCGGGAGCTTCAGACGCGGTTTATTACGGGCTATTCTTTCATTCAAAGCCTTGCATGCTTTGACCTAAGAATTCATTTATTATGCGCTTTTTATTTATTAATTGGATATGTGAGCATTATGAGCATTGTGTCATTCTTTGTTTGTTCTTTCTCGCACCATTGCCTGTTTCTTTTCTTCTCTATTTTGCATCTTCACACCATCTGCCTTTGAGTCTAGTTTCTATCATCTCTATTCGTTTCACTTTTATCTCCTTTTATGTGATGATGACGTGCTCTCATCCCAGAGCTACCAGTCAAGTTTGTTACACCCTTCGTTCCTCGTATAGGTTTTGTTCCGGGATTCTTAGGTTGTGGGGACCATTTTGGATTGGAGGTTTGAGGTTCTTTTGGTTGGATTGTGCTAGTATGGCATTCGGCCTGCTTTGGTTGTTCTATGCAAAAAAAATAAATAAATAAAAATAAAAATTGTGTTTGTTTGGTATTCATTAATATACTTAGGATCATCAAAGGTCATTTAGGTTCGAAGATTTATTATTCCTTCGAGTCAGAGAGCATTGTACGATTTTTCCATGGGCCCTAGGTTTACACATTGGGAATGAGGTTTGGGTTGTTTACACACCAGTCCCCCGGATCATTACCCCGCACTCACCACTCTGGTCTTATAAAGGATTGCTTCGAATTTAGCGCCCTCGGGATGAGTTGTTCGCCGCTTGTCGCCATTACTGCCACATTTAATCCCGCTTGTTTCTCCATTTTCTTTATCTATTCATCATTTGTCTTATCCCCTTAAGTCTTCTTTCTACCCTTATTGATCGTCGCCTCGCTCTTAAGCGACGGTCCTTTTCGTGCACTTCACTGTCGTCGACATTTTTCATTCGGATGTTGGTTGAGTCACCCTACTCGCATGATTCTTTGATATTTGACATTGCGTGTACAGGGGTTTGGCAGTATTTATTAGGTATTTGGTCCTTTGTTTCCCATCATGTTATTCACCTTTCACCCCTAGCCTACATTATGGTCCGAGTCGTAAGACCACCCTGAGACCATGAGATCTCGTGTTTGCTTAGAAGCATTTTATACAGGACAAAGGTCTACCGATTGAAAATGATTGACAAAGTCTCTGTTTCGGGAGTATCGAGGATCACATATTGCTTTTCCATTCAGTTTGTTTGCCTCAAGTCCATGATCAGATACAGATGATACAGAGAATTAGGACCATTGATAGCGCCTTAGCTTGATGCTTTGACACGTTCACACTGGGGCATACCCCCATCCTTTCATGTCAAGCTTGGCTCTTACGCATACACCGGTAGCCCATTTTTTCCTAGAGATGTTTTGGCATCAAAGTTTGAGTATGCCCATGCGCCGGGTTTCTTCATACAGCAGAGTGTTTCTAAGGGCTAGCCTGAGGTTAGATTCACACATATTTGTCAACTCAATAGGGGTGCACACTGGCACACACCCCATATGTTGTCTTGTTCGCTTGCTCAAACGATTAGGTCTTCAAAAATTTATTTCAGAGTTTTTTCATCGAGGCATTTGCATATCAGATGTGCACACTAGGGCATACCCTATATCATTTTTGTGGATATTGGATGTTGTGGAATAAAAAGGATGATTTTTCAAGAATGAATGATTGTGATGTTTTCATCTTCGACTGACCATGTGCAAGCATAGGATTCGGTTATGGAATTGATAGCAATTTAGATCGGGGGCATAGTCCCTTCCTTTCACATTTGGTCACATTTGTGAGATTGTCCTATAGGGGCATACCTCCTTCTTTCCATCTTGTTAGTGGTGTTTGTCATTTCTCGCTTATCATTTTATCAGCACTTTCTGATGTCACATTGGGGCATAACCCTTTTTTTTTTTGTCATGATGGAGGTGTTTTATTTCTGGCTTCTTTGAGTCATTTGTTGGCAATCCCTGGATGTCACACTGAGGCATACCCTTTTTGTCATCAAGGTCAGTATCTCAGCGGTTGCATCCTAAGTCTCCCCATTTTGCTCTAATGCCATTTTAAGGCATCCCTATCTCGCCAGCGCCTAGAACCTTAGTTTTGGCATCCCCTATCCCCTTTTAGTTTGGTGGCTCTCCGATACTCGCCCGGATTCTACCTCTTTTCTGGTACTCGCCCGGATTCTACCTTTTCCGATACTCGCTCTAATCCAACTTTTCCAGTACTCACCCGGATTCTACCCTTCTCCAAGATTTACCGGATTCCACCTTCCTGCACTTCCCTAGATTACTCTTCCCAAGACTACCGATTCTACCTTTCGCACTACCCTGATTCCACCTTCCCATCGCCTGGATTTCTACTTTTTCGGCACTCACCCGAATTCTACCTTCTCCGTTAATAGCTTGGATTTCTACCTTTTTCGGTACTCGATCCAACCTTCCCGATACTCACCCAAACCCTTCTCCGGTACTCGCCTGGATTTCTACTTTTCCGACACTCGCCTGGATTCTACCTTTTCCGATACTCGCTCGGATCCAACCTTCCCAGTACTCACTCAGACCCTTCTCCGATACTCGCCCGGATTCCTATTTTTTCTAATCGCCGCATTCTACCTTTCCAAAGGCTTGCCTGCACTCTTCTAGTGTCAGCCTGACCTCTTCTAGTGCTGCCTCGATTATTTCATTATCTTTTTCTGCAGATCATCCGATTCCTCATCTTCTCTAACATCACACCCGGATTTCATTATCTTTTCCCGCATTGTGCTCGGATCACTCATCTTCCCAGGATTTCATTATCTTTTCCGACATCAAGTCCGGATTCCTCATCTTCTCTAGCATCGCGCCCGGATTTCATTATCTTTCTCGATATCATGTTTCTGATCACTCATCTTCCTGTGCATCAGTGTTTGGCTTCTTAAGTCCTTCAGTCGAGGCTTAACTTGTTCCGTTAGCTCAAGAGACTAGTAAGGGGACAAAATTGTTGGTCATTTGGCTTATTCACTAAAGTTCATTTCACTCTTGCATCGCTTGCACTTCGCACTCACAATTCACTTGTTCATTCACCTACGTAAGAGAGGCATATTTGTAGACCCCATTCTTGTCCTCAACATTTTACATTTTATCCTATGGGTGTCACATCACCTATCGCTCTATATGGCAATCAAGTAGGGCCCATTTAACCTTAATCAATTTCTGAGCCTCAAGTGGGCTTGTATGCGGTTGATTCGTGCCACGGTAGGGTGAGCGGAATCAACAATATTTGTATCCTTAGTTCCTCCTACTCCGTATTGCTTAATGCAGTATAGTGGTCTAGAATGAACATGGATGGGTTTTCTTCAGACAAATGATTTGAGTGAAGTCAAAATGGTGAATTAAATTTGATTTTAAGGTGGTGATAAAACAAGGTTGGGGTGGTTGGCAACTGAAATATAAATAAAATAAAATGTAAAATAGAACTCCTTGAATTGTTAGGTTACCGGTTGGATTCCAGGGTAACCGAGGGTTCCCAGATCTTTTCTCGCGTTGGGAGGATGACATATAGTCATCTCCGAACCGGATCTCTACAACTCTTTGGAAAACTAAAACCCTAAATAATTTTCCATGAGAGTAAAGAATTTATTTAACATTTATGGTTCCTTCAGTGAAAACATGTCTCAAAAACCTACCCTTCAATAACTAATAAGAGACAACTAATTAGGCATCAATGAATCTAGTGAAAGTATCCATTGAACCCAAAAAGCTTGCCAAATACACATTAGGAAAGCACGCTTAAGAGATTTAACCCAGTGTTGAAATCCAACCCTAACCTTACCTCTGGCTCATGAGCAATTAATGACATCGTGTATCTAATGCTAAGAATACACCGAACCCCTAAAAGTCAAGCAAGTATTGGCCAAAGAAAGTACATCAAAAAGCTTAAACCTAGGGTTGCAAATTTGGGGAACCAAAATGGAAAATCAAGGTGAAAATGTGGGAACCAAGAGGTTACCTTAAGATCGTTGCTCCCAGCAGGGCCTTCCCTCTTCAAGGGGAGGAAGAGGTTTTAGCCGCCATCCTCCAAGTTCTCATCCTGAGGGTGTTTGCAAACCAAGAAAGGGGAGAGAAATGAGAGAAAACAGAAAAACGGGAGTTTCTGAGCCCTAATTTTATTTACAAAGAAAAATTGGCCTTCAACAAGTGTATCAAAATGCCATGTAGCCTTACAAACCAAGGAACATAATCCAATCCAAACATAAGTGGATAAAACAAGGGTAGAAAGGAGAAAAACCAAAATTGGGCAAAACAAAAGTGCGTGAAATGCAGAGAACAGGGGGGTCGCAGGATGCACGCGTCGGAGCTGCAGTGAAGGCTCGCAGGAGAAGCTTTCCGTAGCTGTTTTTCTTCACATTTTGCTTCTTTCCTTCCGATCTTTGATTTGAAATGCTGAGTTTGACTAGAATTCTTCGTGCTTGATCGACCTAACACCTCGCATAATTAGCTTCTCGCAAAAACCGAAATTTGCCACAAATGCGATCACTAATAAGAGGGACCTTAATGCACGGTTATCTTACATGATTAGTACACAAAAAGCACTCAAACCTATAATAAATAGGGTTCAAAATAAAATTTTTTGAGCACTAATCACACTCCCTTAACCTACATACATTGCTAGTCCCTTAGCAATGTAAGAAAGAAAGAAAGAGCATACAAACGATAACAAAATTACAAGCATAAAAAAGGTCATAGTCAAAAGGTTGTGAATGAGTAATGCCTAACCCTAAGTAAGAATAATCAATGCCGTAACCAATAACTATCATGAGAGAATGAAGGCCATACAAAATTGGAGTATTAAAGATTCTTCTTGGTGAATCAAACTTAAACTTCCACCAAAATCTAAGGGTTTTGTTTGATCAGCTCTCACAATAAACTCGTCAAACCGCACTCTCCCAACCTAGCTACAACCACGACTCCAGCATGCTAAATCCAACCTAAATAGACTGTAACCCACCTCTTATTCCACACCTCTTTATGCTGTAGGTGAAATGTCGAGGAATCGAATTTCACCAAAGTCCATGTAACAGTGGATCTATCGATGACTCCCCAACCACTAAGGCTTAGGGCACCAAGTCATAAGGATCTTCACCACAAACTCTACAGGTGTTTCACCCCGACTC
Source organism: Tetrastigma voinierianum (assembly GCA_016808115.1). NCBI lineage: Eukaryota > Viridiplantae > Streptophyta > Magnoliopsida > Vitales > Vitaceae > Tetrastigma > Tetrastigma voinierianum. The sequence continues at coordinate 43,526 of JAEQBH010001264.1, read as the reverse complement.
AATGATTTCGAGGATCCACCTACAATCTATAAACTCCACCCATCCACCCATGTGAAAACACTAAGTCTCAGGACTCCAACCTGAAGGCTTAGGGCACCGGCTTCAAGAGCCACATATACCCTCTGACCGCGGTTCTGGGGTTTCAAGGCAAAGTGTTGCACTTTATTCTTTCTTTCTTTTTCTTTTCTTTTTCTTTTCTTTTCTTTTCTCGTTTTTCTTCTTTTCTTTTTCCACAGGGTCCATAACCTATTAAAGGTGGTCGAAACTAGGTAGGTATGCAAAGTAAAGGAGGCTGTGCGCCAGCCTATCATTGAAACCTAATGTGCATTGTGTGTGGTTAGCTAAAGGTGGGAAGAAAAGGTTGAAAGCGGCAAGAATTTAACTAATCATCCACTCAATTATGCATTGAACCAATCTAACATCAATATAATTGGACAAAGTCAATTTTTCAAACCACAGTTGGGTAAAACACACAAAAATTTTGGTTGTAAACGGGTCCAAATTTGAAAAAGTAAGTCGTAAAGTATAACAACTTTATAGAAGGGGACCCAAAGCCACCTAACATCACAAATGGGCTTGCTCAAAAATGACACAAAAGAATAATACAAAAGCCACTTCCTCGTTAACTCTCCCAATCCAAACATCTCGGTGTCCAAAATGGGGCTCGGATTGGAAAATTAGAGAAGGAAGTGTTACCTCCTTGATGAGATGTGATCATTGCTGGATAGGTGACTTCGCACGCTTTCCATCGACACGTTATTCACTCCGTTTGGGCTTCAAATGAACAAGTTAGGAAGAAAGAGAGAAAAATGTGACCAGTTGACCATTTTAAAATTACACCTTCATAAAAGTGTCAAAAATGTTCTTCTAGTCATATTTGGATTCTAGACTATCTAAGCTTTCCAATGCACTACAAGAACTACTTAAAAACGGAGTTCTGAGGAAAAGTTATGAGCTTAAACAAATTGAGGTCAAATCGGTGGCATAAAGGAAATTTTTCATGAATGCACTTGCTAGGTTAAAGAAATTTCGCTAGCCTAGCGAAAATTTGACATAGCGAAAATTTCGCTATGTTTGCGAAATTTTCGCTATGTCTCATAGCGAAAATTTTTGATTTTTTTTTAATCAAATAAAATAATTAATAAATAAAAATAATAATAAAATAATAAAATAAAAATAAAAACATTTTTTTTTTTTAGAGACAAATTTTTTTTTAATATATAATAAAAAAAGTTAAAAATAAAAATTTTTTTGTAATTTTTTTATATGTAAAGAAAATAAACGTTTTTTTTTTTTTTTTTTAGTAAAAATATATATATATATATATATATATATATATATATATATATATATATATATATATATATATATATAATATAAAATAAAATAAAATAAAATAAATGAAATACTGTGGCATGTTTTGTCTCAGAGCGAAGCCATCACCGTTGATTTCGTTAGACTGCATTTCAAGTGGCCAGCGAAATGCAATCGTTCCTATCTAATTTCATTGCTCCACTAAATCCGCTAGTTAGCTAAATTTCACTAGCTTAGCGAATTCATCTATAGCGAATTTTCCTGATTTCGCTAGAATTGCGAAATTTTCGTGATTTCGCTTAGAATTGGCAATTTCGCTATAGTTGCTAAAACTTCCCGCATTCAATGCTTGTCGATTTTCAACTGTGTTTCAAAATTTGCATTTCTCGTTTCAAAATTTGCACAATAAACTCCGCAAAATTAACACAAGAAAATTAGGAAAAATTGCAAAGCAAAATTAATTCTACAAACATAAATTAACTAAAAATTAGATAAAACCTAAGAAGAAAAAAATTAATCTAAACTTCAAAATAAAATACAATAAAATAAAATAAGACAAGAAAATTAAACAAAAAGCTGGGAGACCAGGTCTCCTTAAACCACTTCCTTAGGCCTTTGGAGGCTACTAGAACTGGCGGAGCTCAGAAATGCCGGGTTCGGGTGCTCCAAATCCGAACCAACACCCGAACCAACCACTGTACATGGCGTGAGTACCGCCATTGCGCCTGGCGTAGTGGCAAAGTTATGTACAGCGCCACTAATCTATTGGAAGTTTTGTATGCAGAGTGATGGGTTGGACTTAGCCTTGGGAGCAGGTGCCAGGTTTTGGTTTGGTCGCAGCACATGTACACCGGCACAGGTGGCCCGGTAATGGCAAAGCAGTGCTTGGTTGGGATTGTGGTGTGTGAAGGCAAGATGTAGACCGAATAAGTAGGGGCGGTAAAATTGTTCTCTTTGTGTTCTTCCACCGCCTCAGTCAACAAATGGGATTGCATCCTCTTCTCCCATGCTGCACAACACCAACAAGCTCGAGGATTCAGAATCTTCTACCAGCCTTCTTGTATCACAGACATGGCTCCACCATGGTGCCATTTAGGCACTCTTCCTTTGGACTCTCTTCCTCTTGCTGAACAAGCTGATTGGTGAGCTTTAAGATGGATTCCTGCAGGATGTCCAATTTTTGATCAATTTCACTTTGGAACCCATCAAATTCTCGTTTCAAGGAGCTCTCAACCCGTTCCCGCTGATTGGTCTGACAATCACTACCCTTTTCTCCTCTAGAAATTGTCCACTTGTTTGCTCAAATTCAGGATGGCTTGTTCAACAAGGGAGGCGGTGGTGGTTGTTGGCGCTGGGAAGTTGAGGTAAAATGTGGAGAAGTGGTGAGGTATATAAGTCGAGGGAACATTATAGACATGCACTCATCCATCATTCTATATTCCCATGATCTATGGCTCGATTTCTCTACAGTTGCTGCCACCGCCATGGAAGGTCTCCCGTAGTCCTCATTGTCATGTATGCTCTAGGTTACTCACTGTGGTACTCATTATACCTGTTTCCATTTGATTCTAGTTCAAGCCCACTAGAACATGGATTCCTGCAGAAAAAATAACAAGCAACCCAAAACAACACCAAAACCAGTCCTGCAGATTTTTTTTTTTTTTTTTTTATATGAAATGAAAAGAAAATGACAGTAAAATATAAAAGCAATTCACCAATACTTGTGATGAGGATCACAAGTGTTTCACAGCTTCTCACTTGCACTAAGGCACCATCCCTAGCAACGGCGCCATTTGATTCATGCCACGCAGGGGCGAAATGAATCAACAATATTTGTATCCTTAGTTCTCTCCCACGTCGTAGTCAAGCTACTCGCAGTATAGTGGCTCAGTATTCAACACAAGGATGGATTTTTCAGACAAATGATTCGAGTGAAGTCAAAATGGTGAATTAAATTTGGATTTTAAGGTGGTGATAAAACAAGGTCGGGTGGTTGGCAAACTGAAATTTAAATAAAATAAAATGTAAAATAGAACTCCTTGAATTGTTAGGTTACTGGGGTTGGATTCCTAGGGTAACTGAGGGTTCCCAGGATTTTTTCCTTGCGTTGGGGAGGATGACATATAGTCATCTCCCGAACCGGATCTTCATTTAACTTTGAAAACTAAACCCTAATAATTTTCCTTTGATAGAAAGTATTTATTTAACATTTATGGTTCCTTCAGTAGTACATGTCTCAAAAAACCCACCCTTCAATAACTAATAAAAGACAACCACTAGGCATCAGTGAATCTAGTGAAAGTATCCATTGAACCCAAAAGCTTGCCAAATACACATTAGAAAGCACGCTTAAGAGAGATTTTAACTTCCGTGTTGAAATCCAACCCTTAACCTACCTCCAGTGGCTCGTAAAGAGCAACTAATGGATATCAGTGTATCTAATGCTAAGAATACACTGAACCCTAAAAGTTTGCCAAGTATTGGCCAAAGAAAGTACATCAAAAAGCTTTAAACCTAGGGTTGCAAATTTGGGAACCAAAAATGGAAAAATCTATTTAGAGTAACAGGGGAACCAAGGGTTACCCCAAGATCGTGCCCGAGTAGCCTTCCTCTTCCAAGGAGGAGAAGAGGTTTTATAGCAGCTCATCCTCAGAGTTCTCATCCTTGGGAGGGTGTTTGGTAACGAAAGGGAGAGAAAATGAGAGAGAAAAGCGAGAAAAGCCTTGGGAGAAGCAGGGCCCAATTTTATTTACGACAGAAAATTAGGTGCACTCCGGCTTTGATTGTATGAAACTGTGTAGCCTTACAAACCAAGTGAAATACAATCCAATCCAACATAAGTGGATAAAACAAGGGTAGAAAGGAGAAAAACCAAAAATTGTAGCCAAAGCAAAAGTGCGTGAAATGCGGGAGAGCAGTTTGCCGGGATGCCGCACGATCTTGGGCAGTAATACGGTGCTGCGGGGAGAGCTTTCATGCATTGGTGTTTTTCTTCACATTTTGCCTTTTCTTTCCTTCGATCTTTGATTTGAAATCTTTGTGTTTGAAGCTAGAATTCTTCGTGCTTGGATCCAACTCAACAATTTCTGGCATAATTAGCTGTAAGCGCCAAAAAATTTGCCACAAAATCGTCGATAAGTAGTAGGGACCTTAATGTGCAAATCGGGTTAATTATGATTAGTACACAAAAAAGCACTTTCAAAACCTATAATAAATAGGGTTCAAAATAGCGCACGGGCACTAATCAGCGGTCCGCCGAGTATCAGTAGTTCACTTCCGGTGTCGCATCATGGCTTTTTTATTTATTGGCGCCGTGCCGTACGGAAGGCAGTGGAGCCCCCGAGGTTTTTAGCTCAATCAGTATATTGGAGTAATGTGGTCGAAACGCGAGAGCTTGTTCGTCGTATCTCCCTTTCCAAACGCTTCGGGAATCACGTGCGCCATTTGTTTTGTTGGATTCCTTATTCGCCGAGGTTTACGTTAAAAATTCATAATTTTTTGTCAACGGATTTGACCCGATCGGTTGGCCAGTTGGAAAGTCTCGAGTATCTACGTATACAACACTATTTTTTGGGTGATTTTTGCGAGCACTCCTCCTTGTTTTGATCATATCTCCCTCATACAAACTTGGAATTGTGCACCATTTTGTTTTTGGTCTCCTTATTCTTCAGGGAAAATTTTGTCAAAATTTCATAATTTTCCTCAACCAGTTGACATCAGATTAATGGAGTTAATTCCGAGCGACTTATTGGGCTGTAATTTTGTATTTGTGGAGCCCAAATCCCTTTATGGATCATGCCCATGCTCCAGATCGGTCTTGGGCGGTATTTTGGGTCCATTTTGGGCTTTGGCTTGATTACATGCAGCCCACCATGAATCATGTGGATACTTGGTGGTGAAGCAAACTGGCACAAGGAGTTAACTTGTTGGGGTGGTGAGGAGTGTGGGGTATGGTTTCAAGAGCTAATGGAGCTCTTTCCATAGTTTTAAGGTGGAAAAACACAGGAACAGGCTCAAAAAGGCTTAAGGAGTGGAATCATTGCTAAAGGAGAGAAAGATCAAAGTGTAAGAGACCTTTGGCACTTTCGGGAGCTTGGACACATTTTTCGATTTTTCATATGCTTAGCTTGTTTTTCTACGTTTTGTGGAAAATTATAGACCTCACTCTATTTCGCTATCTTCTGCCCTATGCTATGATCCTTGAATAAAATATATCTTCTTGTTTGGCCCCAACCACCAGGTTGTTAGTAGAACGAAGAAAGTAGTCCATGGGGCAAAGTTTTGGGAGACGTGAGAGCTCATTGGCCTTCTGTGCATATTTCATTTTGATTATCTCATGAGACCTTCAAGGTCGTCACAGTGATGATGACTATGGGGACTTCCATGGGTGTCATTCCTTTGAATCAAATGGTATGGTTTTCACGCTCATACGTGGGAACTGGTTTAACAGTTTCTGCTGGGCAGCCCCAGTTTTAGAAAACACAATGGATTGTTTCAATTGGTTGTCACTCATCCGAGATGAGAATCACGCACCATTTGTTTTGTTAGTTTCCTTATTCTTTAAGGAATTTTCTAACAAAATTTGAGGATTTTCCTCAACCATTTGAACCAGTTTTCATGCTCATGTGTGGGAGCCGATTCAATAGTTTCTGCACAAACCTTGAGTTTTTAGAAAACACAACGGTTTGTTTTTCGGTTGGTTCTCACTCATTTCGGGTTGAAATCATGCACCGTTTGTTAGTTTCCTTATTATTTAAGGAATTTTCTGACCAATTTGAGGTTTTACTCGGCCCAGGCCAAAGCTTTGTTGAAGCCTAGGGACCAACGGTCATTAGGTTGGTTTTTGGCTCTGCGGTTTAGGTACTGCGTTGTTTGTGTCAATTCTCACGCATTCAAAGTCGGAATTGCACTCCATTTGTTTTGTTGAATTTCCAACTCTGTGAGAAGGTCCTGAAAAATTTTGAGGAGCTTCTCTCTTTGGGGCAGTTTGGAAGCGAATAAGTCGATTCGTTGAACCCAGATTCTCAAAAATAGCGACGGTGTGTATTGAGGGTTATTACGGATAGAGCAGGTTCTGATTATTAACTTAATGGGTGTGTGATTGCAAGGTTGTCTTATCTCGCCGGTTTGGATTTCCTTGGCGTGCATTTGCAAATGATTTCACTTGGAGTTCATTCAGAAATTTGTGGGCGTTTTGTGGTGTGGACTTTCTGGGAATAGTGGCTATATGTGGAGGCTTATATGGTTGATTTCATCTAGGTTCATGGGATTTAGGTAACTGAATTTCAGTTTGGTTCCCGGATCTAAGAATTTGCTGCATTGCATGCAAATTAGTGGTGTGGTCTTCATTTTAATAAAATGGGGTGTCTTGGTTGCAGCCTCGTTTTAGAACACTTTGTTGTGTTTCAGTTGGTTCTCACTCATCCGGGCTCGGAATCATGCACTGTTTGTTTTGTTAGATTCCTTATTGCATGAGGAATTTTCTGAAAAAGTTTCAAAATTTTTATCAATCGTTTGGACTTGTTGAGAACCCGTTCAACCGGTTGTGCAAGACAGCTCATAGGCAGCCCCCTACTTTAGCATGTTTCAAGCTCAAATCTATTATGGCATGCTCCCATTTGCTCCAAGGAACACATGGCAGGCGCCTTTAGGGTCTGGGTTTCGGTGGTTGGTTTTGAACAAGGCCAGTGGTGGGCAATGTGGGTTCTGGAAAGTATCGGTTTGGTTTGTGGGATTTTAAAGATGTGTAGCAAGCAAGTCCACCTCATTTCGACTGCTTCCCTTCTTTTGGTATGGGATCCGATATTTGGTTTTAAATGCATGATGTATGATGTATTATTTTCCCTACATGGTGTTTTCCCTACATGTATGATGTATTCATATGCGTACATGGTGTTTGGACTTTGATATTTGTTGTGCATTTGAGCTTGTTGGCGGTACGACCTCTTATCACGACTGGCTAGGGTTATGAATACGCACCGTATTTTGATTCAGTTGTGTAGTGTTTTTATGTTGGATCTTGAGTAGGTTCGTGTGATTCAGGGTCATCTATGTACAGCCTAGGGTTGTGCGATCTTCCGGCCTTGTGCTCATACGGTGCCCGTATAGTGAGTTTCGGGCTGTAGAGGGGTGTTTACCTCGCATGAGTACCTTCCCAGTAAGGCAAAAGAAACGAGTCCCGGACCGAAATCTAGTTTTGTAGACCGCTTTTCCCATTTGTGAGTCAATGAAGAGTTTGTTAGTACTTCATTTTTCTGCATATTTTAAGAGAAACATATAAAAATAAAGTAAGTGGTGACTCGAGCAAAACCGTTCTCTGCCCGAGGACATATTTTCCCAAAACTTCCGAAAAATCAACCCACATTTTATTTTCATTTAAAAGCGAGTCGCGCATGCCCGTGGATTAGGTAGGGTCCACACCTAGGCCTTGTCGTGCCAACTCTATTGCGACCTGTCTGTGCCATGTTGGCGACACGACCTCCATGTCGAGACCCAAACTTAGTCGTGACCTAGAATATCAGGTCGCAACATGGGAACCTCCTCCCATGACCAAGATCTGTCGCGACAATGAGCCTTCCTACAACGACCAACCCCCATCGCAACATAAAATCGTATGTCGCAACATAGAACTCTTGATGCGATCTTACGTGCGCGACAAAGAACAATCTGTCGCAACTGCGTAAGTGACTGGAATCACCCTGTCTAGGCCAAACTCTATCGTGACATAAAAAAATATTCGATGCAACAAGAGACCGCTGGTCGCCGGCCCGAAACTCTATCGCGACATAAAATGCTACGTCACAACGCCCCGACCTTGACCAACCCTATTGAAACATGAAAAGCTCTATCGTAACATAAATCCTTTGGTATAGGCCACACTCTGTCACGACATAAAATACCCTGTCGCGACACCACTCCATGAAATCCTGTCACGACACTACAATTTTCTGTCGCAACCTAAAATCTCTTGGCCTTAACCAAGCTCTTGTTGCTAACCTCTGCGTCTGTGACAAATACCGGCCGTGACAGAAACTCCATTGCGACATTGTCGACAAAAGAGCCTGAACCTGTCGCCCAACAAGGAAAGCTATGTTAGCGATTTCTATGGGCAAAATCGATAACCATGTCTCGACACGAGGAATTCTGCATCATGACACAGAACTAGAAAGAACTATGTCGCAACCCGGGGAATTCCCCATGTGACGAAACGTGATAGTATGTTATTTCCATTTCTTTGCCTCTATCGAACTAGGAATCCCTTGTTGCGAGCCAACATGCGGTAGCCTTTTTTGGCATTTTCCATTGCCTCAACTCTCCCAATGCATTTTATTCAATACTACTACCTCTATACATATTATATAGGCAGTATAAAATCTGGGAAAACTTTCCAACGCAATATTGAACAAGTCAAAATACATTTTTATTACAAAACTTCTCACTTACATATAAAAAGCTGGATAAACTGTCTAGAATTTTAAGAATTACATAACAAAGCCAAATCTAGCCTTCTTCACTACTAAGATATCATATGAGTTCCATCTCCTGGTATACCTCCAGCACCTGAAAATTTTCTCCAACGATGAGGTGAGCAATGCCCAATAGAGGAATTCTCCTACAAGGGCTACTCCCCACCTAAGTGCACATCCAATGGCAAACACACACATTCAAGTGAAAATATGCACATTCCTACTCGAATGTCTGTCTTGCACTATGTCTTGAGTCATCGATGAGCTCCCTCACACATGCATTTTCATGTATGAAAATCATTTTCAAAACAAAGATTTTTGTTTTTGAAAACTTCGTTGGGCAATCTCCGATATCAAATCCTTTGAGACAGCAACCGCCCGGCAAATCCGTTGGACAAGCCTCAGCCAGATTTGTTGGACAGCCCTCCGATATAATTTGTTGGACAACCCTCCCAGGTAATTTATTGGAAACCGCCGATAAGATTTTGTTGGACAACCCCTTGATCTTTGGATAATCACTCCCATAAAGTAGAAAGAAACTGTTCAAAAGCCGTATTATGCGCTCACACCCGATACTATCACGGTGTCCGCGTGCATATGAAATGCGGAATACTGTTTGTGTTGTGAGTTCATGTTACATGCTTGATGAGAAGCTACATGCAACATTTATAAATCATGGATAATTATATTTTCTACATATAATTTACATCCATCATGTAATCCATGTTAATACATCAAGTAAGCATATATAAACATGATTTTCACACATTTACATGTCATTCAACTACCAAGCAACAACACAAAAAAAATCCTTGATTTAAGACTTAATTCAACAAGGCATCATACGGCCTCAGCACTCCCTAAACCAGTCCCAGTTCAGTTCACTTTACCACTTTCAGATTGGGCCAAAAACAACCCCAACCACCAAAACACACCATAAAGCCTGAAGACATCAGTCCTAGAATCAAAACCAATCCTCAAACACAGTCCGGACTACCCGAAACAATCCCAAACCTTCCAACATTTAGTCCCAAAATTTTGGGACTGAGCTGCACAAACACTCACGGCCCCAAAGAACCCCATGCCATTAAATGGCTATTAGACCAAGAATAACCAAAGTGGGAGAGAAACCCCTACCTCTTGGAGTTTGGCGAAAACCCCAAATTCTCAGACTATGGCTTCCGTCACAGATGAACTTTGTGCCTCGTCCTCGACGAAAAACCCATGGCCCGATCCCCGTAAATCTTAGAGAGAATGTAGAGCTGCTCACTCAATTTTCCCTCTTCTGCTCTCTTCTCGTAGACAAGAGCCAAAAACTAGGAAAAATGACTTCCCTTTTTTCCTTATTGCCCATTCTTTCCTTTTCTTTCTTTTCTTTTCTTTCTTTCCCTTTCTCTCTCCATCGAACACCCCTTATCCAAAGACTTAGATTTCCTTTCTCTAAGGGTATGACACATGGCCTCCATGGGTGGTGACCCTTAGACTTTCCCTTTTTGTTTTGACTTATCTCTCCACATAACCCATGTCTTAATGTGAGCCATGGATATTTTCCTTCTTACTATTCAAGTGTCATTTGTCACATGGACACATTCATTAAGTGGCAATTGCCACACCACATGGCTCTCATACCATGTGCACCCCTCACAAGTTGTCATGTGGCAACTACATGGTCATGCTATGTGGCACAACTCTTTGTGTCACCCGACATCCGATACCTCGAAAAATGTAAAATTTCGACTGTCTCGGAATTCAATGAAATTTGACTGGGTAACTAAATTTCGCGAGACGTTTCCAACGATGAAGTTTGTTTCATCATCCGAGATCTAGAAAAATTTAAGGTTTTCAACCTGTATTATTGCTGCAATTACCATTTTACCCTTTTTTAGAAAAATCGAATTTTTTTCCGGGTTTTACATGCTATGTGGCATCCACATGTGGCACCACTCCATGTGTCACTCGACACCCAATAACTCGAAAAACGCAAAATTCCGACTGTATCGGAATTCGACGATATTTGATTAGGTAACTAGATTTCACGAGACAATTCCAACGGTGAAGTCTGTTTCATCATTCGAGATCTAGAAAAAATTCAGGTTTTCCACTTACACTATTGCATCAAAATACCGTTTTGCTCTTTTTTAAAAAAAATTAAAATTTTCTCGGGTTTTATAATGAGTATGAGTTGATTTTATTGATTGAAATTGAGAAATTTTGGATATTAAGAAATTCTAAGAATTGAAAGTTTTAGAAAAATAAATTTATTACATTTATTTAAAGTTATTTCAAATCGAACTCTTCTCAGGCTATGTCATTCTATCCTATCCTAATCTTAACATGGGCTCAAGTAATTTCTAGGGGTGCAACCAATGTTTTAATTAAATTAAAGTTATCGACTCGGGGGGGATAACTTAGCCATGAAATCAAGCATGAGATTACCTTCCATGTACAAGATTGCCCTACTCTCCATGGTTTTCTCATCATCTCTCTGTACTCCAGAATGAGACTGACATGTTTTCTCCTCCATGAGCTTTCTTCAATTATCCATTTGAGGATTACGATGGAATCCACACACCCCTACCCTTAAAAAACGAAAGCCCTTTCTCCCAAGCAAGTCTTAGTTTCATTGAGAACTCTTTATTTCCTACACTTACACCCATCAATGTTGAGAGCGTACGGGCCAATGCATAGAGATCTAGAGATATACACTGGTTCATGAACGCTCACTGGACCTCTTTGTCGTAGTCATGTACTGTTTGAATTTTCCTCTCCAAAGATGTTCCCTTTCTATTGAAGATCGCTTCATTTCTCCATCTCCAAAACCATAACAGACATATAACAAATTTCTCATTCCATGGTTCTTCTGTCTCTTGCATTCCTTTCTGCATAAGTTTATCCTCCATCACTCCTCAAGGAAGTGGTACTTGTCAGCTGGACATTTTTCCTCCCTAAGCTTACCCCATAATACCACTTGCACGCAAGATCTAAATAAGTGGTTGATGTCTTCGGTTGTCTCTGGAAAAACGGACATTAAGGATCCACCGTATAACCTCTACGATGTCTTAGACATGTATTAACAAGTTACCACTTATAGCCTTGGGTTTGACTTAGCCCAAAACAAACCAAACAAGGAACAAATGAGGTAAGGTGACTTATCTAATTGGATGGTTGAGGCATGCAATAGCACTGTCCTTAAAGTAGATACGCCCTCCTCCGGTTTGTAACCTTAGTGCGTGAGGGAACCTGTTTCACCTCTAGGATTCAAAACAAAATCTTACCTCGTGTGCACCTCTGCAGCAAGATACGGCATAACTCGAAAATGATATTCTCAAGAAATGTGTTGTATAAAAACACTTGAAAATTAGAGGAGGATTGGGAGCACGAGAGTAGTGCTGAAGCACTTGATAGTTAGAAGAAAGCTGGAAGCACCAATCAATGAAAAGAGAGCTTGATAGTGAGATCTCAAAAGCAAGCAGGTTAGAGACATGGGGCACCGACGTGAAGGCCTAACGGATCTCTACAATAAATTGAGAGAAAAGGTAAAATTAATTAACTAAATGGAAAGGTCATGTCTACTTCAACGCTCTCAAGGACTTGCTTATTAATATTTAAACCAACCTATTTAAAACCAATTGATCTGCAGTGAAGGATAATTTGATTAAATATAACCTCGATGATGCTTTTCAACCCGACCGGGTCGGGAGCGCATATTAGGGCTCAAGTGGGTCGGACCTGACCGCTGGCGAGCCATGTGCCCGGATCGCCGAGGGGTCGGCAGGATTGCCGCAATGTCGTCCAGAGAGCCTCTGACGTGGCACTCCTCCTCGCAAAAACAAGCAAAGAAGTGGTCACGGGGCTTCGCCCGTGGCCAGCCTGATGCTCAAGTCGCTTCTTTCCGAGAAAAGATGGACCGCTTGAGGCGAATGTGTTATGCACTTTCACCGGGAGAGGCCTGCATTGTAGTATATGTTTTCCCAATTGGATGGTGATTAGACTCTTTCCATCGACGGAGATTTTCTTACTTTTATCAAGATCGGATTTGATCGATGCAGCACTTTATTGTAATTATCCTTCTTCCTTATTGCGGATCCGCTTGATCCGTAGGATGAGCCGTTGCACGTGGAACATTTTCCATGTTGATGGGATTTAGTTTGATTTGCAGGATAATACGTCATCGGGGATTATTCTATTTCATTTTATGACTCCTAGTTTGATTTATAGATGTGGGCTTTCTCGATCATCCATAATCGCCTTTGGGCAGCAAGGTATTAGGGCCCTCATTCTCGGGTCGGCGTCAGGCCCAGCCCCACAATGGGCGCACTCCTCTTCTCGGTCCGGCGAGCTCGCGATCCCATTTTTCAAACCCTATCATGCCCCCTGTACTTGTGTACAGGTAAAGGGGGTAAGGGCTTATAACAAGCCAGATCAGATGCAATACCTAGCGTGTCCGCTTCTCGGCCGGGTTAGTTAAGGTTTGATCACGCCATACTTTAATGATAATGATGACTCTTTGGCTGCGCTCATCTTTCCAATTTTCCGCTCTTCCGCTTTTCGCACTTTGTCTCAGTCTCACCCTAAACCTCTTCCTTTGGCTCCCAAATTTTCCGGCTGAAGCCCCGAGATAGCTTTTTTTTTTTTATTCCCCTGGACCGTCGCGGCCCTTATCCCTTTAGTCTTTTTTTCACCGATATGAAGAGGCGCTTTAGACTGGGTCACAAGTTTTGTTTTCATTATTCGTTTTCATCACGGGTCCGGTCGCCTTCTCTTGCGTATTGGAGGTGACCTTCGACTGCTGCTAGTTCTGGGCGGATCATGCGCCCGCCGTTCGGCCAAAGGTTGAACTTCGATGTCCGTGCCCCCTTCCCTCGACAAGGGTGCGGAAAGTAGACCTGATTAAATATCCCGGAGGCCGACACCGAAATCTTGCCATTCAACATGCTTTAACTGGGGAATGAAGGTCGGTCCTCATATGGGGCCACCTTGTTAGACGCTATCGACCTCCTTTGGCGCTCGAAAAGCCATCCCATGATGTTTTGACTCCTGCGTAGTTTCCGCTCCTAAGATGGTGTGTTTCTTTGAAGTGGCCTTCGATAATGGTCTCGCTTCCTACATCCTTCGCGAAAGGGGCTTTGCAACACTTCACTGTCTCTGTCTTCTCAAATTTCACTAATGATGTATTTGGTTGGCCTATTGGTTTTCTTTTAGGGATGCTTGGACTTGTGTCCCCAAAAGATAGCTTTGTTCCTTTATTTTTAATGCTAAGGGAACCTCTGTGGGCTTCATTTTTCTCTCGACGCTCACAGACCTCCGTGATTTCCAATCTTCCCCCCTTCCTCCCAATGTGCTTTGAAGGGACGCTACTTTCGTTAGCACACCGTAATTGGAATACAACTTGGACAAGTGATCGACACCGGGCGTTCGGTTGCTGGACCACCCTCGAGAATCTACGTAAGTGTTCGCTTGTTTTTGTATAACCTTATAATGGGTATTTAATTCAGATTGCTTTACATGCCTCTCGACGTCAATCGACCAACGCCTCGAAGATAATCGCCATAGCATTGGCGCAATGAAAGTCCTCTCGCCCTACGTGAGCCAACAAGCCCTCCGGCAGCCCCGCCCTTCGAGCTCGAGGTCAGCCCGCTCTCGCCGCAGGCCTTCGCTCCTTCCACCGAAAGCCTCCCATCGGGCCCTCCGCCAAACCCACCAAGGGAGAGCTTCTCGTTCAGTTGGAGACGCTGTCTCAAGCCCCCGAGGTGAAACTAAGACCCCTGACTCCGCTGAGAGAGGTCAGCCAACTTTCACAAGGTTTCGAATCGGGCGTTCTTCCTCTCCGCGCTTACTCCATGTTCGAAGCCGGGCAGTATTATCGCTTCTCCGTCGAGGCTCCTGGGTGAGTTCTAGCCTGCTCCGGGTCCGTCGCAAGGCAAAGGTCCTTTGGTGGGGCCATTGAGCAAATTGCGAGGTCATGCCCATCACTGTCTGGAATCTGCCAGCGAAGAGTGTTAAGCCACCTTCTCCGAGGGCAGAAGAATTAAGGAGGAAGGATCCGGACTCCGAAATTGGCGGAGATGGCGACTCTTTGCTTCTCAATGCCGAACTCAGAAGGAAGGGGCCGGATTTGTCTCGTCTGATTCTTAGGATTCGATCTCAAGAGGTCGACCTTGTTGCGGATTGATAGGCTTTGGCTCTATCCCTCAGGAGTTGCCTACATAAGTTCCCGGCCTGTATCGTGTCTAATTCCATTTTGAGTTGAGTGTTGATCTTGCGTTGGATATTGATTCTATGTTGGATGTGCAGGTGACTACTCATTTGAAGGGTCTGGCCAAAAAGGCCAAACTAAACGAAGGTCATGCCAAAGCGGCCCGAGTTTACAAGGTGAGGGTGGCTTCCCTCACATCTGAGCGGATTGAGCTGCGGGGGTCGGTCTGACGTATGGCCAGAGATGGTGAAGGTCATCTGATTTGAAGCACACCACGTCGGCACATGCTCGGGCCGGGTGGGAGATCAGGCCGAGAAGCTTGACTTGAGGCTGACCCCGAGAGGCAAGCTTTGGGAGGTTCGGGATGAGTTGCGGGCTACACAAAATGACTTGCTAGAGGCTAGGGACGGGCTGCAGTCTGCCCAATATGAGCTTCAGATGGTTAGGGATGAGCTTCTCACATCCCAAGGCGAGCTGCGGGAGTCTAAGGAAGAACTGCGTGCGGTCAAAGACGACCTGCGCGATAAGACGACGCTACTGGACGGGGCTCGTCGTGAGGCCTCCGAGGCTGCAAACTCGGCGGAACGCCTGACTGAGGAGTGTCGTGGGCTACGTGGGGACCTTCATCAACAAATAACTCTGGTTGCTCAGCGGGATGAAGTTATAGGAAGATTGAGGGATGAGGCCTGTACTCAATGGGCTTCTGGGTGGCTAGTCTTTCAGAGGAAAGCTGCTAATGCTTATCCTAGTTTGGACTTCAACTTTGACATTCCTAGTGACGAGGAAATTTGAGGAATCCTCTCTGTGTGTCACGGAGAACACGACACCCAATTTGAGGCCCACTCCATTCTTCACCTCTGCTCCTCATTACGATGCACAGTTGGTGCATATCGATGTTGATCTTTGTTTTACTTATTTTTTTGCTGGGCCTGGGACCTATGACATATGTAGCCTTTTCCTTAATAAACGATCTTTTCCACTTTTCTTCTATTTTTTGCGATTCACGTTGTTCTTCGCCATGTATTGATTTCTTAGCTACATTGTCTGAGTCGAGTAGCTCCTGGGATGTAGAGTCGAGCAGTTGAGCTTTGGGCCGTTGAGGCTTCGTGGGCTGCTCTGCTGAAATTTGAACTGAATTACATTTGCATGGCTGGTAAATGGTCGAGCTCGTCGGGTAATTTCTTGCAGACTCTGGCGGCGAGGCCTGGAGTGGGACGAAAAACTGGTGATGTGACTCTCGTTGCATGGTGGGACAGTAGTCGAGCTCGTCCAAAGTGAGTTCTTAGCGGGCTCCGGCGAGGCCCTTGTTGGCGATATAACTGAGGTGATCGACTCTTGGCTGCGTGGCTTTATCTTGAGTAGTCAAGCTCGTCAAAGTGAGCTATTGGGCTCCGAGCGCTGAGGCCTTGTTGGCGATATAGCTGGTACGTCGACTCTTGGTGTGTGGCTGTGCGAGTAGTCGAGCTCTCGCTCGTTGAGGCTCTTTAGACTCCGGTAGTGAGGCACTTGTTGGAGATATATCTGGCGAGGCGTCGATTCTTGGGTTGCGGTGGCTGTGCAGAGTAGTCGAGCTCATCATACTAAGTTGTCGGGCTTTGGGCGTTGATGCCTTGTGGGGGTGAAAAGCTGGTGATCGACTCTTAGGGCTGCGTAGCTGAAGCGGAGTAGTCGAGGCTCGTCGAAGTGAAATTTCTTGGGCTCGGTATTGAGGCCTTGTGGCGATATAACTGGCTGAGATCGACTCTTAGGTTGCGTCTTTGTCTGAGTGGTCGGAGGCTCGTCAAAGTGAAATTTCTTCCGGGCTCAGGCGGCGAGGCCTTGTGGTGATATAGCCCTAAGCTGATCGACCCTTAAGTGCGTGGCTGTGTAGAGTAGTCGAGCTCGTGAGTAAGCTCTTTTGGGCTCGAGACGCAAGGCCTTGTTGGAGATATAGCTGAGGCGATCGACTCTTAGGCTACGTGGCTGTGCGAGTGAGTCGAGCTCGTCAAAGTGAGCTCTTGGGCTCCGGCGAGGCCTTGTGTGTCTCAACCTGCAGGCCTGATCCCGACTCTTAGGGGCTGCGTGGCTGTGCGGAGTAGTCGAGCTCATCGGGCTACTCGCCCAAGTAAGGCCTTGTCAGCATAGCTCAGCCGACCGACTCTTAGGGTCGGCGCGACCGCGGCAAGAGTAGTCGAGCTCACAGCGTGAGCTACCGGGCTCCCGGCACCGAGGCCTTGTTGGCGATATAGCCCGAAATGACCGACCTTAGGTCATGCGGCGTGTGCGCAGTAGTCGAGCCTGGCCAAAGTGAGCCTACCAGGCTCCGGGCGCCGAGGCCTTGTCGGGCGGCTATAGCCTGTCGACCGACTTTAGGGTCGCATGGCCTATGCGTGAGTAGCCGAGCCTGGCCAAAGTGAGCCATCGATCCAGCGACGAGGCCTTGTTGGCAATATAGCCGATCGAACTGACTTAGGTCAAAGGTGGCCCGTGCAGAGTACTGAAGCCATTAAACCGAGCCATCAAGGTGCCCATTCGACTCGATTTTCTTGAAAGATGCGAGTGTCTTTAATGCTTATTTATGGAGAATTCTGAACGATTGCACGACTTCCGAAAGCTTTGGCCTTCTTATAAATGGCGCCATTAAGCGTGGGAGTTTATACTTGATACTATGCCCCTTCTCCCTAAGGCGTGAACTGAGATCTATGCGAGATGAAGCGCCGTGCTTGATCGCCTTCGGATCCCCAAGACTCGTCTAGCCTCGTTGACCTCCGCTGTGGGAGTTGTGTTTTCCCTAGCCCCCTTTATGGAGTCATGTTATTCCCCAGCTTCGTGCTAGGAATGTATCCGAGAGGCTGTGATACTCTTTGTGCCGCTCTCATTTTCTATTCTTCTTCTTCCTCTCCTTTCTTCTCTTTCTCCTTCTCCTTCATTCTCTCTTCCTTCCTTTCTTCCTTTTTCTTCTTTCCTTTCGCACAAACTCTTTCCATCCCTTTTCTTCTTCTCCTCTTTTCCACCTTTCTGCCCTTCTTCCACTTATTTTCATCTCTGCTTTTCCTTCCTCTTTTCTTCCCGAGGTTTTTTTTTTTTTTTTTGAAGAGGGAACTGCTTGTACTATGTATTTCCAAGATGTAAGGGATGACACTACTGATTGTAATTGAATGTAATCTGATTGGAATAAAGAGAGACTTTTTCTTTTATGACTATGAACTTTCTCATTCTCAAGGTATGTAATTTTCCAGCATTATAGCGTCTAAGTCGCTTTGGAGACATCTGAACAAATAACCAGAAACGCCAAATCGCCAACTAAAACCGATAATGCTTCATTTAAGATTACAAACCGAGGTGTACCGATAAAAACGTTTAAGGTGTTCGCGATTCCAAGCATGATGTGTAATTTTTTCCTCCTCCGTCTGAGCTCATAATCGCCTCTATTCCATGACGCAAGATATGATGTAGGGCCCTCCCGCTAGCCTAGTTTTCCATGCGCTTGATTCTTCCTCGTCGAAGTGTGAGCTTCTTCCAAGACTAGGTCACCCGGCATTTAGCTCCTGTAAGTTTGACCTCGTTGTAATACCTCGGTCGTTCTCCTCCTCGTAATCCCTAAAAACCCGCTCACGCTTCATCTAGGAGGTCCAAATTTAGACTCGAGAACCTCGGTCATGTTCCACTGCCGCCAACCTCGATCCTTGGGGACTTTAACTGACTCGACAGGCTAATGTCAAAGCACCAAAGGCTGTGGCGACCCGGGTTTCCCGGTTGTCGACTTCCGCGTAGTCCCTCAGAGGGGCTTCATAGCACTTCTGGGGAGGAATTCACCCATTTGCCTTTAAGATCTTCCAATTTGGTCTTCAATGCGCCTTAAGGGTTCCATGGTGACTCATTTCAACCATTAGACCGTTTGAGCAGGTCGAGACGAGTAATAATCTAATTCCGAGCTCGACACAAAACCTTGACTTAGCTGTCAAACTGTTTCCATTGTCCTGACACTGTGGCTCTTGGGATACCAAACCTGCATATGATGGTTCGCTACACAAACATATCTTCTATTCTGTGATTATGGCTAAAGGTCTCATTTCCTTGGCCCACTTGGTGCACCCACGCGACGACGATGTATTTACATCGCCCTACTAAGGGGCAAAGGTCCCATGATGTCCAAACCCTAATCGTTGAAAGGCCACTTGTAATTGATGTCAAGGGCCTCGATGGGAGGTGTGAGATCTTTGCATGCCCCCGCGCAGATCTCAGATCCTCGACTGTGGCCTGGCCAAGGCCTAAGTATCAGGCGCAGGTATCCTCCGTTTCCTAAGACCTTCCCGCTAATGCCCGAGCTCCGAGCATGACTTCCGCATATACCTTCGTGGTAATTCCCTTTAGCACGTATCTCGTTAGTCTTTTCCGCGATGCACTTAAGGATGGGTGGAAGAAACCGCTTGTACAAGCTTCCTTATGACAAGTGAACCCGGGTCGACCTCGCTCGACACCGTCTTTCGGTCACGGACGTCACCATTATAATCCCAAATGGGGTGATTCGTGCCACAGTAGGGTGATCCTGAATCAACAAAATTTATATCCTGTTCCTCCTACTCACGTAGTCAAGCTACCGCAGATAAAGGGTCTAGGTCAACACGGGACGGGTTTTCGTGAAATGAGAAGTGCAATGAGTTGAAAATGGTATTGATTTTGGGTTTTGTTCAAAAACAAGGTTGATGGTTGTAACCGTATATAAATTAAAGGAAAATTTTGAAAAGAAGACTCCTTGAAGTCTCGGGTCACTGGATTACTTTAAGGTGTATCTATGCCCTGTTTGTTTCTCGCTGGGGATAATGACTTATAGTCGCTTCCCAAACCGGACCTTGATTTGGCACTAAAACCTAAACCCTAAATTACCTCATGAGATATGGCATCTGAGCTTTCAAGTCCCTAATAGTGTACATATGGCCTCAGTGCAGGCAACCTACTAAGAACTAATAGGAGACAACTGATGACAAGGATCTAAGATTAAGCATCCACTCAGAACCACAAAGCTTGCCAAACAACACATCAAGGAATGATCTAGGAGGTTTCAACCTAGGGTGAGATGTAGGGAGCTTAAATGCTCATAAATGCAGTGTGATAAATGAGAGGGCATGAAAACTTACCTCCAAACCTCCACTAGTGACCCTCCTCTTCAAGGAAAGGGGGCTTTAGCCAAGCATACCTTGGTTTTTCATCACCAAGGTATGTTTGGTTGCCGAGAAAATGAAAGAAAATTAAAGAAAATGAAGAGAGAAGAAGAGAAACAGGAGAACTGGAAAAGCAAAAACACTGTAACTGAAAGATTGATTGAGACCCCGATTTGATACAATGCAGAGGCTTATATAGCCTTACAAAATGTGTGAAATGCCAAAATAACCAATATAATAAGATTACATTGAGGGCAAAATGGGAATTACACAAAACGAGGTCGTTTGGATCAAAAACAGAGGGGGGCAAATTTCGCTATGCATAGTGAATTTCGCTATCATAGCGAAATTTCGCTAAGATAGCGAAATTTCACTATCATAGCGAAAATACAAGGCATAGCAAAAATTCAAATTTTCGCTATGCACAGTAACTTTCGCTATGATAGAGAATTTTCTCTATGATAGCGAAATTCACATCATAGTGAAAAACCCGCATAACGAATTTCGCAGGATCGCAAATTTTCAACTCTGCGAAATTTTCGCAATGCATAGCGAAATCTCGCACACTCCGCATTGCTCTCGTATCGTCAGCCCATTTCTTCACTCCCAAATTGCTCCAAATGTCTCTAAGTCATAAAGATGGCTTCAACTCAGCTCGATTCATCGCGGTTCGCCACTGCCCTCACCGGGTCCGAAGATGGAGAAGTGTTTTGCCTACAAAGCTACCAAAACACCTACAAATTGCTGTTAAAACACAATAGGGACATCACTATGCCAATTGGGTTATTTGGAAATGGATTAGTACCTAAAAGTTTTAAAACCTAATGTATGAATAGCCTTAAAAGAGCACTATTTAAGCACTAATCACACTTCAACCTACATTAAGGCTAGTCCCTTAGCAATGAAAACTCACAACCAAGAAAAAGGGAGAACATGCAGATGTGTTCAAAAAGTATTCATGAACAAAAAGTGTGGGTATAGGTAATGCTCTAGCTTCAGTGTCAAAGGTCAGCCCCGTGATTCAAATCGGGCCAGAGACCCGTATGCTATATTGCATCAATCGGGCCGGGTAATGTTCACCCCAAGGGAATCAACCTGAAGCTTCCTCTGAGTGCTAAGTGTATAGGGGATCAGTTTGCATCAATAAACTAACTAGCTGCTATAACCCCCACACCCCCCAAATTCAACTACCGCTAATGCCTTGGGTAAAAGGGTGACCAACCAAATAGAATCGATTCTACCTTATTTCATACCTTTTCTAAAGTAATGTAGGATGCAATGCTGAGAATTCAACCTCAATTAAAGTCCATATAATCGAGGATCCACCCGATGACCTCAACCAACTAAGGTTTAGGGGCATCAAGCCAAAGGACTTCGACCATTAAACTCCCATGTGCTTCACCCCTGACTCGAATGATTTTGAATTTCAAAGACCTACAACTCGCAACCCACCCATCCACCCACGTAGCGAGCACTAAATCGGTGGCTCCCACCGCTTGGTTCAGTGGCACTAGGCTTTAAAGGTTACTATATACCCTCGGACCGTGCTCTGTTTCTCGTGGCCGAAAGGCTGCTTTAACAAACTCTTTTTCTTTTCTTTCTTTTCTTTTCTTTTCTTTTTCTTTCTTTGAGACATATCAGTCTTCTTTGGATGGGGAACCGCAACCTATTACAGTGGTCACCTAAACTAAGGCTAGTTTTACTTAAGTAAAAAGGGGGTCAAGGCAATTTTAGCCTATCAACGAAACCGATGCGACTGTGGCTAGCTCTGGGTGGAAGAGAGGCTAAGACCGTGGACTTCAACCGACCAACAATTAGATAAGTATGGAACTAGGCTAACAAACACCGATAGCATTGCACGCCCCAATTTTTTCAACTTTGGAAGAGACAAACCACAAAAATATGGGGCAAAAAATGGTTACAAAGTTCAAAAATGTAGTTGTATGGTATTTCTATGTCGCAGATATTTACAAAATTATCGCCTTTTTCAAAAGAAACTGTGTGGTACCTCCAATAGAAGATGAAACGAATCCAGCTTTGAACCAGGAGGGAATGGCATGGTTGAGACCAAGGCACCGGTGACCGCACCAAGAATGCAGGAGGAAAATGAGATTCTCCCCTCAGACCGCAACTCCCGCAACATTTCAAACCAAAAATCAGGATAAGATAAGCTTGTAAATGCGAAAAATATTTGAAAGAGAATAGTAAAAGTAGTGGCACTACTAAAAACCCAAATTAAGACTTAAAATAATATAACGTAGTACTTAACAAAAATTTTGAGTGGTTCCAGTTCCTCAAGTAGAACCACTCCCAACAGGCACCCACTGATCTCAAGGAGGGCTCAGGAGGAGAAGCTCCTCCACGCATGCAAGCAGGTGCTGCAAGTGCCATGCTCAGCTCCTTTGTTTTGGGCAATCTGGTCTCTGGTGGCAGTGGGCTGACTGTTGCAAGAGGAATGGTGGATTCTTCATTAACTGCTTCATTGTTCTCCATCAATTCTTCCTGTTGTTTGTTAGTATCATGCCTTCCTACCCGTGTGCCACTCAGGCAAACTTCATCAGATTTGCTCCCCTCATCCTCAGCTGGTTTTTGCTTGTTGCTTAAGTGGACTATGTTGAGCTCCAAAGTCAAGGTTACAAATGTGAGTCGTGACACCCCATCTCTAAGAATTGATAATGGCATTTGATGTGGCCGTAAATGGCCTTTCCCAATATAACGGGCACTTGATTAAGGTCTCTCGCCACCGCTTCCGTGTCGAACCACAAAATCCACTAGATAGTAGAACTTTATCTATTTCTTTTTACTAACACATCCTCCAATTATCCCTTGCATTTTCAACGAACGATCGATAAGGATAGGGTGATGGTTGATTGTCAGCTTTCCCAAAACCTAACTTTCATACACTGTAGTGAAGAGGAAGAGTTTGACACCGGGCACCTAAGTCTGTAAATGCTTTGTCAATGTAGGTTCCTCCAATGTTAACCGAGATAGTCAGTCCCCGATCCTCAGATTTCACCATTGTTTTGCATCGATGATGGAGTTAATTTGTCATGTTAAGAATGCTCTTTGTCAATGCCCAACCCTTTTGATCAGATAAGAGATCTTTCAAAACTTCTGCAGATGTGCGGACTCGTTTGATGATGTCCAAAAGGGGTGTTGACCTTCACCCGCCTGTGCATAGACTTCTGTAGGATGCCCGCGCCTGATGCTCTCTTCGTTTCTGCTTGGGAAATGCAGGTGGTACGCAAGGTTTCATCGAGTCCTCCTTCAAGAAAATGTGTTTCGCTCCAATTCTTCCCTTTTCCGGTTTCCCTCACCGTGCTCGGGGCATTACCGATCAACCCTTCACTTCTAAGGTAATAACAAATAATCACATCCATTTTGGGAGGTTCAATCGAATAGTCACTACGGACTCTCGATTCGCAGCAATGAAGGGAACCTCCTCGCTCACAGATTTGCCATTCTCGTTATGGATGCCGTGTTCACAATTCTTCACACATCATCCATGATTCATTCTCTCGCTCAAGGAGCTTTCTACATTTTCATTTTTTCTGCTCAATCGAAAGCATTGATGCCTTTCGCTTCCTCACAAATTTCCACACCCGCTTCATATTCAAAATGCTGTCAACAGAGAGGTGGGTGCTTGCTAATGTTGTGAAGTGGTGGTAGAATGTCAGCCGTGCTCTGGGGTACATATACGTGGAGGTCGAGGTTTCCAGAAAGGTTGGGTGACTCCTTCAGTCAGCTGTAAGTGTTATATATGAGACGAGCCATGCGCTTGTTCTCAGCTCACCACATTTGCATCCTCGTAATGGGTTTGGACATGGTCTCTCCGGGTGGCCGCTGGACTCCGGGGCAGCTTGAAACAGCTTTTTGACCTCGTGCATGGCTTTCGCCACTTCCCCGCACCTCACGGACCCTTTTTCTTTCTAATTCCTCCAATCTTTCTAACCAAGGTAGATACCTGCCAAATGATACCTAGGAGGGCATACATGCCTCCTCTTGGTTCACCGGTGGCTTGAATATGTCTCGTTCTCTGGTTTGGCTCATCCTACTCTTGGAGGTCTTTACCACATAATCGAGGAAGTCCATTGCCTCACGCATTTTTACTCAAGAGTCTCCCCTCCACACATAGTTTCCAATAATCGTTTCATGGAAGGGGACATTTCATCATAAAAATGGTTCACCAGCATCCATGTATCAAACCCATGGTGTGGGAATGCACTGATAGTCTCCATAAATCTCTCCAAAGATCAGAACTCTCTCACCATCATGAGCTGTAAATGTGTAAATTTGCCTCTTCAAGTTGTTTGTCTTGTGAGCACTAAAGAATTTTTTTAGAAATTCTGCCTGTAGCTCTCCCCAATTCCTTATGGTTCTTGGCCTTAATGCATTTAGCCAAAATTTTGCCTTGTCTTTGTGTGGTCAAGTGAAAGGCTTCAACTCGAGGAGCTCCATGTCCACCGTGACCTTCTTCAAAGTGGTGCATACTTCAAACTCCCTTATGATTGTAAGGGTTTTCATTCTCCATGCCATGGAATGTCGGGAGTAGAGGTACCAAGTAAGGCTTCACTGCCACTTCCTCAGCAGGGGGAATTATGCATGAGGGTGCACTCACCCTAGGTGGGTGTATGTGATCCCTCATGGATCGATATGCATTGGGCTCCCTAGGCACCTGCTGGCTTTGCTGTTCCTCCTGTGGAGGATCCATTTGAGCACTGTGAGGATCAATTCCTCAAGCCCTATTCCCCGTGCAAAGAAGCCACCCTTTCAAGCCTACCCGCAGGTCTTAATCATCGCATAACTGCTTCCTGCACTCACAATCAATGAAAACAACCAAACAAAACTAACAAAAGCGGGTGCAAGGTTAGCTAAAAATTAAAGCAAAGAAAGATCAATGTATCGAAAAATTTAAAATCCCCCGCAGTTGAAATGCAAGGAAAAAATGATAAAATCAAAAGGGAATGAGATTTACCAAAACTTGTGATATGAATCACAAGTTCAATGTCGCTCTTATCTCACTAGTGGCACCATCCCCTGGGCATCACGCCATTTGATTCAAAGCACAATAAGGTGATCCTAATCAACAAAAGTTATATCCTAAGTTCCTCCTAACGCGTAGTCAAGCTACTGTAGTATAGAGCGGTTCAGGTCGAACACGGATGTGGGGTTTTCTTCGCGGAAATGAGAAGTGCGTTGAGTTGAAATGTTGTATTTTTAGATTTGCTCTGACCCAAAACAAGGTTGGGATGGTTGTAAATCGTGACATAAATTAAAGGAAATATTTAGAGAAGACTCAAGTCTTTGGGACATTGATTTGGATTTTAAGGTGATCATGCCTCTAAGCTTGTTTCTCGCATTGGGGATAATGACCTATAGTCGTTTCCCCAACCGACCTTGATTCGCACTAAACCTAAACCCTAAATTACTCTCTCATGAGATATGGCATTCAATGAGCTTTCAAGTCCCTAATAGTGTACATATGGCCTCAAAGAGGCAACCTACGGCAACTAATAGGAGACAACTAAGTGGATGACAGTGGATCTAAGATTAAGCATCCACTGTAACCACAAAGCTTGCCAAATACACATCAAGTAGGCTGGATCTAGGAGGTTTCAACCTGGTGAGATGCAGTGGCTTTAAAATGCTCATAAATGCAAAGGTGATAAATGAGAGGGCATGAAAACTTACCTCCAAACCTCCACCAGTGACCCTCCTCTTCAAGGATCAAGGGGGGTTTTAGCCAAGCATACCTTGGTTTGTCATCACCAAGGTATGTTTACAAGAAAATGAAAGAAAATTAAAGAGAGTAAGGAAGAGAGGTAAAGAAAAGAAACAGAGAATTGAAAAGCAAAACATCAGAATCGAAAGATTGATTGAGACCCGATTTGATACAATGCAGAGGCTTATATAGCCTTACAAAATGTGTGAAATGCCAAAATAACCAATATAATAAGATTACATTGAGGGCAAATTGGGAATTACACAAAACGAGGTCGTTTGGATCAAAAACAGAGGGGGCAAATTCGCTATCATACGAAATGCTAATTTTACAGATACGGATTATCATCATAGCGAAATACAACATTTAAAATTCACCAAGCATAGACAGAACTTTCGCTATGATAGCAAATTGTCGCTGTGATAGCGAATTTTCGCTATGATAAATAATTTTCGCCATCATAGCGAAAAATCGAGGTATAGCGAGTTTCATAGGATTGCGAAATTTTCGCTATGGCTGTAGTCTTCGCAATCCTTTCGAAATTTTCGCAATGCATAGCGAAAACTCGGTGACACTCCTCAAGATTGCCCTCCTCGACTGGCCAAACTTCCATTTTTCACTCCCACTGCTCCAAATGGCCTTGTTGCGCATGGCTTTGAACCCTAGCTTGGATTTATCGTGTTCGGCTCATCCTCATCCACTTAAGATGGAGAAGTGTTTTAAGCCCGCAAAACTACCAAACACTTACAATTGTTGTTAGTAACACAATAGGGATACCAATACAACGTTATTTGAATTACTACACCTAAAGTGCCTAAAAACCTAAGATGAATGTGTCTAAAAGAGCACCATTTAAGTTAATTTTAACGGGTCTATCCAACTCCGTCGACCGATTTAGGCAATCCTCCACATCATGATTCATAAAGTGCCTCAGAAGGTATCTCATGGTGTGTCAAATCTGCCTGATATTCTCCCAGGCTGCTAGTTTTTCTGCGGCATCTGGCCAGAGTTCTCCGTCAGATATGCCTGACTTGGACCAACACTTAACTTTCTTTTTCAATAAATCTCGTATCTTGGTAAGAGGATCATTCCTTCCGCTCAGGGCCTGTGAGGGTGTTTCTTCATTTGTCTTACTACCACTGGAGTCACGCACCCTGGGCCGGGGTCAATTTCTAATGAATGGGCGAGGTCGAGGCTCATATGACGGCCCCATATTCTACTCGCTTGTCGAGGCCAACCGACCGGCACATACCAATGTCTAACCCTTCTAGTGGAGGTCGATTGCCTACTCCGCTCAGAAGCCAGGGTCCCGCCTCATTTAAAGTTTCGCATGGGTAAACAATAAGGTTTCTGGGTGTTCCTGAGGCTCGGCTGAGGTGAATTCCATGACGAACTTGCAAGACCTGCCTTTCATCAGCTGATCCGCCGAACTCTGGCCACTTCAAGGCTCACCCCCCACGCCTCCTTCCCGAGGTCTCCGTTTATGCAATTCTGCTTAACCTGGACATTCCGTTGAACTTCTATGGTATGAGTCGAAGTAAGGGCTGAGCTTCCGAAATATAAGCATTAGTGCCAAGATTAATTTCTCCATCCTGCAATTCTTTTCCTCTCCTCTTAAAGCACGACCGTAATAGTAAACCGGGTGTCAGACTTCTGCCTTGTCTCCACGCGGACAAATACTGGGTCGAGAAGTTCCATACTGCTTAAGTATGTAGGGTGAGGAGATCCTCTCAATGGGGCTGCACTAATGGGGGAACTCAACACGCTTTCAATGCTGAGAACGCTTCTTCGCACTTTGTATCCCATTGAAAGGCCTTCAAAACTGGAAGAAAGGTCGACATTTATCACTGTACTGATACGTGACCTACTTAAAGCAAAGAATCCTTCCCGTCGTATCGGACCTTTATGTAATGAGGGCGACTAGATGTCGAGTAGCCAACCTTTATTTTATAAACTGGATTTGCCCCAATTCTGGTTGACTATGAAACCTAGAATTTTCCTCACTGATAATCTCATGCACACTGCAATGGGATTCAATTTCATGTCAGACTTCCTCGTGATCCGAACGCCTGATAGATGAGCTTATGTGGAGCCCTAAGAAGGTGGATTTTACCAAAGATGTCATCTATGTACACCTCCATGGTCGTTCCTATTCCGCTCTCGAACATCCCGTTCACTCAAATTTCTCCTAAGAGGTACTCCTACGCTCAGTCCAAAAGGCATCACATCGATACACAGTTCCCCGCCTCGTGACGATCGAGGTCTTTTCGTCATCCGGTCCATGCCGACCGATTATAACCGAGAAGGCATCCATAAACTGAGAGGGTTGCGCAGATCACACATGAGGTCACCCGGCAGAGGGAACCGCCCTTCGAGCGATTACTCGCTGATGTCAATGAAGTCGATGCAGAGTCGCCACTTGCCATTTGCTTTTTTTAAGGCACGACGCCGCTAACCATTCGTGATATTCCACCTCTCTCGATTGCTCCCATTGAGGAGTTTATTTGACCATGACGCGCGCTCGCCACCGCGGGTTCCTCCTCTTTGTTCATCGGCTCAAAGACTGGGACGACGTCGTACCCTACGGGTAATTACCGTGTGGTCAATTCCTCCCATGTCCGCCGTCAGAGTGACGCCTTTGCTTCCGTCTCAAAATGGGTGAGAGGGCTTCGAGATCTTCCCGCTAGTCGGGAGCCGATGTAGGCGGAGGTGTTCAAGGCCCACATCCACTGGCAGCAGGTTCCGTTCTCTTCCGAGGGCTCAGGCCCAAATACTTCGGCCTCGCATTTCTCGAGCTCATCCAGGATATGTTAACACTGCTTGTTTCCATGGATGTCGAGTAGCATTCCCCGGCCACTCGTCAAGTCTCCTCGAACCATTCCTATTCCCTACTGCAGGGAAACTTGATCACCAGTGTGGTGTTTTCTGAGGGAACGGCTTTTATCAGATTTAAGAGAGGGTCCATTTAACAACATATTATAAGCGCATGAGGCTGCCTACAACGAGGAATCTTGCCGCCGCTTCGTCGCCAGCATGGGATCTCCAAGGTGAGTACTAGTTGTATCGAGCCTAAAGGTAATACCTTTCTCCCGAGAATCCTCAGAACGGGTCGACGGTTCCATTTTCTCCCTACCGATGCCCATCTTATCAAGCGCCGAGGCGAAGATGATGTCACCGAATCCCATCAAGCCAACTAGACCCAATGGACCGCTTTGTCGGGCCACAACCGTCAAATTATCAAGGTCACTATGGGGTGCTAGCATCCCTCCGTGTCCGGGAGTCGAGAGTTACGGATGTGTCGACAAGGTAGCCTGATACCACTTCCGCTATCTTTGTCGACCACGTCGCACGTATGGGCCTTCCCGTCGAGCTTCGATTCTCCCCAAATCCTCAGATCACGTGGATTTCCTCCTAAAGGTTGTCAGCCGAGTTGTCATTCCGTCGAGGTGGTGGTGCATGGGCCAGCCGAGCCAGCTCGGCTCGAGCCCGAGACTTCCAAGGCCGATTTGGGAGGCTATGAATCGTCGGAGATACCCGCGCCGTATTAAATACTCTATTTCCCTCTTAAGTTGTATGGGCCATCCGCAGGCGATGCCCGTGAATCCCTCAGAACCTACAATATCTCGATGTCACTTCGTGGCTGGTTCGACTTCGCTTCGAAGCCGCCACCAGAACTCGCTTCGCTTTGCATTTCGCGCAAGATCTCGCGACATCGAGGCCAAGTATGGGGTGAACCGGGCCGAAAGTAATAACGCGAATGATTAGCAGCAGCCCAAACGATCTCTCGAAATTCCATCTTCGAGAATCTTTCCGATCGCTTGTCTTTGTGTGGCTTCGCCCTCGCCGCCACTGTCCCGCTTTTTCTTTATGGGTGGATGGAGTCTCTTCTTAGATACAGGGCTTCTTCACCATTAATGTACTTCTTCGCTTTATGAGCACCTTAGCCAGGTTAGTATTTGTGATTTTGAGATGGAAAACATCAAGTCTTTTCGATCAACCCCTAATCCAGCATTTAATGCAAAGATTAACTTCATCAGATATTCTCACTGTAGATCCTGGATCAATCTCTTCACATAAGACCTTAGGTTTTCTTAAGTAGCTCGCTGATGGTCAACAGATGATTAACTCGGCTTTCACGTCCCGCCCAATGAAGTGAGAGATCTAACGTAGCTGGCTCTTCGAATGGTGAGATCACGATCTGCAGTTTATTAAACCGTGCAAAGGTCGGGCCTTTTAACGTGATAGCAAAGCTCGCATCACACGTGGTCTTGATACCCATGCGCCTCCATTTGGTTTTTGTAAGTGTTTAGATGATCGATCGATTCTGACACCACTCGAATGCTTCCACTCAGGGCATCCCGAATTTTGCCGGGAAGAGAGAAGTGAAGCACCTTTCTACTGTGAAGTGTGTATCACTTTTGTTGTACCAAGGTGTCCATGTCGAGCTGGGTCCTCTACCACCTCCTTCACACAAAGCCTAAGCTCTCACTGGAGGCTCTGAACCTCTACTCCCACGTATCGCTCTCCCCGCCCTGGGCCGGGAGGCACAGTTCTTCGCCTCCCATGCCTCCAAGTGTTGCTTCGTTTCGCCTCCTCTCCGTGGCTAATTGTAGTCCGGCCTCGCTCACTAGACTCTCGCTTCAAGCCAAAGACCTCAATGTCGATTGTGTCGCTTCTTCATGAGGAGGAAAGTTGTGACCTTCCCCGTGTTTGTCGTGGTCTCCCGTGGGCACCGCCCCGTAAGTTGCTCTAACTCTCCTCATCGTGCGTTGGTCGGTGGAGGCGAGCGCCCACCTCGCTTGCGGTTGCTTCAGATTGCCGGTCGCGCCAGCGGTTCATTGGCCCATCGCCACCTAACGGATCCTGCGTGATCTCGCTGGATTGACGCTGTTCTGCCGTGTTCCTGGTTGATACCCATCAAGAATCGAAATCAATTTTATTTATCATGAACCGTTGTTCTACAGACACGACTAACTGATGATGTTTTTTCAACCCGACTGGCTGAGCGTATCAATGCTGGGCCGCAGACCTCGATCAATGGGCGGCCGGTCCACAGCCCTGATCGTCTGGGCGCTTCGAGGTGTACTCGCACCATAAAAGTCTGAAATATAATTTCGACAGCAGACTTCTAATACGAGGCAACGCAGATGATGGAGTTCTTAATGGACATGACTTCACTTTACACACATCCCGGTAAGGCAAATGGTGGTCGATGCACTCGCCAAGTCACGGAGCATCGCTAGTATAGCCTTCCCGTGAGTGGCAGATGCTCGAGACTCGTGGACAAGCAAGCATAGTACGCAGAGCGTACCATGGTAATGCTAGGAGTTTAAGATACACCACATCTCTGGCTGAAAGGCAGGACGAGTCCTGGGGCAAGAAGCTTAGATAGTGCCCATCGGACTGAAAAATAACTGGCACAGCTATGAGGGTTTAACACCACATCACACAGAGTCTTCAAAGATAGAGGACTCGGCAAAGTGTCCCTCACGACCACCTTGAGAGGAGATTCTCAGGGAGTTTCACCAGTTTCCGATTCGTCGGACTGCAGTGTACCAAGATGCCCGTGATCTCTGCCATTAAGATATTTAGAGCTGGTTAAGAGACACATAGGATTTCATCTCATCGTGAAGGACTCAGTCGCCAGTTAAGGCCGAGCACCGGCCGCAGGCTAATATCATATCGAGGTGGTCAGTGGAAGGGGAGCACATATGGATTAGTGGACCCACTTGGCGCTGACAATCATGGACATGACGCGCAGATGATGATAGTGGACCCGCCACGGTCAAGACATTTTCTACCAAAGGCATTTGACCTTCACATCGAGAGATTCACCGCTAAAGATTCGAGAGATAGTCCTACATATGGAGTGTACCAAAGATCCAAGGTCGGATAGAGACCGAGTGGTTTACGCGCTGCGACTTTTGAAGAGTTTCCAGTTGGTTAGGCACCGCCATCATGGTACAATTTTCCACCACGGTCACAGAGAGGACCATACAGTGTGTTAAAGGACATGCCGCGAGCATGCGTCCCGGATCATAAGGGTAATGGAAGAGAGATTGCCTAGAATTCGCCAGTGGCACAGCTTATCATAGAAGAAGACATGGCACCATATGAGACATGGGGAGGTCATGCATCACCGATATGTCGGACCGAGGTGGAAGGAGCTTCATCACAGGTCCTAACTGATGCAGAGACACACCTGAAGGTGAGCTGATACGACGCTTCCACGCCAAAGCCCGCAAGAGCGCAGGGCCGATGGTGTACCGCACGTCGACCCTGGTGAGTTCTGGTGTCGAGATCACGCCTTCTCGAAGGTGATGCCTAAGAGAGATTTACCGTGCCTGCAAGGAAGCTATCGCCGAGGTTCATTGGGCCCTTCGAGATACTCGAGGGTAGGCACTTAGCGACTTACTGGGCTTTACCGCCAAAGATAGTAGTTCCGTGAGGTCGGGTTTTTAGATTTTAGAGAGAGAGGTTTTCTAGATTTGGCTGCTCGAACTATTTGCCACGCCAAGCAAAGTAGTGCTTGTTCTACATCAGGCTGCATGAGATGCACCGATTCGTGGAGTTCCCACAACTCCAAGATGTAGGGATCTTTTCCTACTTTGTTTATTCTTTGACTAAGGGTCATTTTATGGATGGGGATTTGTTGAGGCCTAAAAGGTCGTGTTATCGGTCTCAAAAGCTTTGAATCGAGTGAAGAAATCCCTAATTATGTGGCCGTGAACAGTGCCAACCCGAGGGTTTCACTGTTCACGTGATTTTTGGTGTGATTTTTATGTTGTCAGAAAGGATCCAAAACGAATCGCTTGTAATTGCTAATTAGCCCATGTGGGCTAATTTTGGTGTTATTGATGTGAATTTAATATCATGAATTGTGTGAATTAATATGTTAATATATACATGTTTTATATATTAGCATGAGTTGTTTGGATTGACATAATGCATTCCATATGCACGGCACCCTAGAATATTAAGAGTGAGTATGACATGAAAAATAAAAAGAAAATGTCAGAAAGGAATTTTGACGGAAGATTTTTCGGATAATTATGTTGGGAGATTGTCCAACAATTCACGTCGGAGGGGCTCATGAATTGTTTTGGAAAGTTATCCAACAGATTCGCCTCGGAGGGTAGTCTAATATGTTTACCGATCTCGGTAGTAAGTTTTCGAGAACAAAAGCTTTTGTTTTGAAAACTGTGATTTTACTCGCATTTTGGCTTAGGCATGTCTGAGGGAATCGGTGAGGACTCGAGACATGGGATTGGGCATGTAGACATTCAAGTAGGATCATATATTTGCTTGAGTGTGATTGTTTGTCATGACATGCACATTAGGTGGGGAGTAACCTATGAAATTATTCTACTGCATTGCTGGTCTGCCAGGATTACTATTTTTCAGGTACAGGAGTGTAGCAGAGATCAGCAGCTTCACCAGAGTACATTTCATAAGTATAAAGAAAGTCAAGTTGTGGCTTTGGTATTCATTTTGTAGAACATGTATTGAAACTTTACATTTTGATATATGTTTGTATTAAGAGTAACGTATTAACTCTTGAACCATGTAATATAGTTGGTTGAATATATACGTTTATGAGTATTGATGCAGGGGCCGATGTGGCCATTTTTACTCATTTTTATTCGTATGTGGACCCAAATACAGGAAATTAGAAGAGCCCAAGATCACAGAACTCATCGTCTGCATGCTAACCCCATTTCACGAGTATTCGCGGCACGGTATATTGACTTATCCCAAATGAGAGTTTCTTAAAACGGATCGTGAGATATGGGATGTGGATGTGCCTATTATACGGGTCTATGATAAGAGCATTACGATTTAGGAGAGATATAGTCATGACTAGATTTGCTAAAAATCGTGCAAACTGAACTAGCATGAAATAAATTTTAATAATAGACAAAGATTGTTATTAATTTATGTAGAAGGAGGGATCGAATTGATTGAAGGAGTTGGCCTTGAGATTCCAGAGAAAGAGCGTCTTCTCCCAGATTTCCCGTCACTGACCTGGTCTGCTCTCGACTGAGTAAGACAGTCAGACCGCTGCTAGGCTACGTGTAAGACCTGATTTCATGGAGTTCAACCCGGATAGACTGTTAGAGGCCGTTGAGAAGAAAAGCTCCATGTGGCTTGACATGGATTATGCAAAACATGTATTAAATTCTTAATTTTAATATATGTTTATATTAAGAGTGATGTATCAACTCTTAAACTATTGGTATATAGTTGATGTAATTTTGTGAGTATTGATGTGTGGGCCCAAGTGGCCATTTTGACTCGCACATGGACCCTGTGGTCAAGTAAAATCAAGCCGGGGACAGGTTTTGTACTCGGGTAAAGCTCCTCGTACAAAATGAGACTGGCCCATTTTTTCGTGGAGGTGTCGTTACTTCACATCCACGAGTATTCCACGTTGGACGAAGGTCAACCCGATCCCGTGGATTGAGGCTAAGGCCACACACATAAAATAATAAAATATTTTATTCTATAGGAAAAACTGTATTATTCTCCTTTACCTAATATTCCAAGATACTAGTAAAAAGCAAAAAGCCTTAGAAGAATAAAAAAAATCACCTAAATAATATGAACATCACATTGGATAAAAATAATCTCTTCGCACTCCTAGGTTTTATACATCCTAGTTTGTTTTTTTTCTTCTTTAAGACCCAAAATATTTAAACCTAAAATCTCGAAGACTCTTTAACTTGAGAATTTTCAAATAACTTAAGGCTTTTCGCAAGGGCGCCTCAACATCACTAATTTCGCAATTCTATTAATTTCTTAAATCCCCAAATATATGGAATTTACCAGAAAACATGATTTTTTATTGAAATCCTCAATCTCTTATAAACAAATAGTTCTTTGTAACTTGTTGGGAATCCTCTAAGGTTTCAAATATAAAGTTTTGTAGTCCAAAAATCATCAAAAAGCGACATATGTCGATTCTCAATCAAATCTCCCATCACTATACATTCCCTATTCTAGGGTTTCATATTTGAAAGTTTTAGAAAGCCTTGGGGGCTTTGAAATCTAAACTTTTGAAAACCCTAATAACCAAAAATCATAAGGGGAATGGAATACTTGCTTGAGATTGAGGTTTCTTCAAGCTTGAAATTTGCCCTTTTGAAACCATAGATCTAATCTCCATCTCCTGGAGAGAAAAATAGAATGAAGAATGGGTAGAATGTGTAGGAAGATCCCTTTTATACTAAAACATTTTCTGTAATTGTATAAAGTCTTTTCTATCGATTAAAAATTACAGGTAGTCGCTCTTCTTTTCCCACCATTTTATTTTTTTTTTTGGGAAATTAGGGATATTATATAAGTGGGGCAGAATTTCCTTAATTACAAAGAACTATTAATTCTTCTTCTTATTCTAAAAAATAATCTAAATATACCCATTGAGGCTTGACTCAAATGGTAAAGAGGTGGAATAGGCATACGGGAAAACCCATGATCGAATCATTATAAGAACGAAGTACTACAACATAATATGCAAAAAGTGAATAGAAGTAAAAAAAAAAAAAAAAATCCAAACATAATTACAAATCGAAAATGAAAGCGCTTGTTTGGTTCCTATTTTTGAAAACCGTTCTTGAGAATATTTTTTGAAAACACAGAAAATGTCATTTTAATGTTTTTTGAAAACTATTTTTGTTATTTGTATTTTTATGTTCTCCGTGTTTTTCAAAACAATAAAAAAAATGGAAACCAAACATGTTCTTCATGTTTTTTGTTTGTGCCTTTTAATTAAAATGCTTTTCCAAACCGAACCAAACAAGCCCAAAATTTCTCTTATTCTCGCTCTCCATCCAACAATCCTACATGCCTTGATCGATAAAAAGTTAGGCAACAAAGGCTTTCAAAGTAGAGAAAATCACCTTCCATGAGACCTGCTTGAAACATGGGCATTGAGGATCCTGTTATTGATTGCATCATTTCAACCTCTTCTTTCCCTTCTAAACAAAACTTCACCACCAAGGAGGTTAAGATGTAGGAGCGACAGATCCAGGATTTTACATTTGGAATGTCAACATTATATACTAGACTAATAGTGTACAAGAAAAAAAATAGCATAATTCATAAATTATCACATTTGTCATTTGACAAGTCATAAAAATTCAAAAAAAAATATATATATATATATATATATATAGAAGTTGAAAAAAAAAATTCTTTGAATTTGTCAATTGTCAGTTTTTGGAAGTTGAAAATTTAGAAGATCTAAATTGGGCTACACGTATTGACAGTTATTGGGATTTGGGGTTGTAGCTAATAATCATTTTTTAAATGGCCAAAAAAATTGTTTCTCTTTGTACAAAGGGGTGTACAGGTCAGAGGTCATGCAACTAAAGAGATGATTTTTTTTTTGTGGAGTGATGAATCTTCTTGGTACATCCAAATCAATCAATGTGAGGTAAATTCAAAATTGTTTGATTTGTGTAATCTTTTTCCTTTTTTTTTTTTTTTTTTTTGACAATTAATCAAAATCATTAAAAGAAACGAAGCCGAGAAGGCATCCCAACGAGTCTACAGGACATATACAAATGGAGCCCTTTGGCCTGTACAAAAAGGGCTACAACAAAAACTTACCAACATTCCAGTATGCAAAAAATAATTCTTATATAATCAACATTTGAAATCAAACTAGCCTAGGAACTTAAAGACAAAAAAAAAAAACAAACAAACAAACAAACAAACAAAAAATAGGAGGATTTCAGTCTATCCAAGGAGTGTAGCGGAGGCAAGACGCAGTAGTTAACGTAATGGTGATCAGAATGATGTTGCCCATGTCAAAGGTTGATTGATCAGAGGCGCTGGCCCAGATCCATAACTTTGATCCACTAAGATCAATATGAACTACTGAGCTATCACTGTCGGATATTGCAACGAATTAATTGAAATTGATCTGAATTAATCTATTATTATAGTACTATCAATCTAATTTGTTGATGTCAAAGACCAAATCAATACAAAAGCAATAAACAAATGACTGCAACCACATTCTATAATATAAGTAGAAGAGGAAATGCATATAATGCAGTGCAGTAAAAATATAAGGATATGATCAGTGATTAGTAGTTGAGAGAATGGAACTCTAGACATAACATTTTTACAGAGAAACGTAAAAGAACAAAGGTAAAGATGCCATACTACTAGTTGCTCAAATATGAATTAATACTCTGTTGGTAGCTGATAAGGTAAGAATTATACTAACCAAACAACACATTTTGTTTTGCCTTCAACAACATTTGTAGCTGGAATCAGCAACATTTGTGACGATGACCTGATCATCTTGTTTTGCATATAGAATTCATCTTATTTGTGACGATGACCAATTCCTTTTATTTTTTATCAAATTTTTGATAAAGAATACCTGTTTCTCAATGTAAATAATTTCAAGAATGCCTCATGTATTACATTCCAAGAATGCTCTAGAATACAAATGGGGAGATTTCATCTCTACAAAGATCATGAATCCTAAATCTCGCCGTAATCTTTGAAGTTTGGGGAATCTGGAATAAAGAGGATCCAGAACATTTATAGCAAAGAAAGAAATCATGAAATTCTATCTTTTTCCATAGAAAAGAGACATGGGGAGCTACTAGAATGGGAAGATTCACTTTTATTTGGGAATTGCCATTTCTGTAAAAGCAATAAAGAGTAACCTATGCATATGACAAGCAATTTCCATAAATTATGCAAATCACACCTTCGTATTACTACCAAGACGAGAATCGACACATTGAAATTTCATTAGAAGCAAATAAGCATAACTACAGACAAAAGGACTTTCCTTGAAATACAGGGAAACAAAAACAACAGATTCAGTCATTTAAGTTCCTTAAGATATACTTTATTGATGCCACTGACTTGTAATAATTATCCTCACGTGAGTCATACAATATTTTGATTCCCAAGAAATGATAAATTGTCATCAAAGGAAGCTGTGAGAGGATCTTAAGTTTCGGGGAGAACATGTGAAACCAGATGTCTGAAAACAGGAGGTTCAATATTGTTTTGAGGATCAAAAGTCATGACCTTGTTGATTACTCAATTCAGATTAATAGTCGTGAATTATCGCGATCCAGCACTAACATAGGCCAAACTTCCATGGAATCGCATTGATGTTCAAATTTTCTTGATAGCATGGAAATAGTACTGATCGAGAGCAACCGACTTATCATTTTATGGAAAACCAACAGTTAAAGAACTATATGGGTGGGAGAATTGTTGAATCACTTTTAGAGTGGCTTTTGACTTGATAGATTGCTTGATGAAGATAATCAAAATCCTTCATCAATCGCAAAAAAACTTGGGGAAGTAGCCTTCAAATGCTTCTTTTCTTTTTCAACACCAAAAATTTTCCCGCAAAATCCCTTAAATCCACATTGAAGAATCCTAGGTCCCCATATCAATTTACCCTTTGTAGTTTCGTAGGATTCGATCCCAGTCTCACCATCAATTCAAAGAAATCGCTCTTTGTCGTTGGAAAACCCAGGGGAGATGAAAGCACATTTCATCATGTTACAAATCATCTTTTAATGGGATGTGTCATATGCACAAAATACAGCAAACTAGACCATGCCATAGCTCATTTTACTACTCAAATGCTATCAAAATCATAAACTTTGGAAGAATTTGTTCTATGAAT
This sequence comes from Tetrastigma voinierianum, assembly GCA_016808115.1. Classification (NCBI taxonomy): domain Eukaryota; kingdom Viridiplantae; phylum Streptophyta; class Magnoliopsida; order Vitales; family Vitaceae; genus Tetrastigma; species Tetrastigma voinierianum. The sequence goes on along the minus strand of JAEQBH010001264.1, from coordinate 5,014 downwards.
TGAGTATGAAATAAGGGTTGAAGAACTGGAGATCAATTTCTCCTTCAAAGAAAATTTGTACAAAGCCTTTGACTGCATGTAGCCCACTACTGCAAATACTTTTTGTAGAAGTAGAAGGGAAGAACTTACAATTTTGAGTCACTTCTGGATTAGATTTGGTGCTTGAGAGATTGCCTGTCGAAGATAGCTGAAAGCATTCTGGTAATTCAAGAATCCCATAAACCAGAAGTCGAAGTTATCCATCTTAACAATTTCCATGAACTTCTAAGATGGCTTTTTCGCATTCTTGCTTTGGTTGGCTCACTTTATCTTTCTTAGTGGGATGGAGACCTGCACAAAAGAAAATGAATTTATTTACATGTTAAAAAAACATGGGAAGAGAGATTTAGACATAGAGAAAGCTGAGCGAGTCTCCCTCGCTCAGAATGGATTCTAATCCAATTCACCATTTTGAGAAGAAAATTTGATTGATCTATCAACAAAGGCAAACTTTGAGTGAGATAAAGACAGACCAGCTATAGGCCTCGTTGTTGCTGATAACAGTATCAGGAAGCCTTCAATAGCTTCCCTCCTTCTTTTGCACAAAAAATCAGCCCGAAAACTCTTTTCACTCCCTGTCAAGGAACTTACTCTAAGCTCAACTTTCCCTTCACAGTTTCAGAGAACTTAGGCCCAAATCTCACTGCAGTTTCACAAAAGAAATATAGTTAAAATCCAGGCCTCGCAATTTTAATCTTCGCAATCGAAAAGAAAATGCTTTGCTTACAATGCTTCCTCACTCCATCCACAAAATCATTCATTTTCTTTCCTATTTTCATTCATCCTATAAATCTTTGAGCCATTTTTTCTGCAATTTCAATACAACACCATTAGTGTCGTGCTGTACCAAAACAGTACTCAGGTTTTTTTGCCACCCATTTCCACAAGCTGGTATCCGAAAGGGCTCAAAGTACTAAAGGAGTTTATAGTTAAAAGGAGATACATGTATTTGTTACCTGCCACATGATAAAAGAAGGTCACACGGAAACTTTATAAGAAACACTGCAAAGGTGAAAAGAAGAGAGATGTGAAGGCAGCACAAAGAACAAAATGCAGTTATTGCTTTTGGAAGGCTAGTCCTTGGAGAACTAGAATGTTCTGTGGACAAAAAAAAAGAGAGGGGTGAAAGAAGATTAAATGATTGTAACGACTAAACTCGTCATCTCATATTGTTAGGTTCAGGGCTGCAATGGTGCACACACCGACTTCCCACCAAATTTCTCCCCGCCTCGTGGTTTTGCTTTTCTATCGCCCACACCCCAAGAAAAGGTCTCACAGCTAAGTTAAAATCCCCATGTATGGATCCTCACCTTCACTCTCTGGACAATGTGGGACACCACAATGATGGTGCCATAAAAATAAAGATCATCAAAAGACAAAGCACATACTTTGCTTACATGTCTTGTGGGTAGAACTTTCCTCCGTAAAATGCAATCTGTTTTGAAAATTAGTACCTGTAATCCGAATCATTCAAAACAAACAGGAAACCTAGTTTAGAGTTTTCATCAAAAGAGTATCCTTATTATATTCAATCCAACTACAACTCGACCTTTCCATAATCCTCTTGCTCTCATCCCCTTCCACACCTTTGCAGCATCACTCCAACTACCCTCTTCTATCAAACCTTCGACACAAGAACATATGTTTTCATCATTCTCGTGAACCACCAAGCGCTTCTCAAGAGCCCATTCCTCCCAATTCCTTTACTTCCAATGTAAGACTTGATACCATTCAACAAGGATTCCAAGAAGGTGCTGGGTGAAAAAGGCATTGTTTCACTACATGCTTAGCGCCTTCAAGAAATCCATTTTGTGAAATCAAGTCGATCATGCAAATTATAATTACCGAGAAGGGTCCATCCCCATAACTAAACTTCATCGACATTTGAAGAAAACACGTCCCACTCAACAAGACCAAGATGACTACAAGCAGATATAATCGAACAAAACAAAGCTTGCTAGAAGGTGTGGCGGCAATCTCATCTCTTTCAAATGCTCAAATTTTCCCCTACAAGACCATGATGTGCATAAGTCAAGACCATAGTATTAAAAGAATTACGCTACTTTAATCCGATGTCTCGATAAAAATCTCCTTTGCATTTATAATGTCCCCACATTGCATAAGCATCTATTAATGCACTCAAGCACAAATACAAGTTTCTCATCCCATTTTGACAAGAAGGAATGAACAGATTTACTGGATGATGTCAAATACAAAGACAACAATTAAAATGCTACCAAAATAAACTCATCAGTCGCCTACCAAAGATACTTTAAACTTGTTAAGAAGTTCACTACAGAGCTATAACCTTTACGACCACAAATCATGGCTCCCTTACCACACCAAATCTAATCTCTCAACCCCGTTAAAAAATTCAAAAGAATCATCTAGCATTCCAAATCCTACATAACATTTAAGTAAATGAACTACGCATATTCATGAGATGCAAAACCAGATTTAACTATACTCCCATGCATTTGTCAACCTAATTTTTGGTTTTCAGTTTTGGAACAAGTTTCCATGATACTTGAGAAGGTACGCTCATTTGCTTCAAGTCCCATGCCCTTTAAGTTACAGAAAAGGTTCAGACCTTCTGTGTGACAATAGTTTAAGTTATAATCAGAAATCATTTTTGTAAGTATCGTGCTTTGAACGTACCCTTAAATACTAAGATAAGTTTCATTGCTCCACATTTAGAGAACATATAGATGAGTGAGGTGGTGACACTTATTTCATCAGAGATTCCAAACTGTAAAGCAAGGCAATAAAACTGAAGCCTGGAAACAAGATCAAGAGCCTCTCCACAAAATCTAAACAAGATTGAGAAAGTCACACAGTTGGGCTTTAAGCCTGTTAACATTAATTTATGGAAGAATCTTCCTATTTCTCTTGCATCATCACCTTGTGAGAGACTTGAAAACACAGTATTCCAAGATATAATTTTGCAACCTATCAAAAACCTTTAAAGCATACAACTCTCCTCCATTTTTAAAGTACATGTCCATAAGATAATTCATCACTGCAGTACTAAATGCCACCTCACTCTGAATAATCAATCCATGAATTTGTCTACCAAAATTCAAATTACCCACAATCAAGCACCCTTTTAGAGCATTAATAAAGGTAAAAGTATCCATAGGGATTCCTTTATATTGCATCAAAGAAAAGGCCATATACTTTCAAAGCCATAACAACATTGCATAACCTCCAACATAGCATTCCAACAACCAACACGATCAGTTCACACACTCAAACACCCGCTCAGCATCTTCAATATCCCCCAACTTAGCATACATGTTCAAAATGGAACTGCCCACAAAAGGATTCGTCTCCATTCCAACTTTCAAAACAAAACAACATGCACTCGCCAAGCCCACTCCTTTATATTTCCTCCCAAAAAAAAGGCGCAAAGACACCCCTTCCCCAACACGCCAAGAGCAAACTCATCTCTAAGACCAACCCAGCTTCATCTCCAAATACACCTGCACTCCATCTCAAACTCACCAGTTTGAACAGCACCTGAGATCACCAAAGTCCAAGAAACAAGGTTTTTCATGGGCATTTCATCAAACACCTTAAGCCCATGAGCCAATAACCCACATTTTGTGTACATCTTAATGATATTATTTTGTGAGAAAACGTCATTAGACAATCCCACTCATGATCCGGGCATGTATTTTAATTTCCGAGAAGAATGCATTTTGAGTTAGCACGCGAGTGCTGGGAGGACAATGCCTATTTCTAAATGAGAGAGAAGAAGAAGAATAGCAGGATTTTGATGTATAGGTCTGGTGTTGATTTCTCAGAATTTTAGTAGCAAATAGAGAAAGATGATTGAGTTTTGAAACAAAAGGAACCGTTGAGCCTCTCATCCCATCGGAACTTGAAGGCCAATTTCTCTGATACTTTCCATGAGTTCTTCACCTTTCTGATTGATCCGTGCGCAACAATGGTCTCCGAATCTTATCGACTGGGAGTTCCAAAATCACTGGCCCTTTCGCCTCGAGAGAATTGAAAAAATGAAATCCACCAAAAAAACCTCCATTGAAACGTAACTGAAAGTAAGACAGATGTGTGAATTGTGATGAGAAGAAGTAAAAATTAAGGCGGAGATTCTAGTATTTACCATTGTTCACGAAGCCTACCTCAGTTCTAATTTGCTCTGAACTCGCACTACAAAACTTCCACACTTTTCCTCGCTTTTCTTCTCCGGGAAGTGAGATTGTTTTCTTACGAATTGGGAATAATGGAGGAGCACCACCTAGGGTGTAAATCGAAGCCGAGTATTAGCGTGCCCGCTCACTCGTTTTAAAGGAGTAGCCCGGAGCTTGTTCACGAGCCTGTTTACGAGCTGACGAGCCGAAGCTGAGGGTGTTTCGGCCTTCGGTCTGCTTAACTTATGAGCCTATTCACGAGCTTGGTTCACGAGCCTCTTCACGAGCCTGGTTAACGAGCTTGTTCACGAGCTTGGTTAACGAGCTTGCTCACGAGCCTATTCATGAGCTTGTTCACGGTTTCATTTAATGAGTCACGAGTTGAGTTTTCTATGGGTACTTGGCTCCGCCGTTTAAGAACTTACAAGCCTCAAAATGATGTTCGGAATTAAAGAAAATGTCTATCTAAAATAATCAACATACAACCAAAATTAAAAGATAAGACAATAAAAGTTCAATTAACTTGATTGAAGTTCAAGAGTTAAAATATTCATCATGTTCATTTGTAGAAAATATTTGTCAGAATCGCTTCTCTCCATGTTTACGAAAGCCCGTTCACGAGCTTTGTTCACTGCGCCTATTCACGGTGCCTCGTTTACGCCGACGCAGCCGAGTTTGATGGTGCTCGGACTCGGCTCATTTAACTTACGAGCCTCAAAATGATGTTCGGGTTCGGCTTGTTTAGGCCACGTTTAGTTCACGAAAATTTTTAACTCTATCCAAAATTCAAAATATGAAAATTTTCAATGTATTCTAATCTT